>CM076574.1:755882585-756252420 GCA_034641835.2 Pinus albicaulis | reverse complement strand
AGTAGAAGAAGTGGTGAGCTGGGATGAGAGCGAATTATGGCACAGGATATTGGGCCATCTTCACCATGGTGCTTTGAAGATTTTGCAGCAGATTTCTACTGGACTTCCCAAAGGTACTCTTGCACATTCAAATCAGTGCAAGGGATGTACTATGGGTAATTTTTTGAAGACCAACTTTCATGAGAAGGAGAACCGTGCTTCAGTGATCGTGGAGAGAATTCACATAGACGTGTGTAGACCTTTCTCAGTTGCTTCAACAACACATAGGTATTATGTTATATTTATTGATGAATATTCTCATAGATGCTGGATCTTCTTCATGCAGAAGAAGAGCGAAACATTCTCAAAGTTCTGTGAGTTTAAAGCATTGGTGGAGAAGGAGTCGGGGAAGCAAGTGACAGCTCTATGGAGAGATAATGGTGGTGAATACATCTCAAGCGAATTCAAATACTTCTATATCAAAGAAGGAATTCGAAGAGAAATCATAGTGCCTCATAACCCATAGCAGAATGGGGTCGCGGAGAGGAAGAATAGAATGATCGTGGGTGATGCACGAGCGATGAAAGATGACCAGGGCCTACTGATGCACTTGTGTGCGGAAGCATGCAACACTACGGTTTATGTGAAAAAATTGTTTTCCTTATAGAGTACTTGGCATGAGTACACTAGAAGAAGATTTTACTGGTAAGAAGCTTGATATTTCTCATTTGAAGATTTTTGGCTCATCTGTTTACATTCATGTGACAAAGGACGCTAGGAAGAAGCTGGAGCCGACTGCATAAGTTGGGATATTTTTGGGGTACACAGAAACACCCCATAATTATCATGTGTATTTTCCAGACAGTCGGATGACTGTGGTGCAATGAGATATACAATTCGATGAGGTGAAAGCATGAAGTTTTTTCATGAGAGGGAGCTACACTTGCATGAAGAAAAGCCATGAAGTTGTCGCTTGAGAGGGAGCTACACTTGCATGCAGAGGAGGAACTTATTGTTCCCAAAGATGAGCCTCTAGATGTGGATCAGCCACAATAGGAGATTCATGGAGTGGAGGAGTCCACTAATGCAGAACCAAACATCATACAAGGCATAAAGCATACCACAGAAGCTGAGAGACTGAAGCTTGATGCGGCACAGAATGTAGGAGTCCCTACATCACAGCGCAGAAAGAGACGATCACCTGACCGATTTACTGGATACATGGCTCTCATGAGCAAGTGTATCGTGACAGAGCCATCTTCTTTTGAAGAAGCAGTGCAGGAGCACACATGGGTAGATGCCATGGTAGAGGAGTATGACTCCATTGTCAGAAACAATGCTTGGGAGATTGTTCCAAGGCCGGTGGGAAAATCAGTTGTAGGATCAAGATGGATCTACAAGGTAAAGCAGTCTGCTGATGGGAGCGTCGAGAATTATAAGGCAATATTTTTTGCCCGGGGCTTCTCATAGATCGAGGGGATTGATTATGAAGAAAAATTTGCACCTGTCACACGATATTCTTCCATAAGGACCATCCTTGCTCTCTCAGTGTAGGTGGGTTGGCACATTCATCAGATGGATGTGAATACTGCGTTCCTTAATGGGATCATTGAGGAAGAGGTGTACATTGAGCAGCCTGAAGGATTTGAGATCTTCAGCGGCGAGTTGCATGTATGCAGGCTCAAAAGAGCGTTGTATGGGCTAAAGCAAGCACCACGTGCTTGGTACACTCAGATCGACATCTATTTCACCGGAATTGGCTTCACCAAGAGTGAGGCGGATGCAAACCTGTACCAAATTGTGGTGGAGGGTAAGATTTTAATCATTGTTCTTTATGTTGATGATTTAATACTAACAGGTGATGAGCAGTTGATACACTCATGCAAGGAAGATCTTGCAAAGGAGTTTGAGATGAAGGATTTGGGCCTCCTTCATTATTTCCTTGGATTGGAAATATGGCAGCGGGAAGGTGAACTATTTTTGTCTTAAGGAAAGTATGCTCGAGAGATACTTGAGAAGTTTCACATGCAAGGCTGCAAGCCTATCGACATTCCTCTTCTAAGAAACTGGAGGAAAGAGGATGCTACATCGGCAGAGGTAGTGGATGCCACTGTTTATCGACAGTTGGTGGGTTCGCTCATGTATTTAGTTAATACAAGACCAGACATATGCTATGCGGTGAACCAACTTTCAAAAACAATGGTTAAGCCTACCAAGCTCTTTTGGAAGGCAGGAAAGCATGTCCTGAGGTATCTCAGGGGCACATCTAAGTATGGCTTATGGTACAGACAGACGGATGAGGTGAAGTTGCATGGCTTCACGGATGCAGATTAAGCAGGCATCCCAACAAACAGAAAGAGCACATCATGAGGGATTTTTAGTATTGGATCTATGGTAGTTTCTTAATGCAATAGGAAACAAAGATCCGTGGCACTCAGTTCAATGGAAGCATAATACATGGTAGCAAGTCAAGCTGCATGTGAGGCTATCTAGATGAGGAAGATCTTGGTAGATTTGTTCGATTCACATTTAGATCCTACAGTGATACATTGTGATAATCATAGTTGCATTAAAATCTCAATTAATCATGTGTTTCATGATAGATCTAAACATATTGATATCTGGTATCATCGTATCAGAGATTGTGTGCAGTGGAAGATCATGTTGCTTCAGTACATTCCTACGGAAGATCAGGATGCAGATATTCTGACGAAGGCGCTCGGCAGGAGCAAATTCGAATACCATAAAGTAAGGATTGGGGTGAAATATAATCCCTATCTTGTTGAGAGGGAGTGTTGAGATTCAACAAGATGACGAGCTTAGTGAAAAGAGTCGCCTTCACTAAGTGGGCCTGCATGATATTTTTGGCGCAAGTCTATTTTTAGGCTATGTCTATTTTTAAACATGGTGATCATATTTCAGAAGTTGTAGGATGCTATTTGTGGATGGTTTTTCAAGTTGAAAAAATGTATGAAATTCTATTTTTAGAATATTGGGCGAAGTCTATTTATAGATCGTTGATCTAAAAATAGAAGTGTTGATTATTATTAGCTCTTAATAATAATCCGACAATAAACAACAACTTATTCTCTTGGAGAACTTAATTTCAGTGCACAAATTTGGAAAATCAGTTCATGCATGGAGGACTTAGTTAGAACTGAAGTGGCAAAGTTATGACAGAGTTGGAAGAGTAGTTCATGGAGTTGTTATTCAGTTTAACTCAGTTAAAGGAGTTAAACTCAGTTGAGCCAGTTGTATCTAGTCTAACTGAATGATACACTAGTGAGAGTGGAGTGAGTTAATTAGTTAATTAATTCACAAATAATAACTCATTAATCAACTGAACAATACAGCAGTTAACTACAGTTCATGGCAATTCCAGTGGAGACCCAGTGGAGAGATAGGTGAAAGGGCAAGATAGACTATTTGTTGTGACTATAGTGATGCATTAATTGTACCAAACACACATTGGAGTTTCCAATGAGGATTGCACAGTCAAGGCAAGTGTAATTCGAATTCATTCAGAGCTATTTTTTAGCAGGGATCTCATAGTGGAGGCAGGCTAGCAGGTGGCAAGAAATTGGTGCATGGATTTGCAGATTTCTTCTTATTAATGTGTGACGATTGATTGTACTGAGAGCTTGATGTACTAAGCTTTGTATGAGATTGTTACATGATCTCCATGATACATAATATATGATAGTTGGGGTTTTCAGCTTCAGGCTTTCCCGTTAAACAACTGTGTTATGTGCGATTGTTTTAATTGCTTCATGTGTTTCCAATTGAATGTTTAATTTCCGCAAAAGATTAACAATGGAAGGATTCTGTATTTAGCAAGAAGATAAATATTGTTAGATCAGGAGAAATTGGATATATACATGCATCTTGTATATAATTTCTACAGGGAGCACGGATGTCAGGGAAGCTCAAACAAGGATAACTTGCACCTGTGCTTGAGAGCTCTGTAGCACTGACAAAAGTAAAAAATGCGGTTTTTTGGACGTAACTTTTTTTTTTATTTAACCCTATTCCGGTGCGTGGGGTTTTTACTGGCATACAGGTGCATTTGTAGCATGCCGCCCTGGGCTATTTCTATTTTTGCATGCTTTTATGAGGCACCGGGGTGGCATATCTGTAATGTACCGGTGCTCTACAGTAATATTACGCACCGGGCACAATGTCCGGTGAGCCAATGATTTGTGCGGTTTTTCAGCTGCAATATTTTTTTTTATTTAACCCTTTTCCGGTGTGTGGCGTTTATGGGGACCCCAGTGAATTTCCGTCATTCCACCCTAGGCGGTTTCTATTCTACTCGCTTTTTATGAGGCACCAGTGTTGAAGAGTTGACACGCACCAATGTTGTTAAAGGCACTGAGCGGGTGTGTACGGCGGGCACGGTTTCCAGTGTGCCAATGTTTTGTGCAGTTTTTTTGGCCGTTATTTTTTTTATTTAACCATCTGCCGGTGCGCGGGGTTTATGGGCACCCCAGTGCATTTGATTTATTCCACACTAGGTGGTATCTGTTTTTGCGCACATTTTCGGAAACACCGATGCGGTAGAGATGTAAGGAACCAGTGCTATACAGGAATATGATGCACCGGGTAAGTGTGTTAGAGCATGGTTCCCGGTGTGCCTATGTTTTGTGTGGTTTTTTGGCCATAATTTTTTATTTATTTAACCCTATGTTGGTGTGCAGGGATTTTAGGGTAGCCCGATGCGTTGACAACTCGGTGTGTTTAAGGGCGACCCAAGGGGTTTCAGTTTTCGCGCATTTTATGAGGCGCCAGTGTGCAAGTTATGTAAAGTATCGGTGCTCTATAGAAATACAACCAGGAAGTTGTGTACGGAGCACACGGTGTCCGGTGTGCCAATTTTTTAACTGCATTGGTGCTTTCTCGTGTTGAACGCACTGGTGCGTTTTACGGTGATAAGAGCACCAAAAGAAATACATCTGCAAAAACCTCCACCCGCTAACCTCCTCTAGTAACCTCCACTAGAAACAGATGTCTGGGGTATTTTTATAAGGGGTTCCTCAAAAACATCCGCTAGAGGGTATTTTCCTTGTAGTGATCCTTTTCAACCTTAATGACCTCTTGAACGTTTTCTTGTAAGGTATCCTTTTCAACTCTTTTTATGAACATGACCATTGATGGTGGCAAGCCATAGGTGTAAATTCAATGGCCACTTCATCCTTAGACCAAGAGGCATGGGGAATTTTATTGTAGTGGAGGAAAAACCTCTGATTAAAATCTCTTACCTTTTATTAGGGTTCATTTTCATCTGAGATAACTCTTGAAGGAGACTTTCTAGAGTCTCGTCTTCTCCAAACATCTCAAGGAAGAGATACTAAAAAATATCCCAACTCAAAATTGACCAAGGAGTTAGAGAAAAGTTCCAGAAGATTTTCCTTCAAATATATATGGGAATAAGCGATAAACTACATCTTCGTGCTCTACATTCATGAGTTGCATAACCAAAATAAATTTCTTAATGTGGTCATACTGAGAATCACCTTTGTCAGGATCAAACTTTGGGAGGAATTTATCTAGATGTTTAGGTATCAGATGATCAGGTTGAGGAACCACAAAACATCTTGAGCTAACTAAGGTATATTGACCATTATTGGGTTCACCATATTTTTCCAATGATGTGACAAAGAGTGAAGTGGAGATTTATCAAAAGGAGATTTAGGACCGAGAAATAAATATTTGATGAGTGCATAGAATGGGGTGGAAACAATGGAGGTATAAAGGTTCCAACCAATAATCTCTCTATGTGTTCTTCAGAAAACTCATCATCACTCAATGGCAGGCTTGCAAATAAAGTAATTTTAGGTATTGTTGTCTAGGTATTTAGATCCAATAGTTTTCTTTGGTATTATGTATTTAGCCTTCCAAATGTATTATGCATGTTCTGTCCCTTTTTCATCTGCTATAGCATGGGTGACTCATCGATTGGTCAAAATTAAGTCAACAAGATGAGGATTTTTAAGTTCGAGAGTATGATTAGGAGATTTATCTGATGAGGCTTAAGTTGAAGTTCTAACTTTAGGAAAGGGGGTAGTGAGTGTATGCGTAGAAGAGGATGAATTTGGCACTTTATTTATGTCGATTTATTTATGGGACATTCATCTATCACAATTATATGATTATGAAATCTTGTGGGCTCGACTTTACTGTGATAATCAAAAGAGTATCTCCAACCCCTCTGAATGGGCACTCCTTCTAGCATCACTTCTAGTGACCACTAAAACAGAATTTCGTCAATGAGAGGAGGAAACCTGATTGCAAGTCCCAATTAGGCTCTCTTTGGTTTGGGATAGTAACCTCCAACTAGTATGTGGGCCTGATTTCCACTTTGAGGGTAAGGGATAATTTTTCAAGCTATATACTCTATCTACTATTAAGAACGTTTTATTTATTTTGATTTTAATAATGATACGGTAAGGATTGGGGAGATTTATTATTAGACCAAATAGAATAGAAAAATATTTAACTAGATTCTTTGCTTAAATATAAGAAAATCATAAGATGATTGCAAACTTGCCAAAATATTGGTCTAAAATACAACCAAAGGAAAATGAATTTAGTATCAACACTAATAAATCAATTTTAGCTGAGACCTGACATTCTCATAAATTTATGCCAATATATAAGACTAACACAATAAAACATAATTTAACATACAAGAACGAAACATATACATCATGTACAAGTCAATTTTATTTATCAATAGAATAAGGCCTTCATTACAAAATATTTGGTAAAATGGGGACCTTCAATAGAGGCATACAATCTTACAACCTTCTCCATTTTCCATTCCTCTTCCCTCTTTTTATTTATTTTTTGTTTTTTTCATGGCGTCTCTACTTTACACATTAGTTCAATTAAAAAAAGGGCCTTTGGATAGTAATTCCATGGGCATGGTGGAAATGTTAAGGCTTCCCTGAAAGAGCCTCTTGTCGATGCATCTTCCATATAATATGTATGTCTAGAATTTCAGAAATCATAGTCTTCCATCTTCCATAATTTTCGCCTTCCCTTAATGCTTGATCTACTAGTATTTTCACATTTGTCTTCAAACCGATGGTATATCAATAAAGTTGTGTTGCCTCTATGGTGGGAATGATGATGCAATTTCAATTGATTCTTCATTCACCCTTTGAATTTGTTTGATCTCAAGGAATATCGTGGATTATAATTTATATATTTCATAAAGTATTAGTCTATAGGAGGTGGAGATGGATAGGAATTCCAAGGTTTTAAGTTCCCATTCTTCTATCATTCAGTGGTCACATCCCACATTCTTCTAGCCAATTCAATGGCTCTAGTCACCATTGTTTTTATTTCTTCATGCTTTTATTTCCACAAATTAATTAGAGATCAATCCTTCCTCTTTTCTCTTTGCCTAACCATGCCCACGTGCTCCTTATTTTATTCAAGAATTTGATTGAGAGATTTTTTGGCTCTATGTATAGGTTTGTTAGTCAATATCAATTTTGTGGGTTACATATTCGAAATATATGAAGTAGTCCTAAACTTGTTGCATTTTTTCTATAAAAGTTTATTTTTTTTTTTTTTTTTTTTTAATTCGACGATTTTTCATTAATCAAAAGGTATGTGCAAGGATGTAAAAATGCATGTGGCCTCACCTCAACTAGGTTTGTTGAGCAATTCTATAACCATACTGCAGAAAAAAATCAAAATACCCAACCTGGAGACCCACAACCTTAGAGGCCTTACATACAAAAAGAAAAAAGAACTAAGAAGACACCCGTTACTCTAATTAATCATGTGAAGTGATAGAGGAAGGATTATCTAGCCCTATTTCTGGAGGAGGAGGTGGATGGTAGAGAGAATGGACATGTTGTTCAAAGTGAGCAAGCCAAGATTCCAATTTCTCGATTTTCTTAGTTAGAATATTTTTCCCACTCTAGAAAACCAAAATCTGTTCACGAACGTGGCATTGGAAGTACTGGAGTTGCCTCAACTTGGACATAAAGGAATTATGTTCTTCTTTCTAGACCTTGTCACGATATTTCAAAGTAGCCAGGATGGACTGAAGCATCTCTAGTTGTGCTGGAGATCTCTAAATTTTTCATTTTTTGAAATTCATTATTGAATCTAATTTCTTGAGATTTTAGTACTTGGAGGCCAATTTGAGTCTTCTATGTCTATTTAATCCTTGCATTAATAATATGTTTGTGACTTTCATTTAATATTTTCAGCTCATTAAGATGATCCTCCTTCAGTTGGACTATCTGTTGTTTTTATTGCGTCTTAAAAGACTCCAATAATATTATACGTTGTGTTTCTAATCCTTCCTGTTTCTCAACTGCCAATTGAAGTTTCTATTCGTACAAATATTGTTGCAGTGACTTCACAATTTGAGTTAATTTCTCCACGTCTAGGGATATAATTTGGGTGGTGGCTTTATTTAATGTAACTAGAGCTCCTAGAACTGAAGTTGTGTCTACTACAACCTTTTGGTTGCTCTATCCGACTATACTCCAAATTATCCTTTACTTTGGGATTTCTTGAATGAATGCTTCCAATCCTTATTGTCTTTTGGAAATTAAGGATAACTACTTTCCTAGATTTGTTGTAGTAGTAGTCTCCCATATCAATGAATTCATCATTGGGGTCCCTAAGATGATCTGAAGGAGATGTAACACTTATTTTTTTAGTGACCGCTGGGACGGAGGAAATCAAACTCTACAAGATAATGGGCCCTTATAACAAAGTCAATATTTTAGCATTTGGTTTCTGTACTTCTTGTTTTCAAGAGGATTCTGAGGAATGTTGTGTCTCTTTCCCCTTACCAGTTTATCTCTTTGGCATGTTTATCTCCGCTTATGGTTCATTATTTTCAATGGTTATCTATTCAACAACTGGGGCTTCGTCCTGGCCAACCTTTGGTTCTATAATCTCATATCAACCTCAAGTATTTTATTTTCAAGGTGTTCAACTTTAATATTTTCCTCTTCATGCTTATCCTTTTGGAGTGCCTCTATCTAAGAAGAGTTCAAATCCCTTTGTTTTTCTCTTTGTTATGTTTCTAGGAACTGGATATGCAACACATATGCGTGTTCTCTTAGTTGTAGTTTTAGGTTTATCTCTTCATCCATCAACATGTCTTGGAACACTGATTTTTCAAGGATGGATTCATGTTTATATGAATATGTGATATTTACAAACTTTAAATTCTCTTTCATTATGCCATGGGGATCATTCCTCTTGTAGATGCCTGTGAGGAGCTTGAGATCTTTGACACTATCATTTTTTTCACTACCTAGGGAAACTTCTTCAGAGTGTAGGGACTTATTCTTATAGGGAAACCTAGCTATAATATTTTAATATTATTGGCTAGCGATAATGATACCATGGATCCTAAAATATGATAAGATATTTCCTTGATCATAAGCATGTCAAGAACCAACTGAGGCATTGAGTGAGGGGGTGTTGAACAACCAAATATCTTGATATAGGTGTAATGATCATCAAAATACCAATTTCCTATTCCCATGACAAATTTACTTTCTTATTTGAATATCCTGGGTACTAGAAAACCAAAGAGGATCTAATGGATTTAGGACATGAACTAGTCACAAATTTCTTAAAATAATTTGTGGTAAAGATATGCCCATAGTTATTGGTAGTAAATATGTATTGGGGGGAGACCTGAAGTCCATTTCCAATTTAGTCTAGAGAATTCAATCGTAGTGTAGAAGGTGTCTATTAAGTAGGCCAACATATAATGAGGAGCTTTGATTGGCTAAAGTGTCCTTCACTTTCAAGATGGATTTCAATAACTTGATTAGCAAAATGCTTGATTAGTTAAATATATGACTCGTGGAAATGATTCTTGCTACATAAGGAAAACACTCAATTTTGAAATTGGAGATTTGAACTCACCATAAATTCTATTGATCATGACTGTGAGATGGTGGAATAATGCTCACAGGTGCTATGTAGGGTATAGTTTGTTGGCATGTTCTTTGAACAAATCATTATCCCACCACCAACCCTTTACAATTTGGATTAATTTGGGGTGGGTTGAGAAGAATCTATATAGAAATTGCCTATTCATTTTTATCTCAACTATATTGAGATGGTACATTTCACTTAAAATCATTGAACTTCAGAGAGGAAATGACTTCTCCTTTGCTCTTGATAATGACCTCCTATTGCAGGTCGACCTGTGCCACAACCCACCTAGTCATGTCATTATATGGAATTATGGATGGACTTGTGGTGATTCAATATACCTCAATATTTTGATATTACATATTGTTGCAAAGTATTGATTCTATGTATCAAACTGGGAATTGGCATATGTTTGATAGATTTCACCCCAATCGAGATGTATGTTTCTTCCATCAAATATTTAGTATCCCCATAGAATACTTCATTTACAGGATCTATCAGTACAGGATATGAAATATTGAGCTTATACCCTTTTCCTTTGCACGTTTTAGATATTTTTTCACTTTAGTATATATTTGTTTCATGCATGCAGTAACCACCAGGAGCTTCACAATACAAAATTCATTAAAAAAATAAAATTCAAATATAATTGATTACTTAATGGATAAAAATTGAACTGGGTACTAGTGAGCCTTTAAGTAGGGGGCACAAGCCTTTGTGCATGGAGACAATATAGAGGTAAGGAATAATGTGATTATGTAACACTACAAGAGTGAAGTGCAAGGATCATATGAAAACTTGATAGAAATTCTTGGCGACGTAACAAATAAGAAAATATGTTTTAGTGTGTCTTATAAATCCATCACATCAGGTTATTCATTATATCGACATTTCAAACCTTCTACCGAGTTTCATTATCAAGGTAGAAATGTGAGGAAGAAAGATCTCAAAAATGAGGAATGAGGAATAAATAGGAGGTGGTGAGGAAAAGAAAAAAGGAACCGACAAGCTTTAAAATATTTAGGTTATTATTATTAGTAAATTCAAATATATTTATAAATTTTCTATAAGGCTTAGTTATATAATGAGGTTTTATAATATATAAAAATGTGATATGTTAATGTGATTCTTAAAATAATGTTACATTTTAATGAAAATAATTGTCAAATTTTATTAAATTATAATATTCAGATTTAATTTAATTTAATTAAATTTATATATTTTAATGTATATATAATATCGTTAAATTATAATGAAAGTAATTGTACTTTAATTAAATTATAATATTTATTAATTTATAATATTTTAAATTATAATTAATTACATAAAGGTGAGAATTTGAGATAAAATTTAATCAGAGATAAGTAACACTCCAATTTTAAAAAGGAGTACTATAATGAATTATGATAGTTATGTGAGAGTTATATTTTATAAGAGATAATTTTTCAAAAGATTAAGAAGTTGAAATATATTAAGTTCCATTAGGTTTAATAAAAGGGTAATAATGAGGATGATTATAATGTGAAAAGAGCTTATTTTCAAGCCAATTTTTAGGGTTAAGAGTGGGTTATGATAAAAGCCAATGTGGGAATCTAATTCTCACTAACGTTCCACCCTTCACCAAGGTTAAGTTTATTGGGATGTTTATTAATTTCTAGTACCTCTCTGAAATTCCTATGAAAATAATGGTCAACCTTGACTATGATACGAGAGTCTTCAATTCATATGTGATGTTTGGTCTTGTTTGAATGCTCAACAAGGTCAGATGTTTCAGACTGATTGTGTTTTATGTCAGCAGAGTGATATTGGATTCTAGTTTTTATGGAGCGCCCTGTTTCCCCGATATATGGTTTTCTAGGGTCAAGGGGATCTTTAACTGACCTGAGGTTGCTACGAATAGTGTTCACATGTTTGAATGTGGCAAAGATGCTATTTTTCCTTAAAATGGTGGAAATCCTATTAGTGATACCTTGGATTTAAGGTAAGATGACCCTACCGACCTTGCTATAATTGAATATAGTGCTTTTGTTGTTGTTGTTCTTAGGTTTGTCGACATTTCAAAAGGCCCAGATGGCTTGATGTTTTCTATACCCATTTTAGGAAAACACATCCATGATATGTGATTTTTCGGAATTGAAATGATCTTTGTTAGAAATTCTTATAGCCCTAGTTGTTAAGGTATTTAGGAAACCATGTTTTTGGGTGGGATGATGGTGAGAGGTGGCATTGAGGTATTGATCAGTGTGTATCATTTTTCTATAGACCCGTGGGAAAGGGATCCATCAGGGTTTTGAGAGAGGATAATGTCAAGGAAGGGAAAGCAAGCATTAATTTTAGTTTCCATTATGAACTTGATCAAGTTAGATAGACTGTTGAGGTGTTGTTTAAAACCCTCTAGAGCATCTTTCCCATGGGACCAAATGAAAAAGGTGTCATCAACAAATATTTTCCACCATTTAGGTTTGAGGGGCGTGGAATTAAGAGCATTGGTTTCAAAGTCTTCCATGAATAAGTTGGAAATGATGGGGTATAGAGGATATCACATAGCGACACCACACTTTTGCTCATAAATGTTGCTATGGGATCTCCTCTATCCCCCATAATTGCCAACTTATTCATGGAATACTTTGAAACCAATGCTCTTAATTCCGCCCCCATCAAAAATAAATGGTGGAAAAGATTTGTTGATGACACCTTTGTCATTTTTCCCCATGGGAAAGACACTATAGAGGGTTTTAAACAACACCTCATTAGTCTATCTAACTTGATCAAGTTCACAATGGAAACTGAAATTAATACCTGCTTGCCTTTCCTTGAATTTCTCCTCTCTCGAAACCCTGATGGATCCATTTCCCACCAGGTCTATAGAAAGAAGATACACACGAAGCAATATGTCCATGCCACCTCTCACCATCTTCCCGCCCAAAAACATGGTGTCCTAAACACCTTAGCAACCAGGGCTATAAGAATTTCTGACAAATATCATTTCGATTCCGAAAAAGAACATCTCATGGATGTGTTTTCCAGAAAGGGGTATAGAAAACATCAAGACATCCAAGCCTTACGAAATGTTGAAAAAACTAAGAACACCAACAAAAAAAAAACTATAGTCAATGATAACAAGGTTGGTAGGGTAAGCTTACCTTACATCCAAGGTATCATTGATAGGATTGCCACAATTTTAAGGAAAAATAATATCTTTGCCACTTTCAAATATATGAAAAATATTCGTAGCAACCTTAGGTCGGTTAAATATCCCCTTGACCCTAAATTCCAAAAATACTTTTATCTCATCCCTTGCTCGTGTGGAAAACTGTACACAGGGAAACATGGCGCTCCATATAAAATAGAATCCAGGAACACTCTGTTGACATAAAACACAATTGGTCCAAAATTTTTTCCCTTGCTGAGCATTCAAACAAGACCAAACATCACATATGCATTGAAGAATCCCATATCATAGCCAAGGTTGACCATTATTTTCACAGGAAATTCGAAGGGGCCCTAGAAATTAATAAACATCCCAATAACCTTAACTGTGACGAAGGGTCGAACATTAGTGAAAATTGGATTCCCACATTGAATTCTATGATAACCCACTCCCAACCCTAAAAATTAGTTTTCAAATAAGATCTTTTTACATTATAATCATCCTCATTATTACCCTTTTATTAAACCTAATGGCACTTAATATATTTCAATTTCTTAATCTTTTGAAAACTTTTCTCTTATAAAGTATAACTCGCACATAACTATCATAATTCATTTTGAAAACTTGTCTCTTATAAAATATAACTCTCACATAACTATCATAATTCATTATAGTACTCCTTTTTAAAATTGGAGTGTTACTTATCTCTAATTAAGTTTTATCTCAAATTCTCACCTTTAATTATAATTTAAAATATTATAAATTCTTAAAATACTATAATTTAATTAAAGATTACAATTATTTTCATTATAACCTAACATTATTATAATTTTATATACATTTTAAGAATCACATTAATATATCACATTTTTACTTATTATAAAACCTCCTTATATAACCTATCCTTATAAAAAATTTAGAAATGTATTTGAATTTACTAATAATAAATACCTAAATAATTTAAAACTTGTCGGTTCCTTTTTTTCTTTTCCTCACCACCTCCTATTTGTTCCTCATTCCTCATTTTTGAGATGTTTCTTCCTCACATTTCTACCCTGATAATGAACCTCGGTAGAAGGTTCGAAACTTCGGTATAACAAATAACCCAATGTGATGGATCCAAAATACACACTATAACAAATTATTAATCGTATAAGTCTGAAATATGAAACTAAGAATATACTTTAATTTTTCCCTGAGGGGTGTTAATGAAAATGGGAAGGCATTGTGGTGATCGAGGAAATTTTCTAATGTGTTAGGGTTAGCCATTAATCCTACCTAGGGAAGTCGTCACATGAATGCATGTATTAATTTCAGGTGCATACAAGGATTGATGAGGTAAAATCAGAGGATTCCATCATTAATGTTGTAAGGCCATGCCAATAGCTGTTACGACCAACAAGGATATATCAAATTAAGGAAAGAAAAAGGATATCATGAAATAAGAAAATATACACCCTTCGCAAAAGGGTTTAAAGAAAAGGCTTCCAATGGCATGGACCACCCTTAGAAAAGGATGGGGATTGTCATCAAATAATCTCAAACATAGTAATAGAATTATCTAAGTTTGAATATTTCCCCATATAGAGTCGACAAGTTGGGAATACCCATGCTTTTTCATAAAGAAAAACTGAACATGATGGCGAGCTGTACAATGTGGATCCATGGAATGAAATGCTAGAACATGTCCACAAAAAATACACAGTGGATCCATGTGACAAACCAAAAAGATCATAACCACTAGAAACAATGTTTGGATCTATGTCACAATATATAACAACAAGACTATGGACACATAACTAAGAAAGTGCCCCAATATTAGTCCTCAAAGTACATAAATGGCACATAACTTTAATGCAACCTAGGAATGGTGCCATATAAGAGTGAAATGTCCCAAACCTAGGGTCTTCTACACAACCTGATGGTATGAATATACAACATGAAAATAAATGTTTTTATTTCGAGCATGGTAGAAACTATATGATTACCAGACAATGAGGTGTACCATTAACAGATTTGAGGGGACCCACTAATAGTGAAAATGGACCCCAAGCTATCTAGCACAATCCATTGTGTGAATAAATGAGATGATGGCAAACACTCATAGGCTTGAAAAATCGAGAGTAAATTAGGTAAAACCACTGTCAATCGTGAGGAAACCTGCCACTAAGGTCTGCAAGCTCCAAGGGACTATCTAGTTCCTAGATAAATCTCTTAGATAATGAGTTGCATTCAATAGGAGAAGATGTGTTGAAGGAGGGCCCTGAGGTCCTTGCAGTATCCCCCATTAATTGACAGAGAACAAACCAAAATATGATGTGAATGGATGAAGTCATGAAGAGATGAAGTATAACTGACATAAGGATGATTGACACAAAAACGTTGACAAGGACTACAAATGGCCAAAACATGTTGAGACTTCCCTTAAACACATAACGATATGGCACAGTAGTGACATGGAAACATGCCTAATGAGCACCATGTTATATCGTGAAACAACACAAGAGGCATTGAAGCATGCCCCATAGTGTCTGGAAGAGTAACCAACTGAAGGAGTAGACATATTCATATGTATGGTATGGTTCTTGGGAAAGATTAAATCCAACTATGAGATAATGATACAAACAAGTTCCATGCTCAAGGGTGACATGACTAATGATGCCATTTTGAGTAATAATACAAATAAATGATTTCACTTCCATTTTCTCTTTTTAGTCTCATTCATATTTTAATGAGCATGAAAGAGAAGACAATTAAGCTCAATAGTTCCTTTTTCATGCAATTTTAATGAGCTAAAAAAATAGATAAAAGTATATTTTGCGTCTTTCAAAGTTTAACAATCGTGAGAAGGACACAAAGGAATCTCATACTGGAGGAACAAGTGGAATAAATGGTAGCAACTAGTTCTATGTTGACGAAACCACCCTAAGCATAAGGAGTTGAAGAGGTTGGAAAATAAGACCACTCATCATAGTAGTCCCTCCAGGAAAGGGTAAGAACACCATGTGAAATCAAGTGGTGAGCAGAGGGAGGTAACAATAGTAAAATGAAGCCAAGGCTTATCAATGTGCATAAAATAGGCTAAAGAGATGCAAAAATCATAAGGGTTATAAAGTGTGGAATCCTCTTAGGGTAAGGCCATAAGATGGACAATAAGAGAAAATGAGGCTCATATTCTAAGTCGTGGCGGGTCAAAAGGAGGGATTCCAAAAAGGAGATAAATAAACTCTCCATGGAAACCATGATGAAACAAAGGTGATAAACTAGGGAATCCATGTACATTTAAGCTCTACTGCCAATTTACAACATGTATAAAAGAGAGAGTCTAATATCGCAACCTGATAGGGTCAGATCTAAGGCATAAGGAAGATGTAAATACCAGTAAAAAATGCAACAAGAATGGAAATATGTAACCTATGCCTATATGCTAGGTCCAAGAGAAAAACGCCTAAGGTCCAATGGATGTCACAATAAAAATTCCACCCTATCCTATAAAAACCGTCTAGAAATACTATACCCATGGTTTAATCACATAATGAAATAAGTAAAACATGGATTAGGAAAAAATAGGGCCATATATGTTTTAGTTGTTTGGTTTTATAATTTTTTTGTATTTTTTGCATATACAATGTACTAGAAAGGTGCTCACATCACACACCAAACCAAAAAGTGGTAAAACAAGCCACACACTCTCTTATGTGTAATATGTACTAGTGAAACTTAGTCTAATATATAATGTTAAGGTGTGTCCACTACCAAGCACATGATAAGGATTTCGATACATAAACTCATGGAAGAGTGGTGAGACCATATGGCACACCATGATGGGGACATTCCATAAAGAGTTGAACTGCGTGATTCCTAAAGGTTGATGATACCAGGGAAAACCTAGAACCATAACATTATCAGGAATGACCCAAGGACATACAAAGTGAGCGGTCTCCTAAGCTAGTGTATCTCCTTGCCAAAGAATATCAAGACATAAAGGGGGTACAAGACACTCGTTGACAGTTGGATATGAGTTTGAAAATTCATTGGCAAGTTCAACATTATAAACCCAAGACTTGACCCAATACAAGTGTGGCACTTCCAAGGATGTTTGATAAAATTCCCCTTGAGTCAATTCAAGATTTTTCTTGCCAATATCTACCTTTTCCGAATTGGGGATACTAAAGGCATCAAGAGGTAGAAACTCCCTAGAATGATCAACAGGTGAGTCAATGACTTCCAAGATGATTTGACGAGAAGACTCATCATCAAGAGAGTCACGTGGAAGAGGAAGAGTGATGAATTGTGTGGTTAAAGAATCTTGGTCATATTCCATATTGGGATGGAGGTTCTTACTAGTGTCAGGAGGTACCGACGTGTTGAAAAATATAGGGGAAACAAGTATAGGTGATTTCTCTTATAATGATTATTGCTTGTGAAGAATTTTTATTTTATTAATTAGTTTCTTCTTTAGTTTTATTAAAATTCCATTCTCTTCATCAAATAGTTAAAAAAACATACAAAACAATGAGACAAATAACATAAGTTATAGGCAATCTCTAGGGCCAAAACCTCTCCAATCTTGAGAGGAAAACCCAGAAAATTATTCTTCTTATAGAATCTTCAATTGATGAATTACAAGACCAAGTCAACCTTGCTTATTTTTCCAAGTCTACTTATATTCTCCTTAATTTCCTTCAAATTCAACTTTATAATACCTTTACAGCAACTTCGACCTATCTTGCTGCAATCTTAGCCTACCAGCAACTTCTGTAATTTTCAACCCTTATTTAAGAAACCCTAGTTGGATGTGTGAGATGATGAAGACATATTTCTCCTTCGATTTTCTTGGACTCTTCTCTTTGTGAATTCAATTAGAAAAGTGATCCTTTTTAGGCTATACCTCAACTATTTTCAAGGGCTACAATATCGTACTGCGAAAACCATAGTTGTTGTCACATGTGAGAGATGAGGGACCCAAAAACAAGGCTAGAAAACTTTGATATTATCCTTCTTTTACTTGTTGCTTAAGAGAATTCCTTTATCTCTTCCTTCACACTTGTTTTCTTGGTGATGATGCTTGATTCTTCATGCTTGAATGAGGTTGAGTCTTCTTGTATATATAGGATTCCTTCCCATGATGGTAGGCTGACTTGACATAGCACCTAAGACAACATGTCAAAATAAACCGTTTTACTTCTTTTGAAGGCTGACTTGCTAGTAGCACTTGGACTTGGTCTTGGAGGGTCTTTGGACTCTAACATTGAATCAAATAAATTTCTTTACAATATGTAACATACAAAAAAGTGGGTCTTTCATACATGACAATAACCTAGAAGCTCTCAATGGGAGCTTCACCTAAAAATAAATTTCCTCGAGTATGAAACCCACGCCTCAAGATCAACAAAAATAAATTTATTTTTATCATTACATCAAATACATAAAATCATGATTACAAATTTCATTATGAATATTGCACCTTGTTACATATTTTAACATGTTGGGACTACCAAATAGTTAATATCTTCCACTAAATGTGGCATAATATTACTAGATTGATCTACATCCAAATGAGAAAGCACCAACCAAGGGTCAAGAGACATATTGTTGAAAATGCGGCAAGATGATGGAGCTTAGTGAAATGAAGTCGCCTTCACTAAGTGGGCCCGCAGGCAAATTCTGGCGCAAAATCTATTTTTAGACTATGGAGCATAGTCAAGGGGTTGCAGTTTATGTTATTATTAGAGTCATTGGTAATGTTGGTAAAAATAGATGGACCTCTATTTTTAGACATTTAGGTGAAGTCTATTTTCATTGCTATCCTAAAATAGGGAAGTCAAATATTATTTACCCTTAATATGTTGGACTCTAAGCTTTCCAGTTTACTCTCTTGAAACACTTTAAACACTTCGGTTCTAGCCTTGGAAGCCGTACTTTCGTACGACAATTACATTTTGAGGTTTGGTGACTATTGCATGGTTTTACTTGATTTAGGACTTGATGGCGAGAAGTTTGGTGGGAGTTGATAGAACCGAGGATTGGTAAGGTTGTGTTCGGTTTAACTTAGTTGAACTAGTTGAGATTAGTTTAACTAGCTAATCAACTAGTAATGAGTTGAGTGAATTAAATATTATTTAATTCATTAATTAGTAACTCATTATTCAACTCAAGAACACATCAGTTCACTACAGTGCATGATCAGTTCAGTGGAGACCAGTGAAAGAGGTAGATGAAAGGGTGGAGTTAGCTATCAGTGGCGACATCAGTTGTGCATGAGATTTGCACCACACTTGGAAGAATTTCCCATGATGATTGCGTTGTCAAGACAAGGAGATTCAAACCTTGAATCTCTATATAGACAGGCCATGATTGCGCAATAGAGGCATGGCAATTAGTGGTGAGTTTTGAACCAGTAACCTGTTCAAAACCAAGCTAGTTTGTGTGTAACTTCATGAGATAGTGCGAAGGTACTTGTGAGGGTATTGTCTTGAGTTTTTATGTTTTCTCCATTATAATATACACAATAGGTTTGTGGGGTTTTCGGTATAAGCTTTCCCCATACATACTGTGTTAATGTGTATGATGAATTGATGTGCTATCGCTTGTTTTATTTCCGCATGTGTGATGATCTGAGTGGAAGAGATTATGTGTTGCATATGAATTCGAATTGATATGTGATCGGGATAATCTCGGTGGATAATTAATAATTATTCAACAAATTTCTACATGGTATCGGAGCTATTGAAGCAGAGATTGATCATCACAGTGATTACAAACTTATTTCGGTAGACAGAGTCTGCATGCGGGCCAGGTAGCCTCTGGATCCATCCTTTCCTTGAAAGGTGATATATCCAGTAAACGCCCCTTGCAGTCGATCTCTGTGCTAGAAATAATTTGTTCTCACAGATCTAGAGTGGTTGAGCTTTGAGGTGGAATTCGAAATTTTGCAGCAGTTTTGTTTTCTTGGTGCCGGTGTTGAAAATGTCTTTCAACGGTTTGTGACTCGAATATGCTCTTGAAGGCAGTTCGAATTATGTTGCATGGAAGGATCGCATGGAGGCAGTATTAGAAGATAATGGACTGAAGGAGTTCGTAGATACGGATGTCCAAAAGCCCACTGATCCTGCTGAAGTCGAGGCTTGGCAAAAGAAGATGGCGAAATGTCGAAGGATCCTGTTGGAGGGCGTCGAGGATCATATTGTATCCAGCCTGCATGGAAAGGCTTCTCCATATTTAATGTGGAAAGCTTTGACGGATCTATTCCAGAGTAAGAGCGACCAAAGGAAGCTGGCGCTCAAAGATAAGCTCAGGAACATCAAGATGGAGAAAGGCGATAGTGTCGCCAAATACCTCACGAAGTTCACTCAATGCAGAGATGAGCTGGGAAGTGTGGGGGTGACTGTCGAAGACGAGGACATGGTCGACCTAGCTCTCCTTGGTCTTCCAAAGGCTTGGCACTCATATCAAGATAGTGTCAATGGTCGGGAGAAGCTGCCGGGATGGGAGCGCCTTTGGGCGGATCTCATGCAGGAGGAGATAAGGAGGACTACTCGAGCTGGATCTTCATCAAAGGGAGCTGATGAAGAAAACTGCGCTTTGGTGTCCAAAGCAAAGAAGGGGAAGGGTAAGAAAACCTCTCATTCTGGTGCTAAGGGCAAGAAGCAGGATATGGCGAAAGTGAAGTGTTTTCACTGCCATGATCATAGACATTATGCTACCAATTGTCCAAAGAAGAAGAAGAACAAGCAAGCGGGAAGATCTGTAGATGGAGAAGCTTTGGCTTCACAGTTCGAGCTTGACTTTTCACTGATCGCATGCTTGGTTTCAAGTGTGATGGGATCGATATGGTTCTTGGACAGCGGTGCGTCATTTCATATGATGGGAGATCGGGATTTGTTCTCAGATCTGGAGGACAAAGATCTGGGTGTGCACATCGAGATGGGCGATGATGGTAGATACAGTGCGACTGGTATCGGTACCATATCCTTTCAGAGGGAGTCTGGTAAACCCTTCGTATTGAAGGATGTCATGCATGTACCTGGATTGAAGAAGAACTTGATCTCTGTGGCGATGTTGGAAGATAAGGGGTATGATGTGGTCTTTAGCGAAGGAAAAGCCTTCCTGCGCAGTAAGACTAATGGAGAGACTCGGAAGATAGGGGTTTGAACCAAGAACCTTTATCAGTTGCAAGTAGATGGCTGCGCAGCAATGGCATGCAAGGCGGGAGAAGTGGTGAGCCGGGATGATGAGGGCGAGCTGTGGCACAGGAGATTGGGCCACCTTCACCATGGAGCTTTGAAGATACTGCAGCAGATTTCTACTGGGCTTCCTAAGGGCACCCTTGCGCAGTCAGATCAGTGCAAGGGGTGTACTTTAGGGAAGTATGTGAAAGCCACCTTTCACGAGAAGGATAGTCGCGCCACGACGATCCTTGAGAGAGTTCACACGGACGTGTGTGGTCCTTTCTCAGTTGCTTTGACAGCAAAGCACAAGTATTATGTGATCTTTGTTGATGATTTCTCTCGAAAGTGCTGGATCTTCTTCATGCAGAAGAAGAGCGATACATTCGCGAAGTTCTGTGAGTTTAAAGCACTGGTCGAGAAGGAGTCAGGGAAGAAGGTGATTGCTCTAAGGAGCGACAATGGTGGTGAATTCATCTCGGTTGAATTCAAGGAGTTCTGCAGCGCAGAAGGGATTCGGAGAGAGCTCATCGCACCCCATAACCCACAGCAGAACGGGGTGGCTGAGCGGAAGAACCGAACGATCGTGGGTGCTGCACGGGCGATGTTGCATGATCAGGGCCTACCCCTTCACTTGTGGGCTGAGGCATGCAATACAGCAGTGTATGTGCAGAACCGGTGTCCTCACAAGGTTCTTGGCATGAGTACACCAGAGGAGGCTTATTCTGGCAAGAGGCCTGATATTTCCCATTTGCGGATTTTCGGATCTCCTGTCTACATGCATGTGACGAAGGATGCGAGAAGGAAGCTGGATCCAACTGCTGACGTTGGAATATTTGTGGGGTACACTGATACACCTCACAACTATCGGGTGTATGTGCCAGACAGTCGCAAGACTGTTGTGCGACGGGATATAAAATTTCAGGAGGAGAAAGCCATGCAGTGTTCGCTTGAGAGGGAGCTACACTTGCATGCAGATGAGGAGCTGTTAGTTCCTAAGGAGGAGCTTCTGGATGTGGATCAACCACAAGAGGAAGTTTAGGAGGTGGAAGAAACCACCCATGCAGCGCCAACCATCAGAGGGCGCATGCGCACTACAAAAGCTGAGCGACTGGCTCGAGATGCAGAGAAGGTTGTAGGACCACCTACAGCACAGCGCAGACAGAGGTAGTCACCGGATCGGTACACTGGATACATGGCTCTTGTGAGTCAATGTGTCGTGATGGAGCCATCCTCTTTTGAGGAAGCTGTGGAGGAACCTGCATGGGTAGATGCCATGATCGAAGAATATGATTCGATCGTTAGAAACAGTGCATGGGAGATTGTCCCAAGACCGGAGGGGAAATCAGTGGTGGGTTCGCGATGGATCTACAAAGTGAAGCAGGCGGCTGACGGGAGTGTGGAGAAGTACAAGGCGAGATTTGTCGCTCGTGGCTTCTCACAGATCGAGGGGATTGACTATGAGGAGACTTTTGCACCTGTCGCAAGGTACTCTTCCATACGGACGATCCTTGCTCTCTCAGCGCAGATGGGGTGGCACATTCATCAGATGGATGTGAAGACTGCGTTCCTCGATGGAGTTATTGAGGAGGAGGTGTACATAGAGCAGCCTGAAGGTTTTGAGATCTTCAGCAGTGAGTCGCATGTGTGCCGACTCAAGAGAGCACTATACGGGCTGAAGCAAGCACCTCGTGCTTGGTACACTCGGATAGACAACTACTTCACCGGGCTTGGATTCTCCAAGAGTGAGGCGGATCCTAACCTGTACCAGATTGTGGTGGAGGGGAAGCTGTTGATCATCGTACTGTATGTAGATGATCTAATTTTGACGGGTGATGAGCGGTTGATACTTTCATGCAAGGAGGATCTTGCACGAGAGTTTGAGATGAAGGACTTGGGCATCCTTCATTATTTCTTGGGATTGGAGATTTGGTAGCGCAGTGGAGGACTGTTTGTTTCTCAGGGAAAGTATGCTCGGAAGATTCTGGAGAGGTTCAACATGCATGGCTGCAAGCCTGTTGACACTCCTCTTCCTGGTGGTTGGAGGAAGGAGGATGCTACTTCAGCGGAGGTAGTGGATGCCACTGTCTATCGACAGTTGGTGGGGTCGCTTATGTGTCTGGTCAATACACGACCCGATATATGCTATGCAGTTAACCAGCTTTCGCAAGCTATGGTTAAGCCTACCAAGCTCTTTTGGAAGGCAGGCAAGCATGTATTTCGTTATCTTAGTGGCACATCGGGATATGGTCTATGGTACAGATAGGAGGATGGAGCGAAGCTTTCTGGCTTCACTGATGCAGATTGGGCAGGGAGCCCAACGGACCAAAAGAGCACATCTGGAGGAGTTTTCAGCATTGGGTCGACAGCAGTTTCCTGGTACAGTAGGAAGCAGAGATCCGTGGCACTCATTTTAGCAGAGGCCGAGTACATGGCAGCAAGCTTGGCTGCATGCGAGGCTATTTGGATGAGGAAGATCCTCGTTGGATTGTTTGGGTTGCATTTGGAGCCTACAGTGATTTACTATGATAACCAGAGTTGCATTAAACTCTCGGCTAATCCAATATTTCATGATAGATCCAAACACATCGACATCAGTTACCATCATATCAGAGATTGTGTTCAGCAGAGAATCACGATGCTTTCATATGTTCCCACGGAGGATCAGGATGCCGACATCCTGACGAAGGCGCTCACCAGGAGCAAGTTCGAATTCCACAGAGGCAGGATAGGGGTTGCAGATAATCCATATCTTGCTGAGAGGGAGTGTTGAGAATGCAGCAAGATGATGGATCTTAGTGAAATGAAGTCGCCTTCACTAAGTGGGCCCGCAGGCAAATTCTGGCGCAAAGTCTATTTTTAGACTATGTCTATTTTTAGACATATGGAGCATGATCCAGGGGTTGCAGTATGTTATTCTTGGAGTATTGGTCATGTTGGTAAAAATAGATGGGACTCTCTTTTTGTGACCTATAGGTCGAAGAGGTCGAAGTCTATTTTTAGACTGCCTCTCCTAAAAATAGGGAAGTTAAATATTATTTACCCTTAATAATATTTAGACTATAAACTTCAGTTTACTCTCTTGGAGCACTTCAGTTCGAGCTACAGAAGTGGCTCATGCATCTGACAGAGGAATTACGCTATTCCTAAGGTTTTGGTGAGCTCATGCATGGTTGACTTCAGTGGCAGAAGTTTGGTGGAGTTGATGAGACAGTTGGTGGAGTTGTGTTCGGTTTAACTTAGTTGAACTAGTTGAGATTAGTTTAACTAGCTAATCAACTAGTAATGAGTGGAGTGAATTAAATATTATTTAATTCACTAATTATTAACCCAGTATTCAACTCAAGAACACATCAGTTCACTATAGTGCATGGACAGTTCAGTGGAGACCAGTGAAAGAGGTAGATGAAAGGGATGAGATAGTTATCAGTTGTGACATCAGTTGTGCATGAGATTTGCACCACACTTGGAGGAATTTCCCATGATGATTGTGCTGTCAAGCCAAGGAGATTCAAACCTTGGATCTCTCATTAGACCGGCCTTGATTGCGCAATAGAGGCAGGCAATTAGTGGATGTGTTTTGAACCTGTGACTTGTTCAAAACCAAGCTAGTTTGTGTGTAACTTCATGAGATAGTACTGAGTACTTGTGAGGAGTATTGTACTAAGTTTGTTACATGTTTTCTCCATTATAATATACACAATAGCTGCGGGGTTTTCAGCTATAAGCTTTCCCCATACATACTGTGTTAATGTGTATGATGATTTGATGTCTTATCGCTTGATTTTATTTCCGCATGTGTGATGATCTGAGTTGATCTGAGTGGAAGAGATTATGTGTTGCATATAAATTCGAATTGTATGTGATCAAGATAGTCTCGGTGGATAATTAATCATTATTCAGCAAATTTCTACACATATGGGGTCCACAGGTGTCAGAAGATACCATGTGCATAGGAGAAGTAGTAGAAGAAGAGGGAAAATTGGGTGGGGGTAAAGGAAAGACACTGATAAGAGATGGGATTTTATACAATCCCGCACCAACACCCTTATAAGTGTTAGGGTTATCACCAATTAGTGGTGCCAAAGTGCCCATAGTGGTAGTTTTGGTCAATGATATGCAATAATATAATTGATATATTATGATAATATTTCCTTCATGGGAAAGCACAACACATGAAAAAATAAATACATGACAATAAACATGACATAAAACCAACTATAATAAAGGAGAAAATTATAATCTAAGGGGGAATCTACAACTTCAACATCAGCATAGAAAAGGTTTCCCCATATCTTGATGGAAAATGAAGGAATAAAACACTGAGGCATAAAATGATGTCAACCAAAGGCTCGCGGAGTGGTACTTGACTTAACAAGTGCTGGAGAACCAATACATTTCCAGCATGAAATTGACATCACACAGGTATAAGACCCTTCATCCACTAAAATATGGTATATGTTGTGATTAAAAATATGCACTGAGATCTAAAAATCTCTTGATGAGAGAGTCTAAAACAAGGGGAATTAGTTTCAAACATGATAAAACTAGACTTTGAGGGATCCACACCTTCGATAATAGTCAACATGGATTTTTTTTTTCATGGGGAAGCTCTACAAAACCTCTAGGGAAGACATGGAACATGGTGCTTGTGATAAGTCTTCAACAATACTATAATTTGGGAATCCCACACATTGGGATTGTGTGTTGACTTTTGGACAACACTCTTAACTAGGGAGGTATTCATAATCCATACAAGGTACTTAGACATCCTCAATCTGAAGAATTATCACAAGAAGAGTCATATTGGTAACCCATATATTTAGCACCATATCATATAACACTGTGACATAGTAAAGCCTTGACTAACAATTCTATCTCTCCACAAGATTAGAGAACAATGCTGGCAGGTTCAATGATTTATATACACCTTCATCATTGTCTCTCAAGGATGTGTCTACCTATCCATCTCAATCAGGGAGGATATAACCATTCCTATGAAGGAATTTTCCCATTCTTATAAAAGGAATGTACCCGATCTCTCTCTTAACTAGGGAATTGTCTAAGCTCCCTCTTAAATAGGGACTTGTCTAAGCTCCCTCTTAACCAAGGACTTGCTTCTAGAAGATTTTTACACTAGGTGGATAACATGGGACAATCGGCTTTGTGTAGGGCTCCCTCTTTTGATGTCATGAATTTCATCTTCTTTATTATGGAGCCTTCATATTTTAGGACTTTTCCGTAGGGCATAGAGCATCCATCACTTTAATTCATGAATCAATTCATGTCATCCTTTATTTCATTGGAAAGTTATCTATTAGTCCATATCTAGCTTTCCTTCATACAACTACCTTCTCAACATCATGTTTCCTTCAAGATATTTCATCCTAGCACATGAGTACTAGTTGTAGGTGACATTCACAAATATTCCTTTGGTAGACCTATATTAGCCAATCCATATATTGTTAAAAAATAGAAATATAAATATAAAATTAACATTACATTTGTGATGTTCTTACATCATGACATATGCTTATCAACATCCTGCATACATATTGACACATATCCATGACATACAATTTCAAGGGCCTCCTTCTTTTCCAAACTGCATTTGAGTCTTGATACCTTTTCCATGGAGATGTTGCGGTCAATGCTTCTAGTCATGAGATGTTTATTTCCTTTCTTGTGACCATAGTTCCATATTTCACTATATCTATTTGCTTTATTCACATATTGTTCCACCATAACTTATGTTCATAGTTCCTTCATTTTTGTCAATCACATCCTACTCCACATGAGGATTTACTATGTTGATTTCATTTAGTCAATATGTGAAGCATGCCTTAATGCATCCTTCCAAAGGAGGAGATCCCTTTATCTATCTGCAATTATATGACATGAATCAATTTTATCAAATACATGCATACATACCTCATCTCTTCCTTTTAATAATGTAGACTTCCTTCGAAAACTTCCTTGATTGAAATATCTTCAATCATCTTGACCTAATTCACTTCTTTATCATCATATCATCATCCCATGAGTCCCATACAAGGTGGAATTATTGACAAGACACTTGATTATTCCAATAGGTGAATCTTCTCATGAATATTCCAATGGAGGATCTTGTTTATCCTTATCCTGCAAATTATCTTTTACATGATGAGCTCCTTCTATGCTAGATAATTTTTCCTTTCCCATTTGTACTACTTATGTTTTCAATGAGGTTACCAAGAGATACTTCCTTATGATGACTTCTACAATCATGTATAATTCTACATCAACTATCCTTTCAAGATTTTCTAATGGGCTCTTACTTCAATCATATGCTATTATGATGCAAACCCCTAAAATTATGCATCCTATCATGTTTTATAGTGCTTGATATATAACAATAATTATTTAACCATGATAGAATTCTTCCACCTTCTACTTATTCCAAGTATCCATAATTATATCATGAATAGTTCCCAAGTGTTCATATAGTTCCCTCCTTCCATCATGCTTCTTAAAACAAAGGTTCAACCCATCCATATTTACTTTCTAGTACCTGCAATATTTATGGACAAGCACCCAAATCAAAGAATACAATACCAAAAAACGATGTAAAGTTTATCTTTATATGGTTTTATGCACTAAAGATGTCATCCTAGGGTTTCTTAAGTTCAAACCCTAAATAATATTACTTTCTCTTCATGTTATTCTAGGGTTTATTCCATGTCCTAGAATCCTAACAAACCTTAGAACTCGATTAATAAGGAACAAGTACCTTAGGACTATAGTTCCTCACTAATAGGGTTTCTTATGAGCCATATATAACTCAATATACAAACCTTAGAGACATAAATTCAGCCCCTAAAAAACATCTTATGATGGACCCTTGAAAATAAAGAAAAATAAAAAAACATTATAAATACCTCATGGATGCCTTCCTGTAGTGGCCAGTTCATTAGAATGCCATGGTTACTTCATAAGGGTACTGTAATATTTATTGACCCTTTCCTACTTGCAAGAATTTTTCTTTTATTGATCTTCTGATGGGACCTCCTTCTCTAAAAGATGATTTAAGATAAAAATTATTGTAGCTCCTTTCGACTACCTTGACAGCTACAAGACTTCTTTGAAACATAAATTCATAATGGATACTCCTTTTGTTACACTTATTTTCTGCATGTAGTTTCTTGATTCAACAAATTTCCAAAATGTATAGATTGTAGAGGAAATTCCTTTGGAAGGTCAGCCTTCTTGAATGCATAGATATAAATATATATAATTAATTCTTGTTGTTTTATTGTCACAAAAATTTGATTCACCACAAATTCGAGTACTGCAATCAAATATAGATGATATGAATTTCTCGATCCTTTTGAGAAGATCAATCCTTTTTGAGGATGTATTGAAGACAATTTTTTTCCACGATTAAAGGTTCAATTTTTCCTGCTAAACAATTCAAAATTCTCTTTTGAAACAATGATGAATTATCACTCTGTCATGCTCTTAATTTGGAAGTTTCCTTATTTGGTGAAGAGTTGATATGGAAGCCAGAACTTTTTCTTAACTTGAAATTGGTATGGTTCCTTTTAATACCTTGAGCGAGATATATAGTTCACTATAGTTTCTTTGTTATTTTAGATCATAGCTTGAGAATCTTTGTGTCTAGGATTTTATCAAGCCTTCTTCTTGAGATTGATCCTTGAATATCCCTTTTTGAAGATTGATCCTCTCGATGATCCTTTTGAACATTGAACTTTAATGTTCCTCCTTTAATCTGCCCTTTCCTTAACTTGTCACCTTAGCTCTGATACTATTGGTCCAATTTATGGGTGTAAATTAGATCATAAATTTTAATATCAATCTAGAGTTCGTTGAACTTTTAAGCCCACCAATGTATCTGGAATTTAGATCTAGACTATTTTTGGAATACTTTATTCAAAGAAATGAATTTAAACACACTTTGCATCTAATGTATATTAATGATTTATATGTTGTAAGTAAGTAAACATCAGGATCCCTTACAGGATATAGATTCATAAAGTTTCAAAATAATGACAATATTTAGGTTATCAAGTTCTTTTTAAACAATGAAATACTAAAGTAGCATAACAATGAATTGCAGAAAATGATGAATTGACAATATTTTACTGCTGCAAGTAAGGACACATCAAGTTATTTTATAAGAGATATATGCACAATGTATATCGGACTTTAGAAATAGTTAAATATTTTTAATCTAATGAAAAATAAATAAATCATACAAGAAACTATAACAAATCTAAAAAAACATACCAAACATTTAAAGACTAAGTGTACATGCTTGGAAATAGGGGCCTTCCATGCTTCACTTGCACACTTGAATGAAAAAACAATTGAAAGCTTGAATAAATACATCAAGATAATCCACACCACAATGAAGGTATCCAAAATCTCTAAATCTATTAATTTCAGTCAAGTAGCATTCTTCCACAAAAATAACATGTGTCTTACTTCAAGTCCTGCGTATTTATACAAGAGGTTTGATACCCAAAATTACTAAAAATTCTCAAATCAATTTCTAATATCCCAGATAAGTGCTAATAGGTTGAATTAAACCTTCAGATCCATGAAATATGAAGAAAATCCCTTAAAATCCAAAACTATCCTAATTTATTGCCAAAAATAGGGGATTTTCTGAACAAGTGGCCTAGTTTGACCAACGTTGACCGAGCACATGTGAAGCTCTTTTCTGAAGGAATAAGGGAATTTATCCATCCTTGAAAATTGAGGATCATCTCACATATCTTGAAATTCACCCATCTATCCTTCACACGTACGAATCTTGGAGCTATTACGGGAAGTTGCAACATCCTGTAATTTCTGCTAAAAATTTAATTTTAATGTCACACTTTGTTAAAATTGAAATAATTAAAAGAAAATGATAAATGTACCTGATGTAATAAATTTCAAGAAAATATGGATGATGTAGTAGAGGCGTGGAAGGAAAATAGAGGCAAAATATAGGTTATGTGAGTAAAATAAACATCAAAAAGTGGCACCGAACATTCCCCCAAGATGAATATATTGCATGTACCCATGCTAAAAAATGTATCTAATGCATTCTTATTGATCCTCTTCCACCTCTGCTTCCTGTAGTAGTATTTCCATATTATCTTGAGAAATGTGAATAATTTTTAACTTCTGATACTTCATCTTTATTGCTTTCTATTCATACCATTTGTATGCTTGCTTGGAAATCAAGATTTCCTGTATTTGAAATTCCTTTTTTCTTCTTCTTCATTTTTTCATTTTCCTTTTGAATTTTCAGTTGCTCATTCTCCTTTTTAATATTTCATTCAAGGACCTCCATCTCCTTCAAAGTTTGTTTCAATTTTCTTATTCTTCTTTGAAGTTCCTTTGCTTTTTAATTTCTTCAAAATTTCTAGATCTTGCTCATCAATAGGAATATCATTTGTCATTTCCTCTTCCTGCTTATCCCTTTCTTCTTGCTCCTCTAAGGCTTGAATCTAATCATATTGAAATTGTTGTGCTTCATCATATTTTTCTACTATCTTTCCTCATTGGGCACGTGGACGCTTCCTGGAATTTTTTTCATAAGTGTAAAATATCTTGTCTTTCTGTTGAAGCTCTTCCTATATTCTTATCATACTTTTTGTTTTTCTCCTTTCCATAGGTTGTTTTGAGCTTTTTACCTTAGAAATATTTACTTCTTAATCATTATCACTTATGATGAAAATGTCTTCTCCCCTTGAGTCTTATTTCGTAACTTCAAAATCATATTTAATACAAATTGATTCCATAAAAAAGTTTTGATTTTTTGAAAGGATTTTGTCCATGTTTTTACCCAGTTTTTGGACTCCTTTAGCCATTGTAGAAAGGATTTTTAGTAAAAAATAAGACATGTTAATTTCAAGGTCACCTTTCAAATGTTGTAAAATTTTAATGTGATACAAGTATACTATAATTAATCAATCTGCCCTCACATGTGGTGAATTTTTGGACAATGTAAGCCATCTCATTCATGGGATGAACTAACGAGCTTCTTGAAATCCCTTTTTTCTAGTTAATAGATTATGCTCTAGATCTGCATAAAAATGGGGTCCAAGATTTAAATTTTCATTGTTTAATTTTCTGATAATCTTATGGTGAGGTTACCTACTGAGGCCCTCTCACCATTAAAGGAGGAAGAAAATTCCACACAAACCTTTTCATTATACCCATCGAACTTCTCCAAAAATGAAATCCAATGATTTTTTAAAGGAAATTAAAAACAATATTTAGGAATTGATGTGGAATCAAATTTCACTGTTCCAATCCTAGACAACAAGATGATTTTATGAAAGAAAAAGAACCTTTTCTTTGTCTATAAAATTTCTAAATTTTTCCTTCTTTTTCAAAGCCCCTATTTTTGACACAAATGATAATACCTTGTTTTTTATATTTGTTTAAAAAAAAAAAATCCTCAATTTTCTGTTTTCAAATTCATAATTTTTCATTAATTAGGGTTCATGTGAAAATTTTCTTACATGTTGGTCCAAATTTGATGAAAAAATATGTTCTATGTGGTTGTCAACCCAAGATGTTGCTTTTTGTTCCTCCCCTGCTTTAGCAAAATGATTTTCTTCAAAGATGTCTTTCTTCGTATGAAAAGGAATGCAAATTCATACCCTCCTGAGGTCTTGGTTTCAAAAATCCTCACACTAAGTCACCCAAATCACCCCAAATCTGCGTTTTCCTCAAAAATTATTGATACTCTATTTTATTTAGGGAAAATGAAGTGATTGCATGTTTGAAAAATTCATTTTCAACATACAAATCACATTTTTTATGGTGGGAAACTGTGATCATTAAGTTCTAGTCACATTAGTGATAAGGGAAGAGTGAAATTTGACATAGGAAGACAGATTAGGCTCCTATGAAACTAGGGTTCAATTCTAGGGAAATGCATACACTGGAGGAATAAATGGAATTGAGTACTATGGAGCAAGAAATAAATGGGTGCAAATCTTACCTCATGAGGCCGACATCATTTTGACAAAGCTGGGTGTATAAATCAAAGTGTTGAGTGTGTAAAATGGTGTTCAATTATTATAACCAAGACGTTACTTTTCCTCTGATGGGTTCGTTTGGAAAGTGATGAAAATAATTCATAGTAGAGGAAAATATTGGAGGTAAATACAACTTTATAGAGGCAAAATGATGAAAAAAGTACCCTGTATGAGTTCGTGGGTCTTCAAACACACTTGATTTGCTTCTTCAACAGTACAACCTTAAACAAATGGGAAATATGTCATATTATGGAGGCAAAATGAATTTAGACATAGTCATTCATATGAAAAGGACATATTTTCAAAATGACTTATAAACATAATAAGGCTCTATAAGCTAGATTTAGCATTTTAAAAGGAAATTTTCCACATCAGTATTTCTGAATTCACTAAGTTGGCCTTAAATTATGTGCCTTGTTTTTGAAACTTGTGCACCCATATTTACTTGAATTATTTTGAAACCATATGCTCTTATCCTCTTCTTGCTTTATTAACCAAACTTTTGTATTTCATCCAACCTTTAACCAATGCTATGATTATGATATGTTGACAAATGAAATTGTCAACATATAAACTTCTTTTTCTTGCTTGAATTAGCTTGTTATAACCACTCTTTGTTGACACAAATTTACTTCCTTTTAATGCCCCGTTTTAGGAAAACTAGTGCCATGATGTAGACCTTTATTATGCCTATCCTTAAATTGTCTTTGAAGAGGAGGAATCATTATTTATTAGGAAATATTTTTGATACTTTTGAGAGACTAATATTGTGACCAATATTGAAAATTTTTCCCTTATTTCTCTTTGTTTATGGAAGAGTTGTATACCACTTTTTTATGCTTAGGGATAGATAAATGAAATGAATGATGAAGCGATGAGCTATGAAAAGGGAAATAATGGATAAGTTAATAAAAGGGAATTGGTACAATATCATTACATTCAAATGAAGGAATTTATCAAAAGTAAAACATAAAAAATAAATTTCTCTTATATATATTTTAATTTCTTCCTTGGCCATGCTCTATCTTACTTTTGTAGCTGATTTGATTGAAGAAGCTACTTCATGTCTGAAATAATATCTTGTCACCGACTTTGGATTTGGATATGTTTCCATTGTCTTCAAAATATTTACTTCAAATGTTCTTTATTACAGCTGTAGATCTCATAAATTGCTTGAAGTATATTTAGATTCCTCTTCTGGAGTAAGCTAGAGGTCCCTCTGCTAAAGATGTTGCTAAGGTAAGATTTAAGGTCTTCAAAAGATAATATGGCTGCAAATTCAGGTCCCTCTATCTGATCATACAGGTCCCTCTGAAAATGACATGCCATTCAAAACGTAGTGCATATAACTTAAAAGACTTTCAAAAATGAAAAAAAACTCAAACTCAGAAATTGTGCACCTTCCCCCTCAAGTTTGGAATTAACTTGTCCTCAAGTCATGTTTGCAAGTGAAAATGTTTTATTGAATTCCAGTAAACTTGAAATTATTTAGATGAAAATTTGGTTGGTAAATGGTATATATTTTTGTGAATTCTCATTGGCCAATTTTACTTGGTTTTCCAAACTAGGAGTGGATGATGTTATCTTTGGTTGCTAGTTTTTCACACTAACTTTATATATATGTTTTATTATTATTGTTTTTATGTTTTTTTTTTCTTTTTATTTTTTCAAGAGGGAGGTAGGATAGACACAATTTTATGTTTTCTAGTACCTCCATCTCATTTTGTTGTAAAATTTGCTGCAAAATGTACTCTTTTTTTATAGGCTTTGTTATAGAGCTTTTGCCTATGTCCATTAACCAAAAATGAAACTTCTTCTTCATCAATTTTCTTGACCTTCATTGAGCCATTCTCCTAAATTTATTCAATTTGATATGGGCCAAGCCAATGAGTTGTAAATTTGGCTTGAAAGTCATTGAATTTTGAATCAAATAATAAGTCCCAATCACCTAATTTGAATTGTTTATTCTTGATGGATTTACCATGTGAGGTTTCTCTCTATTGTTGAATCAAAAAAATATGTTGTACTGCTGCTTGTCTCATTTCATCTAATTGATTTAATTGCATCACCCTTTCTTTTTGTGCTTCATCTAGATCCATCCCTAAATCAGTTGCTAACTTGTAAGTATAAATTTGAAACTCAATGGGGAGTAATACTTGCTTAATATATACCAGATAATAATGAGTGAAACTTGTTGTATTTTTCCAAGTGATTGTATATTCCCATAAAGCCTCGTGAAGCTTTTCTAACCAATATTTTCTATGCATTTGAACTATCTTGGTAATGATTGCTTCCAAAGTTTTAGTAGTAGACCCCACTTGGCCATTTTCTTGTGGATGATAGGGTGTATAATTCCGAGGCATGATATTTTATTTTTATGCTATTTCTTGCACCAATTTAGAAGTAAGCTGTGTTCCTTGATTAATAAAAATATCTATGGGAACTCCAAATATTACAAAAATTTCTTCGAAGAGAAAGTTAACTACTGTTTATTCTGTAACTCTTGGAAATTATTTTTCTTCCACCCACTTTGTCACGTAATCAATACATACGAAGATATACTTCTTTCCATTTGATGAAATATTGATAGGACCAATGAAATCAAGTTCCCATTTCTCAAATGGCTCTATGAGAGCTTGTGGCTTTAGTGGCATTTAATCAGATGGTACTGGTCTACCCATCCTTTGAAAACTATCACAAATTTTGACATATTTTTTGGAATGTTTAAAAATGGATAGCCAATAATACCCTAGATTGAGTATTTTGTAGGTTGTTCTCTTATTTTCAAAGTTTCCACCACAAGGTTCATCACGACAAGATTTTAAAATTTATAACATCTCATCTTGCCTTACACATCGTCTAATAATATGATCATAACCAATATAGAAAATATCTCCATTAATCCATGTGTATCTAGTAATTTCTTTAATAATTTTTCTTTTCTATTTTGATGTAAAATGTGGAGGTAACTTTCCCGTTGATAAATAGTTAGCTATATCAACATACCATGGAGTTATAATTGATATTGCAAATAAACGTTCATTAGGAAAATTATCTAAGACAGGAACAATATCACCAGGAGTATGTAATCGAGATATAAAATCCACCACTTGATTTTCCCTTCTAGTTCTATCTATGACAGCAATTTTGAACAAGGAAAATTTTAGGGGCTAATATTCACAAGTGGGCTAATTTTCCATGCTTTTTCCAAAAAAAGCTTCACCAATTTCCAGTTTTTTCTAGAAGTTATTTGCCCAAATTTTATAGTATAAAATTATTTTACCTAAAAAATGGCCAAAATTTTATATAGAATATTATAATATATATTATAGATCTACGTATTTTTACAAAAACTGTCCCCAAACATTTTGAAATTTTCATATTAGGGACTAGTAAGATTTTCCAATGCTCCTAAACTTTAATTTAAATTTCCATTCTTAAAAATTTTCCATGATGTTGAATTCTCAGATCAATAAAAACCACCTTGTTATTCTACCATTAGTAATGGGCTTATTCTTCAAATACCTGATGGAAAAATGATCTGTATGGATGAAAATTTCATAACCTGTGATGTAATGACTTAATTTATTCACAGCATGAGCTACTACCAACATTTCTTTCTTATTAACTGTGTAGTTCAATTCTATAGGGGTTATATTTTTGCTAATAAAATAAATAACATAAGTCATATGATGCTCTTTTTGACCCAGAGATGCCCCTATTGTAGTTTCTGATGCATCAGTAGATATATGGAATGGTAAAGCCCAATTAGGTCCTCTCAAGATAGGTTTGGGATAGTTTGTCTTTGATATTTCCAAATTATTTTTGACAATTAACATCCCAATGAAATTATATATCTTTTTCAAGTAATATGAATAAATGAAAATCTATTTTACTAAAATTTTCAATGAACCTTCTATAATAGCCTGCATATCGAAGAAAAAATATTACTTTATTTTGATTTGTAGGTTCTGATAAATTGACAATGGTTTGTATTTTTATTGGATCAACTGTTATCCCTAAAGATGAAACATGATGACTCAACACTGTTCCTTCTGTTAACATCATAAATAATTTTTCATTTTCCATGCACCTTTTAAATACTTTTTCTAGTTTGTTAAAATAATCATCAAAAGTGTTTCCATACACAGAGAAATCATCCATATAAACCTCTACATATTAATGTATTAAGTCAACAAAAATAGACATAACTGCTCTTTGAAAAGTAGCTGGTGCATTAAACAATCCAAAGGGTAACACATCGTAATCAAATGCACTTCAGGGACAAGTAAAAGTAGTTTTGTCCTGGTCTTCTAATGATATTTTAATTTTATTGTAGCCACTAAATCCATCTAGAAAGGAGAAATACTTTTTCCCATCTAGTGACATGATCTATGAATGGTAATGGAAAATTATCTTTAAGAGTTTATTTATTTAGTTCTCGATAATATATACAAACTCTCCATTTTCTATCCTTCTTTGGTACCACAACTAAAGGTGAAACCCATTGACTATCAAAGATAGGATAGATAAATGCTACCTTTAATAATTTTTGCATTTATTCTTTAAATATATCCTTTAACATTGGATTCGTTCTTCGTTGAGGTTGTCTTATAGGTTTGCCATTATCATTTGTGTAAATATGGTGAGTGCATTTTTCAATATGGATACCATGCATATCAATGTACTCCCAATCAAATTCTTTAGAATATTTTCTTAACAATGCAATCAATTGTTCTTCTTGTGATGGTTCTAAATTGTTACCAATGTTAAGACATTTTCTAGAACTGATTTCAATTATTTTTCTTTGAGAACGTGTGATTGAATTAACAAGAAAAATAACATTAAATAATGTTTATAGAGAATTTATTGTGAAATTTTATTGAAAATGTTGTTCTAAAATATGATATGCAACAATGTGTTGCATAATTCTTAATTACTCTGAGATATATGGTTCTGAAATGAAATAATCTAGCATATATTCATTATTTTACTCTCTAATATCAAAATATTGATTAATACTTAATATAGGTTGAATTATTTCTTTCTTTTGTTGTTCATCAAGCCATGATAACTGATCTAATACATAAGGTGATTGAGCAGGAGAATAAAGTGTTATTTGTTTTCTTTCATTCCAATGTGAAATAATCATATTCCCTGACCAACAACCAATAAAAGCATCATCTATGGCTAGCCAAGGCCTTCCAAGAATTAATGGATGTCCTCCTAGGTTATATTTTGGTTGAAGAATTAGGAATTCTACTGGATATTCCAAAGAATCTAAGGAAACTATGATCTCTTTAAGTACACCTTCTGGAACTACTTTAGACCTATTAGCTAGTTCCAAAACTGTAGTGGTTGGTCAAATATTTTTAAATTCATATATTTCATTGTTTCTATGGTCATCACTTTAATAACTGCTCCCAAGTCAATTAAAGTTTTAGGAACTGAAAATTTGTTGATAGTAATTGTCACTATTGGAATTCCTAGATCAAAATATTTTTAAATTGGACTATTTGTTGACATGAAGCTAGCTGATTTTCCAATCACATGAATTGCTGGTGGATCTTTCTTTATTTTTCCAATTTTATTTATACATAATTCCTTTATTGCCTTTGTATAGATTGGAATATCTTTAATAGATTGCAATAAAGGATTTTTCACACAAGAATTTTTCAATTTATCTAAGATATCAAATTCAGGAAGAGAGATTAAATATTTTTTCTCAACTAACCTTTTTGGAAAAGGAGGTGTTTGAGTCATTATCATTTTATTCTTTGGAATTTGATTATTTTTTAGTACATGCTCCTTGTTAGATTTTTCTGGACTCCTCTCCTCCTCTATTTTTTCTTCTATGATAAGAAGCAAATCCGTTGGGGGAAAAATATACTAAGAGGGGGGGGGGGGTAGTACGTGTTACATATTCAAAACTTTTTACTTTTTTCACTCTCCAAAACCCATACGCTACTTTCCTTTAGTAAACTCGCGTATATACGCAGATATCCTTCATACAACTCGCGTATTAGCAGAGATCTAAATATGCAGATATTTATTAACTTAGTTCTTTGCAATATTCATTCATCTGATGTTAAGTTAACGGTAAACATGTGTAGTAACAACAGAATAAACCATCACACAAAGCATCACACATGAACAACAGGATTTTTAGGTGGAAACCCAAGTCGGGAGAAAACCACCGCTGCAGTTGCTCAGCCTTCAATATTTTATTATAGAGAAAACATCTTACAACATATGTCTTAGTGCGGGACTCTCACCTTGCGCGACTGCACGCTCATTTACCGACCTCTCTCGGAAGAGCTCCCAGCTTGACTGCGTTTACTGACCTCTCCACAGAGGAGGCTACGACCCCCTACTCTCGTTTACCAGCCTCACCTGGAAGGGAGCTACAACCCCCTGACTGAAGGCTACAACCCTCACCACCTCTATGGACCACGTTTCATCAATTTTCACACTGGATCCAAAGCATCCTTTAGGACACAACTTGCAGGCCACGTTTCATCATATTTTCAGACTGGACCCACTCCATACATTTAAGCACAGTCAACCATGAAACAGATACATATAACTCACTGACAGATATCAGTAAACCAGCATAACAGATCAGACATTTCTTACCACAGACTTCAGCAAACCCTAGTTTGCATACGCGCTTTCCTTTCACTGATGTCGCGTATATACGCGCTTCCGTTCACATAAACCAGCGTATACTTCTGTACATATTACAGATCTAATTTCATTGCGCATACGCGCTTTCTCTTCAGCGAAGCCGCGTATATACGCGCTTCCTCTTCGGCGAACTAGCGTATGGTTCTTCAGACTTTTATGTCATTGCAATTCTTCACAACAGATACATCACTTCAGATTTTACCCTTTACCTTAGACAGATGTTCGCCTCATCACAGATCTAATCATTCCATAAACAGATCTAGCAAATACAAGTACATTTCAGATCTAGATATCCCGCTTCATCATTTCTTCATAGGTGCATCATAGATTCAGATCTATCATCAAACCTTTACCCTTTCCATACAGATATACTTCACAGAGAAGTATTCATTCAAGCTCAGACATCTTGCTCCCACGCTCATCATTTGCACAATGAATTTCTTCTCTTTATATAGGTTTACCCTTTTTCAATACCATGAGCCAAAACCACATTACTTCCGATGGTATTCCTGGACGGGGTCATTTAGACGAATCATTACCCAATACAATGGGTCAATACCATGGTGGTTACCCCTGGTTTTGCACTTTATGAGCACTTTTTCCCATACGCGACTTGGCACGTTGTTTTCCGCGTGCATACGCGATTTCTTCTAGACATATCCGCGTATGCCTTGAAACATACTCTTTTCACCATAGATCTAGCACATATTGAATTCCTTTCTTCATTGCCTTCTGTACTCACTGTAGATACATCAGATTTAGTTCATCAAGACATGTTCTATCAAGCACAACTTCATCAAGTAAGTTGCCATCATCTTGCCATTCAAGGACAACACTCAGCATCATATTGCTAACAAACATCACTTCATATCAGATTTACATCATTTACCAAGTCCATCAGGTCAAGACAAACTTCATCAGGTGGTTTTCCATCAAGGACAACACATGTCATCAGTCTCAAGTCTTCATCTTCATTCAGTGGGTTGCCATCAAGGACAACTCTCTGCATCATATTGCCAACAAATCCTTTTGTAAAAAAATCATAGAACTCAAGTGGATGTCTTGAATAGGAAGGATTGAATAGGTAGGAAATGATGTTCCTTATTCAACATCATATACTGGTCTTTCCACTTTATTATTTGGATTTTTCACTAGCTAGGCTGGTAACTGAGTTGGTCTAGGTGGGGGTTGGTTAGATGGAAACTGAAGCTGCTGTGGATGGGTTAATGGTGGTGTAGGTAATCATTGTTGAGAAAATGTATTTTGTTGTTGGCGTTGCCGAAATTGTTGATATGGAAAAGGTTGCTGAGGATAGGATTGTTGATATTGTTGATAATATTGCTGGTATGGATGGTTATATGGCTATTGGTAAAATTGTTGAGGAGGTTGGTTTCCATAAGAATCCTTGCCAACCTTGATAATATTTGTTTTGGGTTTTCTAAGGAGGCCAAGCCTGCCAAGGCATAGTAGTATTCCATAAATTACAATCAAGATATTGATAATTTTGGGAAATTGCTGAGAAAATTGTTGAGTAGGATTTTGATGCATACCTGCATATCATGGCTGCTAAGGTATTCTTGGCTCTAGTAGTAAAGAGTTTACATTCCTTAACCTTCTTCCATTTGGGTTGCCTGCAATTCCTTCAACTTAGGAAAATCATCGGTTGCATGATTTTCTGTGCAAATTCCACACCCCCGAATACTGTCTAAAGGAAATTATTTCAATGGATGCTTATTTTTATATTTAGGACAAAAAACTTATAATAATTGGTTCTGTTCTTCTCGTTTCTTTCTTATTTTTAGTATATTAGATTGTGTTCCTAATGTACTTAAGAGATCAGTTTTAAAACAGTCAAATAAATTTCCAAATTTAGCTCTTGTTATGCTTCATGTTGTTGATTTTGTAATTCTAGAAGTTTTATCTCTTTTTCCTCTTGAGTATTTTTGACATAAGTCTGCACTTTTTTCAAATGGTAAATAATAAATAACTCCTTTTCCCATCACATTAAGCACATCTATATACTCATTTCGTATTCCTTTTAAAAATATTGTTTGAATAATTTCTTGATTTAAAGATCGATGTTTAGATTTTTGTAAATTATAAAGAGATATTTTTAAATATTTCTCTAAAATTTCATCTTCTTGTTGAGCCATTCTAAAAATATCATCCTTTGAATATATTGATCTGCAATATGGTTTATATTTCTTAAGAAATTTTTTTCTCATTGCATCCCAAATAGGAATAATATGTTCACCTAATGCCATGAACCATTTAATACAGTTGCTTTAAGAGTAGCAGAAAAGAGACGAAGATTATGAGATTCATTAGTATAACCATAGGCACGAAATAGAATATCAAATTCAAACAAGAATGAGTCAGGATCTTCAGAAGCCATCCCATAAAAATTTGGTAGAAAAAAGGGTGGAATATTTTCCATTTTTACCTCTTCTCCCAAAATGCCACTGCTGTATAAGATTGGAAATCTAAATGTAGCTTCTTGTTCTTCTTGCTCATTTTATTCTCTTTCATCGTCCATTCTCTTATTTTCATTATCTCTTTTTCTATCCTATTTTTCTTTCCTTTGTCTTTCTCATTCTCGTCATTTTTCTGGAGTTAGTGATCTAGGTGGATATTGGTGGCCACCCACCTATTCCATTGGGGGCCCCACCATTGTCTCTTTCATTTTTTCAGTTTCGGCACGACTTACAAGTTTTAGCAGTTTTTCGGGTCCTGAACTTCCTGATCTGTTTTGAGGCCCTAAACGATGTTTTTTGGGAAAACCGGGAGCAACATGGGTTCATGGACCGATGTTGCTCACATCAAAATTTGTAGTCCTCAGATAGATATTTTTAACGAGGTATGGTCCACCTCAAACGAAAATTGTATGCTAAAGTTATGTCCCCAGGAAGTTGAAACACCAATTTACCCAAATGGGGCTCATATTTTTAGCGCTTCATCTCCTAGGGTTAGGTTTTGGATGTTTAGGGTTTTCCATTGTTTCTAAATAATAAATATGCCTTTGATCCTCATTTTAACATAGTTCAGAGGCCTGTAGCCGCCACATCTCTTCTCAGAGATAAGCCACCAGTGCCCCAGCTAGTTTTTTTCCATTATATCTGTAAGCAAATTTCAGTTATTTGATATTAATGAAATGAAGTATTATTTCTGCTACATATTTGTATTTATGGTTATATGTGTATTCTATTGCATTCATGCATAAATCCGGATCAATGGTATCAGAGCGGTCTGATTTTTCTTGATCCTTCTTTGAATATCCCTAACGAGGTCAGGGTATAAGGAGTTAAGGCTCGATCTGGTGGAACCTTTGCAAGATCAGCCTTGCAAATCTCGACGACCGCCGATGGGGGAAAAAAGGAAAGATGAGGGAGCAAGAGATCATATCAAAATATTGCTCGAGGAGGCCCTCAAAAAACAAAAGAACACGATGATGTATAACTTTGCCCAGATCCTTCAACGACTGCCCACCGACAACACATCTCCATCCAGCAACCACTTTGGAGGTGCGACTCCCTTTGTTGTTTAAAATGCAACAAGATGATGGAGCTTAGTGAAAAGAAGTCGCCTTCACTAAGTGGGCCCGCGAGGAGCTATTTTTGGCGCAAAGTCTATTTTTAGACATATGGATCATGGTCTATGAGTTACGGAATGCTATTTATGGATGATTGGTCGAGTTGGTAAAAATAGATGGACCTATATTTTTAGACATTGGGCAGTTTCTATTTTTAGACTGTCGGGCTAAAAATAGAACAATAAAATATTATTAACCCTTAATAATATTTAGACTATGAACATTATCTTTTCCTCTTGGAGCACTTCAGTTTGATGCTTGGATGTGGAACATGCAGCTGACAGAAGGAAATATGCTTTTCCTAAGAGTTAGTTGAGCTATTGCATGGTTGACTTCAGTTAGAACTCATGTGGTAGAGTTTGGTGGAGTTGATGAGACAGTTGGTGGAGTTGTGTTCGGTTTAACTTAGTTGAACTAGTTGTATTTAGTCTAGCTGAAAAATACACTAGTGATGAGTGGTGTGAATTAATTATTAATTAATTCACTAATTATTAACTCATAAATCAACTAAATAATACATCGATTAGCGCAATGGATGGACGAGTTCGGTGGAGACCGAGTGTTAGAGGTGGGTAGAAGAGGTGAAGTCTATTATCGGTTGTGACTATATTTGTGCATGAGATTTGCACACATTGATTGAGATTGCCAATGAGGATTGCACGGTACAGAACGATTGGGATTCAAACTTGGATCTCATCATTATTCATATTGGATTACCTAATAAGAGCGGGCGGAGACGAATTGGAGGAGATTTGAACCTGTGACTTGTTCAGCTTCCGTGCTAGTTTGTGTGTAGCATGTGAGATAGTGCTGAGAGCTGTGAGAGCTTTGTGCTATGTATTGTTACGTGTTCTCTATCATTATAATATACAGATAGTTTGGGGTTTTCAGCTATTTCTTTCCCCATTACATACTGTGTTGATATGTGTGCTTGATTATTGTTTATGTGCGCATGCGACTGTTTCTATTTCCGTATATTGATGATCAATTGTAGAAGAGGTTATGTATTATGCATGAAGCTTAAATAGTGTGTAATCAGGATAATCTCGATGAATAATTCAGCTATTAGTCAAATTTCTACATGGTATTAGAGCGAGAATTGATCATCGGATCTATTACAGTGATTACAATTTATTTCGGTAGACAGAGTCTGTAAGCGGGCCAGGTAGCCTCTAGATCCATCCTTTCTTTGAAAGGTGATATATCCAGTAAATGCCCCTATAGTCGATCTCTGTGCTAGAAATAATTTGTTCTCACAGATCAGAAGCAGTTGAGTTTTGAGCTGGTGGAATTCGAATTTGCAGCAGTGTTTTTCTTGGTGTCGAAGTCAAAATGTCTTTCAACGGATTGCGATTGGAGTATGTTCTTGAGGGTAGCTCGAATTATGTTGCATGGAAGGACAGGATGGAGGCAGTGTTAGATGAAAATGGGTTGAAGGAGTTCATATATGTTGAAGTCCCAAAGCCTATTGATCCTGCTCAAGTTGAGGCTTGGCAAAAGAAGACAACAAAATGTCGAAGGATTTTGTTGGAGGGCGTGAAGGATCACATTGTATCCAGCTTGCATGGTAAAGCTTCTCCATACTTGATGTGGAAAGCATTGACAGATTCATTCCAAAGAAAGAGTGACTAGAGGAAGTTGGCGCTCAAGGATAAACTCAGAAACATAAAGATGGAGAAAGGTGACAGTATGCCCAAGTACCTCACGAAGTTCATTCAATGCAGGGATGAGCTGGGAAGTGTGGGGGTGACTGTAGATGATGAGGACTTGGTGAGCTTGGCTCTCCTTGGTCTTCCGAAGTGTCGGCATTCCTATCGGGACTGCGGCGATGGTCGAGAGAAATTTCCCGGATGTCCCGGGATGGGAGCAACTTTGGTCGGATCTTGTGCAAGAGGAGATAAGGCGGAGTACCCGGGGACGGATCTTCATCGAGATCGAAGGCATCGATGAAGACAATTTTGCTTTGTTTGCCAAAGAAAAGAAGGGGAAGAGAAAAGCTTCTCATTCCGGTGCGAAAGGCAAGAAGCGGGGACATGTCCAAGGTGAAGTGATTTCTTGTCACCAACACGGACATTATGCCACAAATTGTCCATGAGAAGAAGAAAAATAAGCGAGGGGTTTGCTAGATGTTTGTGGCGGGAGAGGCCTTAGCCTCGCAGTTTGAGCTGGATTTTTCGCTGATCGCATGCTTGGTCTCAAGTATGGTGGGATCAGTGTGGTTTCTGGACAGTGGTGCGTATTTTCACATGACAGGAGATCGAGATTTGTTTACTGATCTGGATGAGAAAGATCTTGGAGTGCACATCGAGATGGGCGATGATGGTAGATACAGTGCGATCGGTATCGGTACCATTTCCTTTGAGAGGGAGTCTGGTAAACCCTTCGTATTGAAGGAAGTGATGCATGTTCCAGGATTGAAGAAGAATCTGATCTTTGTGGCGATGTTAGAAGACAAGGGGTATGATGTGGTCTTCAGCGAAGGAAAAGCTTTCCTGCGCAGTAAGACAACTGGAGAGACCCGGAAGATAGGGGTTCGAGTCAAGAACCTTTATCAGTTGCAAGTAGATGGCTGCGCAGCAATGGCATGCAAGGCGAGAGAAGTGGTGAGTCGGGATGATGAGGGCGAACTGTGGCACAGGAGATTGGGCCACCTTCACCATGGAGCCTTGAAGATACTGCAGCAGATTTCTACTGGGCTTCCTAAGGGCACTCTTGCGCAGTCAGATCAGTGCAAGGGGTGTACCTTGGGAAAATTTGTGAAAGCCACCTTTCACGAGAAGGATAGTCGCGCCATGAAGATCCTTGAGAGAATCCACACAGACGTGTGTGGACCTTTCTCAGTAGCTTCGACAACAAAGCACAAGTACTATGTGATCTTTGTTGATGATTTTTCTCGGAAGTGCTGGATCTTCTTCATGCAGAAGAAGAGCGAGACATACTCAAAGTTCTGTGAGTTCAAGGCGCTGGTTGAGAAGGAATCGAGGAAGCATGTGAAGGCTCTTAGGAGCGACAATGGTGGTGAATTCATCTCTGCTGAATTCAAGGACTTTTGCAGCGCAGAAGGAATTCGGAGAGAGCTCATAGCACCTCATAACCCACAGCAGAACGGGGTTGTTGAGCGGAAGAACAGAACGATCGTGGGTGCTGCACGGGCGATGTTGCATGATCAGGGCCTACCCATTCACTTGTGGGCGGAGGCATGTAATACTGCAGTATATGTGCAGAACCGTTGTCCTCACAGGATACTTGGCATGAGTACACCCGAGGAGGCGTTTTCTGGTAAGAGGCCTGATATTTCCCATTTGAGGATTTTTGGTTCACCTGTTTACATTCATGTGACGAAGGATTCCAGGAAGAAGCTGGAGCCGACTGCGGAGGTTGGGATATTTTTGGGGTACACTGATACACCCCACAACTATCGTGTGTATTTTCCAGACAGTCGCAAGACTGTTGTGCGATGGGATATAAAATTTCATGAGGAGAAAGCCATGAAGTGTTCGCTTGAGAGGGAGCCACACTTGCATGCATATGAGGAGCTATTAGTTCCTAAGGATGAGCTTCAGGATGTGGATCAGCCATAAGAGGAAGTTCATGGAGTGGAAGAGACCACTCATGCAGCGCCAACCATCAGAGGGCGGAAGCGCACTACAGAAGCTGAGCGACTGGCTCAAGATGCAGAGAAGGTTGTAGGACCACCTATAGCACAGCGCAGACAGAGACAGTCACCGGACCGGTACACTGGATACATGGCTCTTGTGAGAAAATGTGTCGTGACAGAGCCATCCTCTTTCGAGGAAGCTGTGGAGGACCCCGCATGGGTAGATGCCATGGTGAAAGAGTATGATTCGATTGTCAGAAACAGTGCATGGGAGATTGTCCCAAGGCCGGAAGGGAAATCAGTGGTGGGTTTGAGATGGATCTACAAAGTGAAGCAGGCGGCTGACGGGAGTGTGGATAATTACAAGGCAAGATTTGTTGCCCGAGGCTTTCCACAGATTGAGGGGATCTATTATGAGGAGACCTTTGCACCTGTCATAAGGTATTCTTCCATATGGATGATTCTTGCTCTCTCAACACAGATGGGATGGTACATTCATCAGATGGATGTGAAGACTATGTTCCTCAATGGGGTGATTGAGGAGGAGGTGTAAATAGGGCAGCCGAAGGTTTCGAGATCTTCATCAGTGAGTCGCATGTGTGCAGGCTCAAGAGAGCGTTGTATGGGTTGAAACGAGCACCTCGTGCTTGGTACACACGGATAGACAGTTATTTCACCGGACTTGGATTCTCCAAGAGTGAGGCGGATCCTAACCTATACCAGATTGTGGTGGAGGGTAAGTTGCTGATCATTGTAATTTATGTAGATGATTTGATTTTGACAGGTGATGAGCTGTTGATACTCTCATGCAAGGATGATCTTGCAAAAGAGTTTGAGATGAAGGACTTGGGCCTCCTTCATTATTTCCTGGGATTGGAAATTTGGCAGCGTAGTGATGGACTATTTTTTTCTCAAGGCAAGTATGCCCGGGAGATACTGGAGAAGTTCAACATGCATGGCTGCAAGCCTGTTGATACTCCTCTTCCTGGTGGTTGGAGGAAGGAGGATGCTACTTCAGCGGAGGTAGTGGATGCCACTGTTTATCGACAGTTGGTGGGGTCGCTTATGTATTTGGTCAATACACGACCCGACATATGCTATGCAGTTAACCAACTTTCACAAGCTATGGTTAAGCCTACCAAGCTCTTCTGGAAGGCGGGCAAGCATGTATTGCGTTATCTTAGAGGCACATCGGGATATGGATTGTGGTACAGACAGGAGGATGAGGTGAAGTTATGTGGCTTCACGGATGCAGATTGGGCAGGGAGCCCAACGGACAGAAAGAGCACATCTGGAGTGATTTTCAGTATCGGGTCGACAGCAGTTTCTTGGTACAGCAGGAAGCAAAGATCCATGGCACTCAGTTCAGCAGAGGCCGAGTATATGGCAGCGAGTTTGGCTGCATGCGAGGCTATATGGATGAGGAAGATCCTGGTCGGGTTGTTCGGTTCACACTTGGAGCCTACTGTGATTTATTGTGATAACCAGAGTTGCATTAAACTCTCGGCTAATCCAGTATTTCATGATAGATCCAAACACATCGACATCGGGTACCATCATATCAGAGATTGTGTGCAGCGGAGAATCATGTTACTTTCATATATTCCCACGGAGGATCAGGATGCTGACATCTTGACGAAGGCGCTCACCAGGAGAAAATTCGAATACCACAGAGGCAGGATAGGGGTTGCAGATAATTCATATCTTGTTGAGAGGGAGTGTTGAAAATGCAACAAGATGATGGAGCTTAGTGAAATGAAGTCGCCTTCACTAAGTGGGCCCGCAGGCTATTTTTGGCGCAAAGTCTATTTTTAGACTACGTCTATTTTTAGACATATGGATCATGGTCTATGAGTTGCAGGATGCTATTTGTGGATGATTGGTTGAGTTGGTAAAAATAGATGGACCTCTATTTTTAGACATTGGGCGGTTTCTATTTTTAGACTGCCGGGCTAAAAATAGAACAGTCAAATATTATTAACCCTTAATAATATTTAGACTATAAACATTATCTTATCCTCTTGTAGCACTTCAGTTTGATGCTTGGATGTGGCACATGCAGCTGACAGAAGGAAATACGCTTTTCCTAAGGGTTAGTTGAGCTATTGCATGGTTGACTTCAGTTAGAACTCATGTGGCGGAGTTTGGTGGAGTTGATGAGACAGTTGGTGGAGTTGTGTTCGGTTTAACTTAGTTGAACTAGTTGTATTTAGTCTAACTGACAAATACACTAGTGATGAGTGGTGTGAATTAATTATTAATTAATTCACTATTTATTAACTCATAAATCAACTAAAGAATACATCAGTTAACTGCAATGCATGGACAGTTCAGTGGAGACCAGTGTTAGAGGTGGGTGAAAGGGTGAGTCTACTATCAGTTGTGACTATAGCTGTGCATGAGATTTGCACACACATTGATTGAGATTTCCAATGAGGATTGCGCAGTACAAGTTGGTGGGATTCGAACTTGGATCTCATTCTTTTCCATATTGGATTGCGCAGTAGAGGCAGGCTAACAGGTGGAGGAGATTTGAACTTGTGACTTGTTCATATATGTGCCTAGTTAGTGTGTAACAATTGGAGATAGTGCTGAGATCTTGTGAGGAGTTTGTGCTATGTATTGTTACATGTTATCTATCATTATAATATACAGATAGTTGGGGGTTTTCAGCTATAAGCTTTCCCCATTACATATTGTGTTATATGTGTGCTTGATTATGTTTTAATGTGTGCATGTGACTGCTTCTAATTCCGCAAATTGATGATCAATGGTAGAAGAGATTATGTATTATGCATGAAGCTCAAATAGTGTGTAATTAGGATAATCTCGGTGAATAACTCATCTATTATTCAAATTTCTACATTTTAAGTTTTATGGTAATAGTAAACTTTGACATTCCCATATTTTAGGGTCAAATAGATTCAAATGCCGTAGATAGATGGTTGAATCTATTAGAAGGATATTTCTCAGTTCATGACTTTTCCGACTGGGAGAAGATTATTTTTTCACTCCTCAAAGCTAACCCCCATGTCAAGGACTAGTGGGAAACCTACTGTGAGAAAAAGGACGAGACAAAACCCTCTATGTTCTCAACTGTACCCACTTGGAATTATTTATGAGACACCATGAAGGAACAATACTATCCCGTGGGGAGCTATGAGGACAAGTACATAAAATGGACCACGCTGTGGAAATAAAGGGATCAATATGTGCATGAGCTGACGAATCTCTTCCATACCCTGCGCATAAAGTTGGATATCAAAGATTCAGAGAAATTTGGTACTAAAGTATCACAGTTTTCTGCACAGATACATTAAGGAGGAAATGGAGTTCCTTGACATCTCCTCGCTTGGTACGACATATTGGCATGCTGCCAATATTGAGCAGAAATTGAAACAGAAGAAGCGAGACTTTGGATCTGCGAATCAAAAGTAAGGGAAAGGTGCCCCCAAACCACAAAGCAAAGGAAAAATCCAAGGCATGGAGGCCCAAGACAACCTGTCAAAGCCACAAGCAAAGAAAAACACCACAAAGCCAAAGAAGGACACAGGAAATTGGTGTGAGTTCCATAAGAGCTCCACTCACAACACAAGTGAGTGTCGGGCCAAGCAATCGCTGGTGGCTGAGATGAGGGCTTCTAAGTCAGAGGCATGCTCTGAATCTGAATCATAACCTAACAAGGGGAATGACAAAGGGAAACATATTATTGATGCGGAGCCTAATGCCACTGTTGCCACTGCAAATATCTAGAAGGAGTAACGGAAGATCCAGAGGAGGAGGAGCATCTCTTCCACTCCCAGATGTGGGTAAAGGGTTCCTTGCTACAGTTCATTTTCGACAATGGGAGCCAAAAGAACCTCATTTCAGTAGACGCTGTGAAGCGGTTGGACTTGTCAACCACAACACACCCACATCCAGACACCATCTGGTGGCTTCACTAAGGATGGGATCTCTACGTCAGCCAACAGTGCCGCCTTCCCTATAGCATCAAGCCCTTCACGGATGAGGTATTATGTGACATTGATCCTCTTGATGTTCTGATGTATTATTATACCAGCCATACTTATGGAAGTGACATGTTGTGTATGAGTCTCGGCCTTGTGTTGTTATTGTTACTTTGGGAAATAAGTTGTACAAGATACCAGAGGTACCACCGCCTACCGCTATCTCTTTAGTTACTGCAAAAAAATGCAGTAAGCTCATTTCCCAAACCAGGAATTTTTTTCCTGATAATCTGCCCCCAGGGAAAGAAGAAGACTGTGGCCACGACCTCCAAACAGGGCCCCTCTACATGACAACAAAAAATGGACAAGGTTGTGGAGGAATACAAGGACATCTTCACCTCACCCATAGGGGTTCCTCTGCACTGTAAGGTCAAGCACCCCATTGATCTGACCCCAGGTGCACTGCTACCCAATGGACTGATCTATTAGCGCTTTGTTCTAGAGAACAATGAAATCAAGAGGCAGATTCAGGAGCTGTTGCAGAAAGGTCACATCTGGCCAAGTTCATTGCCCTATGGGAGCCCAATCGTGTTGGTACAGAAGAAGGATGGGACTTGGAGACTCTATATTGACTATTAGGTGTTGAACAAGATCACTGTCTGGAATAGGTACCCAATCCCACGGATTTATGACCTTCTAAACCAACTCAAAGGGGTGAAATATTTCAGCAAGATTGACTTGAAGTCTGGGTATCACCAGGTACCAATCAAACCCTCCGATGTGTGGAAGACCACCTTCAAAGCCAAGGAGGGCCTTTTCAAATGGTTGGTCATGCCTTTCGGGTTGACGAATTCCCTTACAACCTTCATGAGGTTGATAGACGACATATTGTGGCCATTCACAAAATAATTTGTAGTTGTGTACTTGGATGACATTATGATCTTTAGCTAGACTTGGGAAGAGCACCTCCACCAAATCCGACAAGTCCTCCAAACACTATGGCAACACAAGTTGTGTGCCAATTTGGAGAAGTGCACTTTTAGCATGACCTAGGTTCAATATCTGGGATACATTATTGATGAAAGGGGGGTGCAAGTGGATCCAACCAAGATCAAAGTCATTCGAAATTGGCCAGCCCCAACCACTCTAACAAATCTTCATAGCTTTCTGGGTCTTGATAATTTCTACAGCAGGTATCACTTGGCCCTTGAGTCAAGTCACCAAGGGAGGAGTGAAAGAAAAATTATTTTGGTCGGAATCTCAACAGAAGGAATTCATAGAATTGAAACAATGCCTCTTTTCTGCCCCAGTGCTCACATTACCAAACTTGCAACAACCATTTGAGATCGAGACAAATGCCTCTGACTATGCTATTTGGGCATTTCTTACTCAACAGGGGCATCCAGTGGCATTATCACAGTGAGACATTTTCCGACACAGTTCGCAAGTAACCCACTTATGAAAACCACTTATGAAAAAGAAATGTATTCCATTGTGCAAGCTTGTCGACAATGTAAGAATTACATTTTGCGGAAGGAAATAATCATCCACACAGACCAACTACCCCTATAGTTCATACAGACACAAGGGAAGTTGCATAACGATCGCCATCAGAAATGGTCCACATATCTGCAACATTTTAATTTGAACATCAAGTACAAGAAGGGTAGCACCAATAATGTTGTAGATTGCCTCAACCGACCACCGATTGTGGAGCTAACCACCGTTCTCAACTCTTGTGGGCACGAGACTTATGATTTGCCGCTTCTCTACGCGAGTGATCCAGAATTAGGCCATACATACAAGGCACTCTTGGGGGGTATGCAAGTTCCAAAATTTCACCTCCAAGATGCACTGTTATGTCACCTGGGACAGCTATGTGTTCCTTCAAGCGAGCATGAAAAGATGATACTCGAAGCACACTACAGTCGAGTTGTTGGGAATTTTGGGGTCGAGAAAATAGTGGCAATACTGCAGAAGTATTTCTATTGGTTGAACCTTCGACAGGATGTCAGGAAGTACATTAGATCTTGCACTGCTTGCGCCATTGCCAAACTGACCATCAAGAATCAAGGCCTCTATACTCCGCTACGTACCCCTATTCGACCTTGGGAATCCATCTCCATGGATTAAATTTTGGGCTTCCTTCTACTAAGCATGGAAATGACTATGTTTTCTTAGTCTTCGATAGATTCTCGAAGATGGAAATTATGGAGGCCTGTAAGAAGAATATCACAACAAAAGCCACTATTAAACTCTTCTTTGAATGAGTGTGGGTGAGTAGAAAGTCCCAATTAGACCTTGAACCGTTTGGAGTAGGGATCCCATCTGGGGTGTGGGTCTGGCTACCACTTAAGACGACTTCCCTTCGGTCTCAAAAGAACCTGTTTGAACCTGCGGACATACACTTATTCACATGATACAGAATACAGGATTGATGTATTAAACATGAATCAAACACTATGCGTAGCAAGATTATAGATAAAACACATACACCTCAAGAGATGTCATTAGCAACACATCTTTTGGGGGGTAATGCTTATGAGGTAGTCTGATCACAAAAGAAATAGTTCTTTATGATAAGATAACCCTTTACTTCTTGAAAGATAAAACGAAATGTTAACAAAATAGTTCATTAACATTCATTAATAGAACATATGATAAAATGAACATCATTGATACAACACAGGTAGCCATGACGCATAAATGATGACATAAAGAGTGCAGCTTCATTAATCATAGGATGTTCTGAAACTGTACAAGGAATACACACAGTGTTCGCACAGCAAAACACATCATAACCATAGGGTGTTTTAACAAGAATCTATATTCATATGCTCAAGTGTATAATCTTTCAATACAATGCCATGTAGCTCTTGAGTTTCCAAAAAGAAAACCCCTTTTACAAGTTTCCGAAGGAAGTATTTATAGGGCAAAGCTTGCCCTCTGGGGTCCCTGACTTTTCAGCTTCCCGACGATTGGGCTTCCTTGCGACCCAGTATTTTTTGCGACCTGCGACCTGAGCCGTTGTTGCGACCTGCGACCTAGTCGCTGGGTCGCTGGGTCGCGCCGTCGGGCATTTACCAAGGGGTGCGACTTTGCGATCTGGCGACCTATGCGACTTGCGACCCAGGGCAATGTGCGACTTGCGACCTCAGTGAATATGCGACCTTGCAACCTCCTTGAATTTGCGACCTGTGACCTTGGGCAGTTGTGCGACCTTGCGACCTGCGACCTTGCGACCTCCTTGGATTTGCGACCTCGCGACCTAGGCAGATTTGCGACCTGTGACCTCATTGGATTTGCAACCTGCGACCTCGGCAGATGTTGTGACCTGCGACCTTGGGCAGTTGTGCGACCTCGTGACCTTGGAGATGTGCGACCTTGCGACCTCCTTGAAATTGCGACCTACAAACTTGGGCAATGGTGCGACCTCGCGACCTGCGACCTTGCGACCTCCTTGGATTTGCGACCTCGTGACCTAGGTAGATTTGTGACCTACGACCTCATTGGATTTCCGACCTGCGACCTCGGCAGATGTTGCGACCTGTGACCTTGGGCAGTTGTGCGACCTCGCGACCTTGGAGATGTGCGACCTTGCAAAGCCTCTTTGGATTTGCGACACTGCCGACCTCGGCCCGAGATTTGCGACTGCGACCTTAGGCGAGATCGGTTAAATCTCTTGAGTTTCGCTGACATCTATAAAAATGAAAATATGGTCTCCTTGAACAGCAGGAAAACCTTGTGACTTGTGTGCTGTGAAGAGGTTCTTCCTACGGGGTTCCGGCTTTTCACGCTTCCCAATGGTAGGACTTCACTTGCAACTCCGATATTTTGTGACTTGTGACCTGCGACCTGAGCCGTTGTTGCGACCTGCGACCTAGTCGCTGGGTCGCTGGGTCGCGCCGTCGGGCATTTACCAAGGGGTGCGACTTCGCGACCTGGCGACCTTCGCGACTTGCGACCCGGGGCAATGTGCGACCTTGCGACCTCCTGGGATTTGCGACCTGCGACCTCGACAGATGTTGCGACCTGCGACCTCGGCAGATGTTGCGACCTGCGACCTTGGGCAGTCGTGCGACCTCGCGACCTTGGTGAACTTGCGACCTGCGACTTAGGCAAATTTGTGACCTCGCGACCTTGACAGATGTGCGACCTTACGATCTCCTTGTATTTGCGACCTTGCGACCTTGCGACCTCGTTGAATTTGCGACCTACGACCTTGGTAAACTTGCGACCTGCGACTTAGGCAAATTTGCGACCTGCGACCTGCGACCTCAGCAGATTGGCGACCTGCGACCTAAGCAGATTTGCGACCTGCGACCTCAGCAGATTTGCGACCTACGACCTCAGCAGATTTGCGACTTTGCGACCTGCGACCTCAGCCGATTTGCGACCTGCGACCTCAGCAGATTTGCGACCTGCGACCTCAACAGATTTGCGACCTGCGACCTCAGCAGATTTGCGACCTGCGACCTTGGGTAGATCAATGAGTTCCTTGGTGTTTCGCCAGCATCTACTTGTTTTGAAAATGGTCTCCTTGTTTGCTGGGGAAAACCTTGGCTCTTATGTGCAAACAGAGAGGCTCTTCCTGCAATAAAATAACCCAGGTTACATGTCTTCATGATTTGAATAATAATAATAATGGGGCAACATTAATTAATTGCACAAACAAAAACGATGACTTTAGACCCCTGTGTGGAATATTACAACATCATAATTACTCTTCAATAACAATGACCACAGATGAAACACATGAAAGTAACAAGCTTAAGAGAAGTATTCGAACAAAAGCTTAATGACCTACAGTGGGAAGGCTTTTATTCATCAACACACAAAGGTTTCCATTCAAACGTATGCATGGAAATCTCATTACACATGGTGCGACTGCGACAAGAGTGTTCGGGCGTACGATGGATGATCCTTCCCACATATGGCGTGATTGCCCCAACGACATTTGATCATGATGGTGAGACAACTCATGAGGGGTTGGGGATAGGTCGCTAGGATGAAGTTGATTTGTGGGGTCGGTGAAAGACCTTGACAACTAAGCGAGCATAGGGGGACCCGAAATTTTAAATATACCAAAAATTTTGGGTGGTGTTGTAGCGGCTACAACAAATGGCGAACCACTGGTAGAATCCAACATCTCTGTCAATATCACCACAATAGTCTGAGTCCGGATAATGATGCAAGGGAATATTGAACCAGTTCCATGGGTACCCTTTGTATTACTTTGGCCCTTTACAGGTATGCCTAATCCTTGTGCCTCAACTAAGTCCCGTTAATCAGAAACACATCAAAGAGAAAGCTCACAGACGCCAGTAGCTAGCTGATGATGTGAAGAGCAAGGCAGTGGGTTTATTATTTTCAGGATTTTTTAAAGTAAGTTTCTGGTGTTGCTCCGCTGCCAGCAGGCCTGGACAGTACCCCGGCGGAGTCACTTCAAGAAATCACAAACGTTGCTCCGCTGCCAGCGAGCCTGGTCAGTACCCCGACGGAGTCGTTGCATTACCTCTCTGCGCAGGAAGCCTTTCTCGATCCTTTACCCTTATTTGTTTCATGTGCTTACAACACTTATTTTCATGTGCTCATGGCACTTATTTTCATGTGCTCATGGCACTTATTTTTCATGGGCGGATGAGGGATCCCGACTTATTTTACGAGCAAGAGAGGTTGTTTCTTGTGTTACAGAAACTGAAAGATGTCCTGATTTGGGTTTTCCCTTGTGCCGAACCTTCACATCCCATCTACCACAATAGGTGAAGTGTGCAAAACAGATCATTAAGACGTCCAAGACTATGCTGGGCACAAGGCTTAGGCTACGGGTAGGGGTCATTTCAACTCATCAAGTCTCCTACAAACAACCGGCTCGTATCTCCCTAGATAATAAGTTTAGACTCATAGGCCTCTTGTTGATAATGCGACTTCGATGACTGGTCCTAAGAGAAAGCTGCCTCTTGAGATAGCCACCGCAACCTCACACAAAACAATGGGGTTATTGTTTCAGCCATCGGGGCAAAACAAGACTGCAAGGTGATAGGGTTGCAATGAGGGCTCATGAAGTGGAAGGCGATATGAAAAAAAAAAAAAAAAAATGATGTGAGGGAGAGAGAGTACGACGCAATGTAATAAGCGAGGCTCAAGGTGCAATGCAACGCCGTGTGCGAGAACGATCAACCAGTTGTAAGTGCAACTACAAGCAGTGATTATTTATGCAACAACAAGCTACTGAAAAGGAAATGAAAGGAAAATACTTTTAACATGATGATGCCTAAAATATTAATCGTAAACAAAAACAACAAACACACTTTTAAACTATGAAGTAAAAATTTTGCAAGTAAACCTAATTAACTCTGAAACTAAAATTTTTTATTGCAGGTCCTAGCTAGCCTACACCTAAATCCTAGTTTAACCAATGATGCGGTTGGGTTATGTAAAATCAGCTTTCCAGTGCAGCCACTGCATTAGTTCCTGTCCTGCAAGAACAACAATGATCAGGATCAGGGCTATCATCCAAAAAATTGCAGCAGCAACAAAACTTACTTGAGGAGCAGGTGCCACGGTAAGATGATCAGAGATACTTACCAAAGAACATGCCAGAACAGATTGTGCAAGCTGAATCCCATTCTTATCTTGGTAACCAACAATATGTTGTTGAAACTCAACATTATGGATAAATGACAAAAACTCATTCATGCATGATCCTGGATTTGAGGGGTGATGGGTAAGCCCATTTCTATTTGCAAGCACATTCACTGAATGGGGTTGGTTGAGTTGATCGACAATCTCATCCTGGTGTTGGGGACCATCAGTTTTATGGAATGGAAACAATATGCAAGTGCTAGGCGAATTATAGATGCATGCACATCCAAGTGTAGAAATTCTAGTTTCGAAAAATCTAGTCCGGGGTTGCTCCTGGGTTTGGTTAAGGGTATGGGGATCTGAATCCACGTTTAAAGGAGCCTGAAATTCCTCACTGCTTTGAACAAACTCTGGACCTTCGAGCAAGGGGCTTTCCAACTTTGACTGCTCGGCGAGATTAACAGGAAAATGGGCGTGATCATCAATTGTAGTGATTTGAAAGATGTCAGTGGGCTTTGTATCAATTTGGTCGAATGTTTGCGCACTGACAGATTGATAATCCAAAATGTCGGATTCTCCAGATTTGCCAGGATGGGGTGGATTCGATACGTTTATGCTAGAAGGAGCATGGTACTGGGGAATTGTCATTTCAGAAATGTTCGGCGGCAGTTGACGCGTTTCGATTTTCTGGTGGGTATTCGAATCTTCCCAAATCGGATCATCGAATTCAGGTGTCTTCGTATAGTCGGCAAAGGGATTTGAGTGACGGTCGTCAGCGGTATGATTGAATATGTTTTCAAATAAGGAGTGATCGCTGCAACCATGTATTTGATCGAATTGGGTACCTGAGATGTCAGGCTCCCCGAGCGTTACCAACTGGGATGGATCAATAGAGGGAACATCTTGGAGTTGTTCAGACGGGGAATCGCTCCTATGGCTGTCTAAAGATCCCAAGTGAGAAAAATCAGATTTAAAGGATTCATCGATTTTGGACTGTGATTGTGAAACACCATCTGCGTGCTTATGATTATCGCCAATACCAGTATAAGGCAATTTTGAATGTCTCGAATAAATTACTGGTGTGGCAGGATCGAGGAATAAACTAGGAAACAATGAACGAAAAGATTGAATCGCAGGGGTGTTAACCATACGAGGCTTTTCAACACGCACATCCGTGTCGTTCATAGGACACAAAGATTTGACAGGCCTTGTAAGGGAATAAACTTTATGCGGGGTAGGAGTCGATTCATAATACGTATGTGAACCAGATTCATAGTCCGAATCTGAACCAGATTCATAATCCAAATATGAACCAGATTCATAATCTGAATGTGAACCAAATTCATAATCCGAATATGAAATAGATTCAGAATCCGACTGTGAACTAGATTCATAATCCGAATGTGGATCTGATTCATAATTCGAATGTGAACCAGATTTAGGACAAACTCCAGGGAGACATCGAGTGGGCTGGGGGTAGGTTTCATGAACCGGGAGAGGTAATGAGCCACTGTGGTTTTCAAACTTTGATTCGACATGGTGCGTGAAAGATTCCAAGGTAATGGAATAGGCTCTATCCTCCTGCCAGTGTCGATCCTTGCTCAGGACTTTCAAGGTCACCACTCTACTCTCAGACAACTCAGGAAGAGGAGCGAGAATATCACAAATAGAAACACTCTCCTTGAAGGCCTGAATGAGGTCTGGACTTGGGGAGATGGACAAGGAAGCATTAGGGACAAAGTCTGAACAATCGGTAACTTGCAGGTTATCATAGGGAACTCTGGGATCTGACTGAGATTTCTCATGGGAAGCGAGAATCGCATACTCGAACTGTCTACTTAAACATTTCTGATCAACATCCCTTTCAGGAAACTCAAAACAATAATGAATAAATCTGATAGAGAACTCACCTAAAGATTCCTGAGGTTCCATTCTGATCTCATGTAACTTTATTACAACGTTGTGAGGATTATACCTGTGAAAAGTTTGTTGTAATTCATGGGTGAGTTGGTCAAACGAATGGATGGAAGATTTCGGCAATGTGCGGCACCATTGCTTAGCGCGACCTTCGAGGGTGAGGAATAAAAGCAAACACATCAAACCCTCATCGTCAATTTCATAGCACTCACCAAAAAAATCTGAAAAGTGTTGGGTTATGGACACCCCATTTTCACCATCAAATGTTAACTGGGACAAGTGATACATAAGTTCATCGGAGATGTAGTATCCAGGCTTATAAAACTCCGACAAACATCTCGGGAGAATGATTTGGGAATGAGCCATTACAGATATGAGATTAACTGCAGGCTCTAAGGGCTCAGCTTGTCATCTGCCCCCCCCTTTTCGTTAAACATCTGGTCGGAGGTTCAGGCCCTCCTTCTAGCGCCAAATCTGTTGACGGGAAAATTTGTCCGGCCAACAGTAGGGGATCTCCCCGGTAGAAAGTCCCAATTAGACCTTGAACCGTTTGGAGTAGGGATCCCGTCCGGGGTGTGGGTCCGGCTACCACTTAAGACGACTTCCCTTCGGTCTCAAAAGAACCTGTTTGAACCTGCGGACATACACTTATTCACATGATATAGAATACATGATTGATGTATTAAACACGAATCAAACACTATGCGTAGCAAGATTATAGATAAAGCACGTACACCTCAAGAGATGTCATTAGCAACACATCTTTTGGGGGTAATGCTTATAAGGTAGTCTGATCACAAAAGAAATAGTTCTTTATGATAAGATACCCCTTTACTTCCTGAAAGATAAAACGAAATGCTAACAAAATAGTTCATTAACATTCATTAATAGAACAGATGATAAAATGAACATCATTGATACAACACGGATAGCCATGACGCATAAACGATGACATGAAGAGTGCAGCTTCATTAATCATAGGATGTTCTGAAACTGTACAAGGAATACACACAGTGTTCGCATAGCAAAACACATCATAACCATAGGGTGTTTTAACAAGAATCTATATTCATATGCTCAAGTGTATAATCTTTCAATACAATGCCATGTAGCTCTTGAGTTTCCAAAAAAGAAAAGCCTTTTACAAGTTCCCGAAGGAAGTATTTATAGGGCAAAGCTTGCCCTCTGGGGTTCCTGACTTTTCAGCTTCCCGACGGTTGGGCTTTCTTGCGACCCAAGGCAATGTGCGACCTCGCGACCTAGGCAGATTTGCGACCTGCGACCTTATTGGATTTGCGACCTGCGACCTCAGCAGATGTTGCGACCTGCAACCTTGGGCAGTTGTGCGACCTCGCGACCTGCGACCTTGCGACCTCTTTGGATTTGCGACCTGCGACCTCAGCAGATTTGCGACCTGCGACCTTGGGCAGATCAGTGAGTTCCTTGGAGTTTTGCCAGCATCTACTTGTTTTTGAAAATGGTCTCCTTGTTTGCTGGGGAAAACCTTGGCTCTTATGTGCAAACAGAGAGGTTCTTCCCTCTGGGGTTCCTGACTTTTCCGCTTCCCGACGGTGGGACTTCCTTGCGACCCAGTATTTTTGTGACCTGCGACCTGAGCCGTTGTTGCGACCTGCGACCTAGTCGCTGGGTCGCTGGGTCGCGCCGTCGGGCATTTACCAAGGGGTGCGACTTCGCGACCTCCGCGACTTGCGACCCAGGGCAATGTGCGACCTTGCGACCTCCTGGGATTTGCGACCTGCGACCTCGACAGATGTTGCGACCTGCGACCTCGGTAGATGTTGCGACCTGCGACCTTGGGCAGTCGTGCGACCTCGCGACCTTGGTGAACTTGCGACCTGCGACTTAGGCAAATTTGCGACCTCGCGACCTTGACAGATGTGCGACCTTGCGATCTCCTTGTATTTGCGACCTCGCGACCTCGTTGAACTTGCGACCTTGCGACCTCGTTGAATTTGCGACCTGCGACCTTGGTAAACTTGCGACCTACGACTTAGGAAAATTTGCGACCTGCAACCTACGACCTCAGCAGATTGGCGGCCTGCGACCTAAGCAGATTTGCGACCTGCGACCTCAGCAGATTTGCGACCTGCGACCTCAGCAGATTTGCGACCTGCGACCTCAGCAGATTTGCGACCTGCGACCTCAGCCGATTTGCGACCTGCGACCTCAGCATATTTGCGACCTGCGACCTCAACAGATTTACGACCTGCGACCTCAGCAGATTTGCGACCTGCGGCCTTGGGTAGATCAGTGAGTTCCTTGGAGTTTCGCCAGCATCTACTTGTTTTGAAAATGGTCTCCTTGTTTGCTGGGGAAAACCTTGGCTCTTATGTGCAAACAGAGAGGTTCTTCCTGCAATAAAATAACCCAGGTTACATGTCTTCATGATTTGAATAATAATAATAATGGGGCAACATTAATTAATTGCACAAACAAAAAAGATGACTTTAGACCCCTGTGTGGAATATTACAACATCATAATTACTCTTCAATAATGATGACCACAGATGAAACACATGAAATTAACAAGCTTAAGAGAAGTGTTCAAGCAACATGCTTAATGACCTACAGCAGGACGGCTTTTACTCGTCAATACACAAAAGGTTTCTATTTAACATATGCATGGCAGCCTCGCTACACTTGGCGCGACTGTGACAAGAGTGTTCGGGCGCATGCTGGATGATCCTTCCCACATATGGTGTGATTGCAATGATGACATCGGATCATGATGGCGAGGCAACTCATGAGGGGTTGGGGATAGGTCGACGGGATGACTATGTAGATGATTGCGGGTCGGGTGGAGTTTACGCCTAAGCGAGCGGAGGGGAACCCGAAATTATATACCCAAAATTTTGGGTGGTGTTGTATATTCCAACATACAACACTATCATATCAGATCAGGACAACAGGATCCTCAGCACATTTTGGTTTAGCCGCTGGTCAATGCTAGACACTAAGCTCACCAAGTCTACAACTTTCCATCCCCAAACTGATGGCCAGACAAAGGTTGTTGATAGGATTATTGTACACATTCTGTGCGTGTACAATTCAAAGCATCCACGCACATGGGATGAGAACCTCCCCTATGTACAACACAGTTATAACCGGGCTCTCACAACTAAACTGTCCACATCCCCTTTCAGGTGGGCTTGGGATTCCAACCACTATGTTCCATTGACGTAGCCATGCCATTTGCGACTACTAAGGCCGATTCGGCTCATGTCCAGTCTGAAGCTAACAAAGTGAACAACGTCATCGAGCGCATTCAGTACATCCACCAATAGGTTCATGACATATTGGATAGAGCCAATGCTAAGTACAAATAATGACATGATCAACATTGGGTGCCACACAACTTCGAGGTGGGCGATAAAGTGTGGCTACATTTGCAGAAGGAGCGCCTCACTGGACCCCACCGCAAGCTTCACCCGCTCTGATATGGGCCGTACACCATCACCAAGGCTATAGGGAACAATGCCTTGAAGCTCAATATTCCACCATTCCTTGGTTTGCACCCAATATTCAATGTGGACCGCCTTCGTCCCTACTTCCCACCTCTATTGGACACCTCTGACATTGCAGAACAACTCACACCAATAGAGTTAAACTCATACTCCATTGAAAAAGCCACCATAGATTGTATCATGGACATGCAAATCAAGTACACTCACCAATAGAAGATCCAACTGTATCGGGTTGTCAAAGCTGGCCAAATTCTACACCAAGGCAAGTGCTTCACCAAGGACCAAGTTCAACAGAAGTTTCCTCATCTCATGGAGGCTACATGCCTCTGAACTATGTTATAATGAGGCTCGGAGGCCTATTTATTATTGAGAAACATTGGAAATCCCTAAACATCCAAAAATATAACCCTAGGAGATGAAGCACAAAAACCATGGGCCTCGTTGGGGTAAATTGGTACATCAACTTCAAGGGGTCGTAACTTTGGCGTATGATCTCCATATGACGCGCACAATACCTCGCTAGAAAGATATATCTGAGGAATTAAAATTTTGACTATAAATGGCAATAAAAAACTCACATTTTCCCATTTTCCAAAAAAAATATTGTTTGGGGCCTGAAAACGGCTCTTGAAGTTGAGGAATCAAAAAACTGCCAAAAATACTAAACTATGCTACAATTAAGGAAACTAAAAAAATTAAAGAAACAATGGCGGAGGTCCAGGTGGAATAGGCGGGTGGCCACCAACATCCACCTGGATCATTCCTCTACCTTTAGAAAGCAATGGTCCCCATTGTGTTGAGTGCCTCCATGAGATGGGGAAACTTGTACTCAACTTGGTCCCTCATGAGCCACTTACCTTGGTATAGGAGTTGGCCAACTTTGACAATCCAATATAGTTGGATCTTTTGATGGTGAGTGTTCTTGATATGTGTGTTCATGTGTTCATGATTCGATCAGATGTGGAATTTTCCATGCAGTTCGGGTTTAACTCTGTTGGTGTGAGTTGTTCTACAATGTCATATGTGTACAGTAAAGGTGGAATGTATGGTAGAAGGAGGTCTACATTAAACATTGGGTGCAGTCCAAGGAATATAGGAACAATGAACTCTAAGGAATTTTCCCTTACAACCTTGGTGATGGTGTACGACCCATATCATAGTGAGATAAGCTTGTGATGGGGTCCAATGAGGCACTCCTTCTGCAAATATAGCCAAAATTTTTCATCCACATGGAACTTGTGTGGCACCCGATGTTGATCATGTTGCTACTTGTACTTAGAATTTTCTCTATCCAATATGTCATGGACCTACTAAAACATATGCTGAATGTGCTCAATGAAGATATTAGTCTTGTCAACTTCGGATTGGACATGAGTTGAAGTTTCCTGAGTAGATGCAAATTATATGGCCACATTAATGGTGCATAATGGTTGGAATCCCAACCCCACCTGAAAGGGGTTTTGTCCAGTTGAGCTATGGAGAACTCTGTTGTATATGTGTTTGACATAGGGGAGGATTTCATCCCATTTCCATGGATGATTTCAGTTGTGCATGCATAGAATGTGTACGATCATCTTGTTGACGACCTTTGTTTGGCCATCAGTTTGGGGGTGGAAATCCGTGGACTTAGTGAGCTTGGTATCCAACATTGACCCGCAACTTGAAAAAAATGTACCTAGGAACCTACTGTCCTGATCTGAGATAATGGACTATGGGATCCCAAAGTGTACCCACACTCATTCAAAGAATATCTTAGCACTATATTCTGCTATGATAATCTTCATACAGGCTGCCATAATAGCCATCTTAGAGAATCTATCGATGCCGTGAAAACACAATCGTTGCCATGCTTAATAGAAGGAAGGTCTAACATGTAATCCATGGAGATATATTCCCAAGGTCAACTAGGAGTAGGTAGAGGAGTAGATAGGCCTTGCTTCGTGATGGTTGGTTTGGAAATGGCGTAGCTAGCAGAGGATCTGATTTACTTCCCAACATCCTGTCGAAGGTTTGACCAATAAAAATAATTCTATAGAACTGCCACTATTTTCTCTACTCTAAAATGTCCAATGACCCAATTTTAATATGCCTCCCAAATCATCTTGGCACACTCTCTTGAAGGAACAAAAAAGTGTCCCAGGTGGCATAACTGTGCATCATAGAGGTGAAAATTTGGAACTTGCTTGCCTTCCAGGAGCGTCTGGTATGTGTTGCGGAATTCTGGATCGCTCTTGTAAAGATGCGACCACCCCAAATTCTTGTGCCCACAAGAGTCGAGCACAGTGATCAGCGCTCAGGTGAGGAAATCTGTAACATTATTTGTGCTACCCTTCTCGTACTTAATGTTAAAAAGGATTTGTTTTAGGTATGTGGACCATTTCTGATGACGATCATTCTGCAACTTCCCATGTGTCTGTATAAAATGTAGGGGCCAATGGTTTGTGTGTATGACCATTTCCTTCCCTAGAATGTAATGATTCCATTGTTGGTAGCCCCACACAATGAAATACTTCTCTTTGTAATAGGTGGGATACTTCAGACTGTGTTTGAAAGCGTCTCACTGTGATATACCATTGGATGCCCATGTTGAATGAGAACTACACCAATAACATAGTCAGAGGCATTTTTCTCAATCTCAAATGGTTACTGTAGGTTTAGTAATGTGAGCACTGGTGCATAGAAGAGGTGATTATTTGTAATGAAACCAACTCCAAAAATAGAAGAAAAGAGAGATCAATGCCTTAGAAATAATCCGATTTGAGGGGGAAACCTCCTTTACATTACATAAATGAAAATTTCTTGGATGATACAAATGAAAAAACCTCCTTTCTATATATAGGAGTCCATGGTGTCACAATATAATCCTAGCCGACCTAACAATAATAAATTAAGGGCACAACAATAACAATAGTGGCTTTTTATGGGGCACGATAATAACATTATGGGGGCTACAGGGGTACAACAATAATAATAAGGGGGCTACACTAACAACAATAAGGGACTACACTAGTAATATAGGGACCTAACATTCTTCAACTCGACAAATTCCTTCTGCTGGGATACATACCAGAATAAATTTTCTTTCACTCTGCCCTTGGTGACTTGACTTAAATCCCAAGTGATATGAGAGAACCCCAACACTAACTTGTGGTAGAAGTTCACAAAGCCTAGAAAGATGCAAAGCTCTGCTAGAGTGGTTAGGACTTGCCAATCCAGAATTACTTGTATCTTGGTAGGGTCCACATGCACACCACACTTATCAATGATGTACCCCATATATTGAACTTGGGTCATACCAAAAGTGAATTTCTCAAAATTGGCACACAACTTGTGTTTTCACAGTGTTTGGAGGACCTATCAAATATGTTGGAGGTGCTCTTCCCAACTCTGTCTAATGATCAGGATGTCATCCAAATACACCACCACGAATGAGTTAGTGAAAGGTCGCAATATGTCGTCCATCATCCTCATGAAGGTTGTTGGGGCATTCGTCAACTCAAAAGGCATGAAAACCCATTTGAAAAGGCCCTACTAGGATTTGAAGGTAGCCTTCCACATATTGGAGGGTTTGATTGGTACCTAGTGATAACCAGACTTAGAGTCAATATTGTTGAAATATTTGGCTCCTTGAGCTAGTCCAGAAGGTCATCAATCCATGGGATTGGATACATATTCCGGACAATGATCTTGTTCAATTCCCGATAGTCAATACAGACTCTCCAGGTCCCATCTTTCTTCTGTACCAACACGATCAGGCTCCCACAGGGTCATGAACTTGGCTTGATGTGCCCTTTTTGCAACAGCTCCTAAGTATGTCTCTTGATTTCATCATTCTCCATAACAGAGGGTTAATAGATCGGTCCATTAGGTAGTGACGCGCCTGGGGTTGGATCGATGGATTTCTTGACCTAACAATGTAGAGGTACCCCTATGGGTGTGGTGAAAATGTCCTTGTACTCCTTTACGACCTTGTCCATCTGCTGCTCCCGTGTGGAGGAGCCCTATCTAGAGGCCATGGCCACAATATTCTTCTTTCCCCAAGGGAGAATCACAAGGAAAAAAAATTCCCGGTCTGGGAAATGAACTTACTACATTCCTTCAGAGTGATCAAAGAGATGGTGGTAAGCGGTGCTACCTTGGGTATCTTGTACAACTTATTTACAAAAATAATAATAACAGTGTGAGGCCTAGAATCATACACAACATGCCACTCCATAAGTATCTTTTTCCTAATAATACATCAAAAAATTCAAGAGGAGACAAATCACACAGTACCTCATCGGTGAAGGGATTGATGCTATAGGGAAGGAAAAACTATTGGCTAAGGTGAAGATCTCGTCCTTGGTGAAGCCACTCAATGTTATATGATTGTGGGTGTTCTATGGTATGTATGCCCAACTGCTTCACAACCTCTACTGAAATGAGGTTCTTTTGGATCCCACTGTCAACAATGAACTCCAATGGAGAACCCTTCACCCACATTAGTAAGTTGAAGAGGAACTCCCCCTCCTCTATATCTTCAGGCTCATTCTTCTAGATCTTGGTGGTGGAATCAATGGCATTGGGCTCTACATCAATAAAATTTTTCCCTTTGTTATTCCCCTCGTTGCGTTTTGACTTAGATTCAAAACATGCATTTGATTCAGAAGCCTTCAACTCAACCACCAGTGACTGCTTGGTCCGACACTCACTTGTGTTGTGGGTGGGACTCTTAAGGAACTCACACCATTTTCCCATGTCCTTCTTTGTTTTCGTGGTGTTTTTCTTTTCTTGTGGCCTTGGTGGGTTTTCCTGGGTCGCCTCGCCTTGGATTTGTAGTTTTCTATGTGGTTTGGGGGCGTCTTTCCCTTGCTTCAAATTCACATATCCAAAGTCTTACTTATTCTATTTAAATTTCTGCTCGATCTTGACAGTGTATCGATAGGTTGTGTCGAGCGAGGAAATGTCCAAGAACTCCATCTCTGCCTAGATGTACTTGTGTATTAAAATATGGTACTTAAGCACCAAGTGTCGCTCAGAATCATTGATACCCAACTTCGTACAAAGGATATGAAAAATATTTGTGAACTCCGACACATCTTGGTCCCTTTCCTGTCGCATCGCGGTCCACTTTATATATTTATCATCATAGCTCTCGACAAGGTAATACTACTCCTTGATGGCGTCTTGGAAATAATTCCAAGTGGGTTTGGCTGAAAATAGCGAGCGTGCAATCTCATCCCTCTTCTCACTCCCACCATTCCTTGACGTGGGGGGAAGATTTGAGGAGTGAAAAATTAATCTTTTCCCTGTTGGAAAAATATCCTTCTAGCATATTTAACCATTTATCTACGTCATTTGCATCTATCTAACATTCAAAAATGGGGATTTCCAAGTTAACTTGTACCTTAAATGGTGTGGCACTTCCACAGGCTGCTGGAAGGAGATGTGTTGCTTGTGGGTATCCACTAAAGGATATGGGAAAATTTGTCCATCATCACGTTCCTCTGTCACTCGAGGGATTCTTTGAGCAATATTTTGAAAGGACCTCCTACCCCCTTGTCTTTATTTTCTTTTGCTATGGAAGGCCATCAGGGTTTGCGAGGCTGGTCTTGCAAAATTTCAACCAGTTCGAGCCCTAAATCCTTATACCCTGACCTTATTGGGGAAATGAAAAGAAAAATAGAGAAACTTCAAACCACTCTGATACCACTAATCTGAACTTAAAAAAGAATGAAATAAGATACAAATATAACCATAAATACAAAATTTCAATAGTAGAACACTTCATTTCATTAATATCAAAGAACTAAAATATGCTTACATACAAAATGGAAATAAACTAGCTCGGGTGATGGTAGCTTATCTCTAAGAAGAGATGTGGTGGCTACATACTTCTGAACTATGTTACAATGAGGCTCTAAGACCTATTTATTATTGAGAAATAATGGAAAACCATAAACATCCAAAAACCTAACCCTAGGAGATGAAGCACCAAAACTATGGGCCTCGTTGGGGTAAATTGGTACATCAAATTCCCGAGATCATAACTTTGGCATACGATCTTCATTTGATGTGTAACATACCTAGTTAGAAACGTATATATGAGGAATACAAATTTCGTCTAAAAAATTTAAGTGAAAGACTCACATTTTCCCATTTTCCAAAAAACTTCATTTAGGGCCTCAAAACGACTCAGAAAGTTAAAGACCCAAAAACTGCCAAAAATAGTAAATTGTGCTACAATTAAGAAAACAAAAAAACTAAAAGAAACAATGGTGGGGTTCTAGGTGGAATAGGAGGGTGGCCACCAACATCCACCTATATCAGAAACACCAAATACATGACAACTAACATGGCATAAACCAACTACAATAAAGGAGCAAATTATAATATAAGGAGGCATCTACAAATTCAACATCAACATAGGAAATGTTTCCCCCTAGCTCGATGGAAAAATAAGGAAGAACAAATTTAGGCACAAAATGATGTCCATAAAAGGCCTATAGGGTGGTACTTGACTTAACAAGTGTTGGAGAACCAATAGATTTCCAACATGATACTAACATCACACAGGTAGAAGACCCTTCATCCAGTAAAATGTGGTATATGTCGTGATTAAAAATATGCATCAAGATATAAAAATAAACCTAATGAGAGAGTATAAAACCATGGGGATCAATGTCAAACATGATCAAACTAGACTCTGAGGGATCGACCACTTTGATAATAGTCAACAAGGATTTTTGTTTCATGGGGAAACTCTGAAAAATCTATAGGGAAGACATGATGCCTGGTTCTTGGGATAAGTCTTCAAAAATACTATAATTTTGGGCAACCCATGCATTGGGATTGTGTGTTTAATTTTGGAAAACATCCTTAGGCTAGTGATATACCGGTTCCACAAGCTTATCTAGTGTGATATTTCTAGTGGAAGCAATAGGGCCTGTGGGTAGTCAACTCCTTAGAAGCAAAAATTGACTCAGGAGGGTCATAATATTTCACTCTCGTAGTCAAATAAAATTTAGATTGTAATATGTAGATAGACACATTGTTACTATGACCATACTATTATTTCCCCCCATTTCCCCCAATAGGAGGTGGAGGATCTTGTGTAATAATTTGTTGTTGTGTCTGGGCATGGAATGGGTGAGTTAAAATGACAGTCTACTTAGTGGCTACCGGTGGCACAAGGAGGCAATGAACTTCATCAATACGATGGAAATCATGAGTTAAGTTACCCCCTAGAAAATATTGCAAGGATAATTAATATTTAGATGATGTTCACCAATGCCCCCACCCTAACTAGGTTCTTTTGATTATTATTTTTATTCTTTTTACTACCAGGTTAATGAGGATTCTTAGGCGATGTGGACTTCAACATAAAAACCTCGACCAACTGCTTAAAAGAAGAGGGTGCTTGTTGAGAACCAAATGCACTTGCTGGGGCTTGAGATGTGACAATTATTTTCCTTAGTTGATTGTCTAACTGGATCAGAGTATCAAAAGAAATAAAACAAATAACACCATCATAGTGTGGTCCCAACTTGAGTCATTGCAGATCTGTAGAAGTTCATAGAGCATTGGGAATGATCTCATATAAAGTTCCTAATTGAGAGTAAATCAGATCAAGGTGTTGGGCACATAATATGGCCTTATCCTCAGTAGCCGCCCAAATCATAGTGACATTCTCAGCTATTTGTGGAAAAAGGGATCTGGAGAACCTGTCTCTAAGTACATCACCAAGAAGCCAAGTTCATACTAACATATTGTGTTTGTGCTACTCATGGATATGCTCAAATATGTGAGCAGAATTATCTTGTTTTAAATTTGACAAAATGTCAGTCCCAAGATCTTTCCTAGTTGGTAACTAAAATTGGTTTAGGAAAGTATGAGCCAAGGAAGAAAAGTCACTATAGGATGCCTGATTAAGTTCAATATACCATTTGGAGGCATTCTGATGGAGGAGCATCCTGCTCAGAAAATCATTGTATATTTGGTTAACTTAGGGGGTCTGATGTTCAATTTGAAATTTAATATGTTGATAGGAAAATTTGTATATTTTTAATAAAGTGAGTGAAAAAATGTATGTGAGGTTTTAAATGTAAGTATTCTCAATTAATGTGAGAATATGAGAGATGATTGACTTGTAGAGCTCTCATAGAGATCTTAGGGATTAGAATATCCTAAGATAGGGAATTAGTTGAGTTAAAAGAGGAATTAGAGGATTTTTAAGATACGGTTGAGTAGATTGTGGATCTGAACCAAAATTGGTTACAAAATCCTTTTTGTATATAATTTGGTAAGTCTCAATAGGGGTGAGAGAGAGAGAGAGATGTGTAGAAGGCCAATTTAATGTTGAAAATCAGGCCAAGTATTGTATTTTGTGAACCTGATTAATGAAATACTTTTTATGTTCTTTTAGAGCCTATAAATATGCTTTTCCATGTATATAGTTGATGAATATTGCTAAATGTTAGAATTGTTAGGGTTGATATTTCTAGATTTGCCACAAATGTGAAGAATTTGTATCAAATATTTGCTTTTCTCCATAAAATTTATCAGCTACGTGAGGAAAGGAATATGAGGCCTAAAACTTTTGCAAGACTTGTTTTTGCATTATTTATGAAAAGATGTTTGGCCCTTAATTTTTTCAACCAGTGATTGTTGAATTAGGGGATGATTAACTTCTTGTGTCGGATTCACTGACACAGCGGAAGCGTAGTAGTAATTATTGATCTATGTTTGTTCGCTTCAATGCTGAGATCGTGTGGGACATTCTTAAAACATTGGAGGCAGCTTTGTTCTCCTGGTTTTTTTTTCTGGGTTTGAAGGCTTCGAGTATTGTTGAAGAGCAACCTCGTGTTCAAGGTATTGGTGGTTGTTTCACAATTTTTGGGTCAATTTACTATTGTAAACTAACACAAGTATTTATTATCAATCCGGGTTAGTGGAACTTAGAAGCATCCCCAAAGTATATGGGTTTCAGTTGTGATCAATTCAGAAGATGGTTTATTGATGATTAGAGAAATGCATATTACAAATATAAATCTAACTTAAACAATTTATAAATTCAGATGTGTAATTAGAAGCAGAAAAATCTCCTAACTTAAGAGATTTGTTTGTCCTTCTCTTAACAAGATTACCATGTGAATTATAAATAAAAAACTGCTTAACTAAACAATAGATTAAGATACATGAAGTAATAATTGAAGAGGCTCTTCACTGAAGAGGTCCTGATTATCCTTCATCATATATTCATTTATCAGTAATGCTATTGTTAAAACAGGAATTCAGAAAAAGCAGGAAAGATGAATCTTAGTTTTTAGTCTCTTGATCAGATAGAAGAAGTATTTAACTTTAAATACTGGGTTGACTCTTCGTATGCAAAATAGAAACAAGATCAAGATCCATCAACAATCATGTAAAAGCATGTACAAGCATGTAAATATGAATTCTAACTGAAGACCTTGATTAGATAGAAAGAATGTTTAACTTTAAAAATTTGTTTGTCCTTTTATATGCAGGTTAAGAATGATCATTAGATTCATCAATACTTGGAAATAATCAACATAGACAAATTAAACATAAACAAGCTAATTTAGAAATTGCAGCTACAAAATAAACTAAGAAGTGCACTTAGCTCGGTGTGGGGGCCCTCCACCCTTGCCTTGCACACTGAAGGTAAATTCAACTAATTAAGAATTTAATCAATCAACCAGCATGTAACAACATGAAATATGATAGAACAGATCTTCAATTATGTCTCCAAGTCTCATAAATAATAATAATAAGTCATACAAGTTCTACATATCAAAGCGTTCAAATTTTGAGGCTTAAATAGGTAAAGTATCTAAAAAATTCATCTAAAATAACTCAAGTAGTCATAACTATCCTTATCCTATCATATCAAGTTGAATTCATCCATCAGATCCATCAAAATCTAGAAAATCTCATAAAATAAGAGTTTTGACCTAGTTTCTAGGGATCCTCCATAAAGACAGGTCATGTTTGACCGCCTTTGACTGGGCCTATTAAAGCTTGGTTTGACTGTACCAACAGGTGTACTCTTATTCTTAGTTCCCAAGCCTTCTAGAAATGTATTCAGTTCAAGCCCAAAAGTCCTGCACATATGCAAATCATAATGCCATTACGGGAATTTCTACTACTGTCCAAAAATGCACTTAAATTTCCACTTTTACAAAAACATATAATAATTGAAAAACATAACTGAAATACATGTATATGCATCTTTAGTTCAATATAAGGTGGATGTGATGGTGAATAGATGGATAATATGGCAAAATAAGGTGTAATTCATAAACAAAAAGAGATAAAAAACGAGGGCCAACATCTTCCCCAAACTGATGATCAAGCATGTCCTCATGCTTGCTTTTTCCTCTTTGACCTTTTGAGCTCTAATGATGATCCCATTCCTGATCCTAATACTTCTTGTTGTGCTATACATAGAAGAGACTCCATGTCTTTGCCCTGTTCTTCCTTGTATATGGAGGTCTTAACCTTCTGTTTCTCATACTTAGCCTTCTAGGAATTTTTCTCCTGAAGCCACCTGAATGCCTGTGTATAGAGAAGATTGTTTTTAGTTTTCAACTTCCCCATTTCTCCACTTATCTTCTCATTCTACTTAACCAATTTCTCATTAGTTATTTTATAAGTTTCATTTTCTTCCTTTAGGTGCCTCTCCATGATTTTTCTTATTTCCAAGCTATTAGTTAATTCTCTAACTCTGCAAAGGTTTGGATTTTCCTCCTTGGAATTTTTAGAAAATGAAGTAGCTTCCACCTCATTGTTTTCCAAATAGGAATCTCTGTATAAAATATTTTCATATACTTCTTGTTACAACCTCTCAAGGATTTCATTTTCCTGTTTAGTTAAAGGAGAAGTTTCCATGCCTTGCACTTCTGGTTCTATTGAATTCTTCCCTTTCTGTCTTCTAGAAATGGTTAAAAATGATGTCTCCCTCTCTATCATATCTGTCTCCTGATGTTTCTTTGACCTGGTTTTGGGATAAAGAGGTGAATGCATAATATTTCTTGTTTCCTATGTTGGTTTAAGTTTTTTTCAATGACTTGTTCTAAAAACTTATTTTTAATCAGAAAATTTTCCCAAACCATTCCCTTAACTTTCAGCTGATAGTCCACAGGGATTTTTATGAGCCCCTGGTGAATAATTTGGGCTTATTTGGGCTTGATATTAGATTTGAAATTCTCAATAATTTTCATCAATTTTTTATAAAATAAATAGGGCAGATTGATCCTTATATCTCCTTTAATATGTTGTAGTAACCTGACATGATAAAGGTATACTACGCTATGTCTGTTGTCATAGGTGAAGAACTTATGAATAATCAAAACTAGTTCTACCCAGGGTTCATTGAACCACTCCCTTGGAATCCCCTTTGACCTATCAAAAGAACCCTTCCTGTTTTTCTCCAAGAAGAATGTCCAGCCATTGTCTTTGAAATGCAATCCCTTATGGTATAATTCTCCTGATGATGGCAACTCTATAGCTTTAAAAATATACCCTGTATTCAAAGGGACATCCTCATTGTGACCTTTGAAATTTTCTAGAAAACTTATTAAACCTGACTGATAGAGTTTTTCAACTATTTCATTATTCCAGTGTTCAATTTGAAAGGCTTTAGGTTCTGCTCTTGAAGTCATTTTATTTGAAAACCATTTTATGTATCCATCTACTGTCATTAAATTCATCTTTTTCAACAAAAATTCAAGTACTGGATGTTATTACAGTAGTAGACTTACCTCTTGTTTTACTGCTCTTGCCAATCAATCCTTTGTTTTCCCTTTGAAAAATGTGAGCTAGCTGCTTCAAATAAACACAAGAATTGATAGAGAGGCTTTAAGAAAACATAAAAATTCATGTTTCTATTATCCAACCCTCCATTTAATTCTCCATCCTCTTTAAAAACAATCGTTGTCTCTATTTTGTAAAATAAATTTGACTATATAAAAAAATTTTGATTTTTTTTTATATACAACAGTGTTTTTCACCCATCAATTTCATACAAAATTATTTTCAAAACATAGCATGATGTCTATAATTTAAACTCACTGTGTATACAAGAGAATAGCTCAACCATTCCATCAAGAATCTCATGATAAATTCACTGTTTTCCTTCAAACATTCTCCATACTTTGTCCTCTGCTGTGTAAAAACATTTTTAACTATCTTCTAACTCAATATTTCTTCACAAATTCTTTTTCAAATCCTTCTACTGAGCTTGCTAATAAAAAATCCAATTACACAACCCAATTAAAACAACCTCACTATGCAATTAGAATTAGAATTGTTCACTCTCTATTTTCCATTTATTTTGAAATAGAAGACTGCATTTGAGGACGTGTTTGAGCTTACCTATCTTATGAAATGATCTTTGTGATCTTCTACTTTGATCCTCATGATCTTTCTTCCAGTTTAACTAAGGTTTAAACCAGTGCCAATCTCATTAAAATCCTCACTCATTAACTCACTTAATCAACATAATATTTCATTGCTTGACTGATGGCAGAGTAATTTTGAAAGGTGTCAAAGTGTTTATGAGTGGTGTCAATACAAAACATAACGTAATGACAGGCTTTACAAATCAAAATAGATGACTCCTTTTATAACTCTCATTTCATTTTAATAATCTTGAGATCTATTCATGCAACCATTTGTTGTTTTAAACAACCAAATCCACATTTACTTCTTACTTTCTCCTTCACAGGATTTCACTTCCTGATAACACGGTTGCTTGATAAGTTTTCTGGATTTGTTGGCTTTGAAACTCTAGTTAACTCCCTTATCGCTCCATTCCTCCTCTTTGCTATATTCTCTTCCTTCTTCACTGCATTTTATCTGTTTTCCTCTCAGCTTCTTTACTGTCTTCTCTTTAGTTCTACGTTCTTATTTTGTTTTCACACAGTTGTAAACACAGATGCGTAATTTGACAGCATGCTCTCCCTCTCTCACTGAGCCTTTTGGAAGGAAATGATGGTGAAAATGCAACATAAATGTCTTAGCAATGGTCATTTTAGGTCTTAGAAATGGCAGAAATGGTCTCATATCTTTTACACTGTGTTGTGTTATGGCGTTTGAAATTATTCTAACCATTCATCAACCACCGCTTGACCGGTACATGCATGTCTTTTCTTTGAATTTCATGTTGGCTCTGGTGTACATTCCATCCTTTGTTTTATTCATTATGTAGATATTTTCACATTTTGTTTTTATGACCATGTCTATTTCCATACTCCTCATCAATTTGGTACTATACTATTCGCTTGCCTTCTGTTGGTATAATGTTGCAACAACATTGGGGGATAAACACCCGGTCCAAACCTTAAAGCATCTCCTTTTCTGTTTGGAGTAATGGCTCCGACTGGTTTAACTAGGTCCAGTTACCTTCTCCCTATTTGCTATTGGTTTATAATGTATCTTTAACTACCAATAGACAGGGATATCAGATCACTTCTTCTTGCTGATCAGGCAAGAGAATGACCCTTAAGCTGATTTGGGTTCGGCCAAGCCACAACTAAAATTTTGCCTCTTTAAGGAGAGGACTTAAAAGAATGTAGAATTTACTCTAAATGCAAGCTTATTCTATAATGTAAGCAAAAGAAACTAATCTAAATCCTATCTCAATTAGGTAGATGAAAATCTAACCCAACTAAGAGCAAGATAATTAAGTAATGAGGATTAAAATATGTCTGGCTTTTAATTAATGTCAAACCAACGAAGAAATTCAATTTAGTTCACATTTGTGAGTACCAAAACATATTCTATTGAGACCATTTGACTGAAATAATAAATCAACAACACTCCGGAAGAAATTCACAAAAATGATATTGATTATCATATCAGTCAAACTAATAATTAAACAATAATATGTGGAAGAAATTCACAACACATTACTATTTAATAAATCAGTGTTATAAGACAGATTTCTGAGTAATGGTTACTCAGAAATCAGAGTTTAATTCATAAGAGCAGAGATACTTAACAATTTAAGACAAATTATCCATATCAACAAAAATGCCAAAACATGAATAAAATGAAACAACAATTTTATTAACATAAAAATGAAACTGGTATTTGATACAGAAATGCCAAAAATACCAGTTAATTGAATCTTCTTCTCTGATCCTGGTCTCTAACAGTACTTTACATTACTTGAATTTCTGCTTTCAAGACTAGAGCTGCAGAAATGCAAACTCTAATTATCCATATCAACAAAAATGCCAAAACATGAATAAAATGAAACAACAATTTTATTAAAATAAAAATGAAACTGGTATTTGATACAGAAATACCAAAAATACCAGTTAATTGAATCTGCTTCTCTGATCCTGGTCTCTAACAGTACTTTACATTACTTGAATTTCTGCTTTCAAGACTAGAGCTGCAGAAATGCAAACTCTACCCATCATGCATAATAAAAGACATAAAGCATAAACCCTCAATAATGTTCAGATCTGAAACTTTCTCTCCTCCCCATCTACAACTCTAAATTCCTATAACAGAAATGCTTTTAGAAGTCTGGAATTGCAGAGGAGAGCAGCCCTATTTTACATTTTGCCATTTGCAATTTATAATCCTCCCAAAAGTATTTTTAGAAGAGAGTTTGTTGAAGAAAAATCTTCCCAATCCAACTTTAATTGCTCAAAAATTCCAATCTTTAATTGTTGGAGTCTTCTCATTGATTGAAATCTTTTTCCTCAATATCCCTTCTATTGTTTTTTCCTGCAAAAAGAAATTAAAAGGAATTAAGATGCAACAATAAAATCCAAATATTATTTCTAACATTTAAAACAAATCCAATCAAATTCTATTTAAATAAATAAAAATGAAATTTGAGCTTCTTATTGATACTCATAACGATCTTAATTAACCAAGGATAATATTGATGCATGAATCTGCAATTAGAAGAGGTTGGGCAAATGAAAAATGAAGAAAACAAAACTCAGAAAATTGATTTTATTTTTAGAAATTCGGAGCTTGATCTTCTGCCTGATTTTTGACCCAATAAATGATCAAATCTGTTATTGAAACCTCTTCAGAAATGTTCTCCTTGATTTTCTCTTTCCAATGATCCGTCCTGGGCCTCATTTGGCCAAGTAAAACTCAATCTATGAGCCTCCAAAGTTGATGAGTCAAATCTGATATAAATCTTGGAAATTCAGTTGCTGGGCTAAAAATCAGAATTTTAATTAAAATCTAATCCTAAATTAGTCTCTAATTAATTCTAATTTAATTGCTAATTATAAACTATACTAATTATTAATTAATATATGGCTGACTATTATAATTAACTAATTACAAACTATATAATATTAATCTAAATAATAATTATAATTTAATTTATTTAAATTAATTATATTACATATATTAATTAATTTAAAATTAATTATTTAAACTAATAAAATAAATAAATATAAACTACCCTCCACTTATTCGTTCCATTCCTTTCTTTATTCACTCACTCATTGTAAGAGTGAGTTGAAACTTTAAAACAAAGTTTATAAAAGAACTTTACTTAAATGACTTAAGGCATTCGGCGATCGGGGACATGAGGGTATCGACCATCGGGTTTTTTAAACTTTGGCATTGAAAAGCCCCGATGCGATGCCTATAATACCTGACTTTATTTATCGATCCTCAGATATCGTGCCATATGGGTTTTAAAATGTATTCAATAAAATTCGGCCTATGCACAATTGAAAATATTACTAACACATTTATTATATTTATATATTAAATTTTAATTAAATTAAATTAATATATATTAATTTAACAATTTAAATTAATATTTAATATTATTTTTTATTATTCTGGTTTATTCAATGAAATTTAGTTGGTATTGAAATTCAGCATTAATACATCCAAAAGAATAAATAAAATAATAAAAATAATTTAATTTATGAATGTTATGGGTTTAAAGATGTAGTGTTTGGATAATTGGGGATAAACTTTAAATCCAGGTAATTAATGATTTGATATATATATTAAAATGGAAAATGTTAATTGAAAATTTAGCTATAGGTTAATATTTTGAAATGAAGTATTTATTAATTAATTTATTTAAATGCAATATTGTACATTTTAAACATTTGACCCAATATAAGATAAGGATCGTTTTCAAAGATGCAATTTTCAACAATTGTATGATGAAAGTAAACAGCGTCAAGGCTAAGCTTATAAAATGGAGATTCTAAACGTCGACAATGAAATCCAAGAAAAGAACTAACAAAAGCGTAGCGCAATCAACTAAATAAAAATCCAAAAAGGTGTTTAGCCAAAAAATTTTATAGAAAGGGTCCCCATTATTTGAAGTGAACAAGTCAAAAATGGGGGGGGTTGTATTTTTACCACAACAATGGCGACACACGGGAGAAGAACCAGTTATCTCTGTTTGATATGAATAAGATTTTCCTAAAATTAAAGTAAAAATAATTAAAGAAGATAAAATTATGCTTTGAAATGCTTGACTAAGTTCATTAGTCTGAATAAAAGCAAGAATCATCTAATTGTAATTTTTCTTAAAATTCCTCATACATTAAAATATTTCAAAACTCTACATCAGTCCTTAATTAGTTGTAGAGATAAAGCAGGGGTCACTTTACAACTTAGCTTTTAAAATATACTCCTTTGTCATAGGTAGAGCCACTGCTGCCAGCAAACATCTATAGTTTCGACAGGGTTACCTTTTAATCATAAATGATTCAGAATCCCATCTGTTTAAGAATTATTGATCTAGAGATAAATCCATTTATATATGTTTATTTTCTTTGAATTTTTTATTTTTATTTCTCTTAAAAGCCATTGTCCTGGTTTGGTGGCCAGATAATTGACAATGCCATTCACTGGTTATAATCGGACTAAACAAGCTGGCTCGTGATGAGACCCCTTGTCTTATAATTTTTTGCAATCATAAGCCATTACCCTGGTTTGTTTAGCAGTGTTGGTAATGTCAGCCTATTTTTCCCCTATGATCATGGTAAGCAGGCTCATGATGAGACCTCTTATCTTTTAAGTTTAAATATATTTCTAGATTATACTCTAGAAAAATAAGACTCTTTGGGACAGGGAGAATCATTGACTCCTTAAGAGTTAAGAATGACAATTTCAGAGTTAAAGGTGCTTTGCTGTAAAGTGTTTTTACTTGGTTATAAATAACTTTTCTTGACTGATAATAAAACTTTGAAAGATCTTAACAAAATTTTGAAATCTCAAAATGATTTCAATTTGATGAAAAAAGAAATTTTCAGATTTTATGATACTTTGCCGACTTCTCTTGATTGGTAATCTCTTCCTTAAATATGTTTACCTTTATAATAAGAAAATCAAACTCTACTAAGAGATTTAAGAAAAAGCTAATAGATGACTATTAACAATTTTTCTCCATGTATGTTGACCATTGTTAGGTAATAAGTAGGCCTTTCATATAAATCACGGCAAAGTCACCAAAATCAAAACTGAAAACTAAAAGAAAAGAAGTCTTATGCAAAAGTGAGAAAAGAAATCAGCAAACGAAATTAAAATGAAGAAATATGAAAAATGAAGGAAAATCCAAGTTTCAAAAGATAAACTCAAACAAGAATGCTTATACCAATGTCTCAACAATATGAAGAAAAAGAAAATAATCGTGTAATCAATCATTCTCATGTCGAGATTGGGTAAATCATACCTTGCAGGGTTGTGAGTGTTTTAGGCTTTTTTGAATATCAGCGATGATAAAATTCAGCCACAATGAAAACCTTTCTGTCTTATATTATTCTTCTTATTTCAAAGCATCATCTTAATCATTTTTTTAAATAACAGGAATGCTTAAAGAAACAAACTAAAGGTTCAGAAATTCCCTGGTGTAGCTATTTCGATGAAGACCATCGCTGCTTCTTGAAATTAAGCCAGGAGAAGAATATGGACTTTGAAAATATGATCTGGCGGAGGATTGGAAGCTTCAAATGGAGAACTGCAAAAACAGATTTTTTATATCAGAAAAACAAAACTGAAACTAAAGTAACGAATTAATGAAAGTGGGTATATGAATCTTACCATTGGATAATTGCTTTTGATCTTACCTGAAAGGTATCAGTTTCTCCAAACTAGCTGATTTCTTATTAAAAACATGAAGAAGTCAAACTAACCAAAATCATATAACCCAAAATCATTATTTATTTTACTTACACTAGAGTAAGCAGTAAATGTAAAAATAGAATACTTAGTGCTCAAGGGAGTTGAAATTAAAACAAATACATCAAAAATGAGAATGAGAATTTGCAGTAATGATTGTTTCTCAAAATATTATAAGTTTCATATAAATTCCATGATTTTATAAATTGTCCAGAATCGAGACCAAATCCAGGATAACAAAATTTAAATATGAAGATAGAGAGGTCTCGAATTCCATTTTTAATTATGGAATTATATATTTAAAACTTAAATGTATGAGAAATCAAAATGGTTTAAATATGCTGCAAATTGGTCATTAACTGCTTTCTTACCATAGTGGTTACCCAAGCTCGCTTTTTAAAACAACACATCGCCGTATCAAATAATTCGCCTCATATGTTTCTTCACCATGCTTTGAGTTTAATCAGCAAGATTTCACCTTTGTTGCTATGCCATATATTGATTAAATCTTAATGGCTTCGAGGCATGCATTGGAAGTTATCGCATCGGATGTTGCAATGGAAAATTGCCGATATGAACATGTGCAATGAAATGAAGCGATCGCATCATTAAAGAAATATTATATCGGGGATTGGAAAATATTTACATTGTGCTTCCCGTATCGCAAAACGCACATCGTAGATTCAGAGAAGTGACGTGAGCATAAAAAATGTGATGAAATGATTGCACTATCGGCGATGCGATGGATGACGTAGCTAATCGGCAATCGGCAAACTTTGGGTACCCGATGTAACACAATATATTTTTGCGATGCCGATATGCGATGAAGAGCGGACCCGATAACTTTTTATAATGGGATTTCAATAACATATCGGATCCGAGACATCAACCCTTTTACAGTTTTTCTCCTACCATTATTGCGATTGAGCGGACGCGATATTTTTTATGAATTTGATTTGAATTTCATATCGGGTCCGGAATCATGTGTTCATTGCAATATCGGTAAAGTCGATTATCAGAAGTCGGCGATTCATGATATTGGAAGTATACTTCAACTGCAAAGCTCCGATATGCGAAATGAGATATGGCATATGAGTAAGATAATACACCGGAGGTATTTTATGAATAATTTGTTATCAAAAGAAATGCTAAGAACTACTTCCGATGAAATCTTATGATGCGAATGGTCTTATGATATTCCTTGAAATTTCAATTGGGTTTTCTAAGTGAATAAAAGCAATGTTAAAGAATGTTCAAATTCTAATGAATAGAAAATAAAATTTCCCTGAACCTGTTGCAAATTTGAAATGGGTTTACTGCTTACTTTATGTTTTGAAAAGAAATAAAAACCTGCAAATAAAACAGAACACAAATCAAAAATAAACTAAGGAAAAGATGAACTAATAATGGATGAGAATAAAGTTGTAAATGCGTACCTGAAAGGAATTTGTCTGTAAATTTTACCTCATAAATCTTCAAATTCTTCCTTTGATTAAAATCATCTCATTATTTATTTTTTAAATCTAAGTGTGCAATCAGCCTGAATGAAATCAATCATTCATGTTCATAAAACATAAAATTTACCAGAAATAAATATAAAAATAGACTCTCCTTTTGAATTGAAACAACAATTTATTATCTCTTCTTATTCTGAATAACTTGAGAAGAATCCGTATTGTTATAGCGACTGTTCAATAATGTCTTTAGTGAATGAATATGATGCGTATTGCAGCATCAAATAATAAACTAAAGATTAGAATGGGATAAAGCCACTAATTGTAGAAAAATATCAAAACAGATTTGAATGTGTGCACTCAGCAAAATTGACATCCTTAAGATTAGCTTTAGCAAATTCCGAGGAAGATAATATGAACTTCATATGATTATTGTGAAAGGTTAGACTGACTACTAATGATTAAGTCAGAATTAAGCTTATCATAGACAGTCATACATTTCATGGGATAATGAGATCATGAAGCTCTTACATCTTCAACCTTTATCATATAAATTCCAAAAGAAAATCTTAGAAGGAAATCTTGAAATGAAGAAAAGTGGCTTTGAGGCGATCGATGCCAAGTGCAACCTCAATTGAATTTAATCAAGACATTATTCAAAATAAGTAGAGTAGAGGTATTGATGCAAGAAATTTAAAAAGGAAAGCAAGAATTAAAACTTTCTGATAAGGAGAAAATGTTTCAGTGAACATGCATGAGAAGGCTGATTGCTTTGTTTTATTTTTTAATCTACAAAACTGTTAAAACAAATTAACTATACAAAACAAACAAAATAAATTAATTCTACTCCTATTCTAACCATATACATGAAAATGACTAGGTATAGTCATATTTCCAGTGTAGCCATTTTCTCATTTTAATTGCTGCATGTATGTACAGTTCAAATGTTGGTAATAAAAATACAAATCTAACTAAACTGAGGAAAATAAATCTGAAATCAGAATGTACAGTTATTGTTAGCAACTTAATTAAAATCTCTTTCTCTTGAAATTTCCTTTCTAATTGAATACCAATTGGATCATAGAAATCTGGATGGATTTCTATTAAAAATTGGAAAATGTTCAAAGGAAGAGATAACAGGCCAAATTGTGAAGATGAGCTTTTAAATTCAAAGGCCTGGAAAAAATTGTTAGTATTATGTACAAATGTTAAATTATTAACAATCTCCTTTGAGAGAAAAATTTCCAAATATTTTTCAAATGAATTAATGAAAAATGGATGGAAATCTTTCAAATGAAATGGAAAATTATTAATTGAATTGAATTGCTGGCCAGATTGCAAAAATACATTCTCTTGTCGACATTGCCTTTGAAAAAATAGAAGCTTTTGATAAAACATTAGCATTGATTGAAATTGAAATATTAATATCTTTTGATGCTCATGATTATAATATGAAACTTCAATTTCCCAATCGGGCAATGCATCAATTGAGTGTTTGATAGTAAGGTGTTCAATATGCCAGCGAAAAGTGTGAAAATTTTGCAAAATAAAATCAAAAAATAAATCTAAATTTAAACAAAGTAACTGTGAAAGAAAAACTAAAATGAAATCACTATTTTTACAACTAATGTTACAACACAATTGGGATCGTTTTGAAATAATTTCATTTTCACAAGGATTGGCCAGAATTATGGAATTTGAGTAATTTTGAATTCCAACTTGTGAATTAGAAAATGAATTATGATTATGAGTAGGAATGAGAGTTTGATCACGATACAAATCATAAATTGGAAAGTTTTCTCGAATAATGAAATCATGAAGATAATTTGCTGCTCTAAAATGAGGATTGGTTGGGATAATTTCTAAATTGAAGCGTTCTTCATTCTCATATGTTATTTGAATTTTATCATGAGGATTCTTTTGAGAAAAATTGAAATCAACATCCTCAATATCAGAGTAATCATCATAAATGACCTCACAAGATTCTCTAGAATTCCCTTCAATCTCATCCAATATATCCAAACAAGGAGGAACAAGAATTTCATGTTCATTAATGGCAAAAGAATGATCGTTAATTGCTTCTCTATCTTGATAAAAACTTAATAGTAATTCATTTAGATCAGCCTCTGTATTTTCTGAAATATCATTAATATCAAGAGGGGAAAAATTACCATCATTAAAAATATCAGGATAAAGGGAAAAATGTGAACCTGAAACAATGCATTTAAAACTGTCTCTATTTGAGAACTCTTGTGCATTATGCTCATTGTAAATCTCAGATTCTAAATCATTCCTTTGTATGCTCATGCTTTCTTGAAGAAGGCTGCTTTGTTGCTGTGATTTCGGCATTTGCTCATCATAGAGGAATTCAGAAATTTGTACAGCAGTTTGTATTTTATTATTTACTTCGATTGCTACTTGTACTTGTTGATTTGCGATCTGATTTTCTGAATTGACCGCAGAGTAATTTTCAGATTCCAAAGAAGTTCTTTCTCCAAAATTGTTGTTGTTGTCTTCTTGCATTTGATTAGAAATATTTTCCAAGCTTTGTGAAACCACTTCATCACAATTTATTTGCACATCCAAATTGGGATTCTCATTTATATTGTAATGGGATGGAACAAAGCTTGAATTAATTTCATATGGATTGGGAATGGGTGGAAGAGAACAAATATATTCAAAACAATCTAATGATTCTTCTTCCGTAGGTTTATCTTCGTCTTTAAATCTTAAGCAATTTAAATGAAATCGAATATTAAAATCATTAACAGACTCATTTTCAAACCTTCTTAAATATTCAATTTCTTCACATACCTGTTCATAATCATAGCCGTCAAATTTACAAATGAAAATTGTAACAAATTGATCCCAGCTGTGGATTGAAGCAACTGGAAGAGTTCTACACCAGCTTCTGGCTTTTGCCGCAAATGTGAGAGTAAAAATTCTGCATAAAATACCTTCATCAATCCCTTGAAAATCATAATTTGAAACATTTTGAATAAATTGAAAGACATGATTAAAAGCAGAAGAATTTTTCTTACCATCAAACTTTACCTGAGACAAGAGTCTTACCACTTCGGGTGGAGTATTGGAAGATGCACGTCCATGGATACAACTCCAAATTGGAAGTTTAAGAGGAGCCATCGTGATTAAATAAAATGTTAAAATTGAAAAGACTCCAACAGACAACAAGTTTCAGCCCTCCTTCTAGCGCCAAAAATGTTGAGGCCTCGAAAATCGCTGCTACAACATTGGGGGATAACCACCCGGTCCGGACCTTAATACAGCTCCTTTTCCGTTTATGATAGTGGCTCCGACTGGTTTAACTAGGTCCAGTTACCTTTTCCCTATCGCTATTGGTTTATGATGTGTCCTTAACTACCAATAGACGGGGATATCAGATCAATTCTTCTTGCTGATCAGGCAAGAGAATGACCCTTAAGCTGATTTGGGTTCAGCCAAACCACAACTAAGATTTTGCCTCTTCGAGAAGAGGACTTAAAAGAATGTAGAAATTAATCTAAATGCAAACTTATTCTATAATGCAAGCAAAAAAAAACTAATCTAAATCCTATCTCAATCAGGTAGATGAAAATCTAACCCAATTAAGAGCAAGATAATTAAGTGATGAGAATTAAAATATGTCTGGCTTTTAATTAATGTCAAACTAATGAAGAAATTCAATTAGTTCACATTTGTGAGTACCAAAACACATTCTATTGAGACCATTCGACTAAAATAATAAATCAACAACACTCCGAAAGAAATTCACAAAAATGATATTGATTATCATATCAGTCAAACTAATAATTAAACAATAACATGTGGAAGAAATTCACAACACATTACTATTTAATAAATCAGTGTTATAAGACAGATTTCTGAGTAATGGTTACTCAGAAATCAGAGTTTAATTCATAAGAGCAGAGATACTTAACAATTTAAGACAAATTATCCATATCAACAAAAATGCCAAAACATGAATAAAATGAAACAACAATTTTATTAACATAAAAATGAAACTGGTATTTGATACAGAAATGCCAAAAATACCAGTTAATTGAATATGCTTCTCTGATCCTGGTCTCTAACAGTACTTTACATTATTTGAATTTCTGCTTTCAGGACTAGAGCTGCAGAAATGCAAACTCTGCCCATCATGCATAATACAAGACATAAAGCATAAACCCTCAATAATGTTCAGATCTGAAACTTTCTCTCCTCCCCATCTACAACTCTAAATTCCTATAACATAAATGCTTTTAGAAGTCTGGAATTGTAGAGGAGAGCAGCCCCGTTTACATTTTGCAATCTGCAATTTATAATCCTCCCAAAAGTATTTTTAGAAGAGAGTTTGTTTGAAGAAAAATCTTCTCAATCCAACTTTAATTGCTGGAGTCTTCTCATTGATTGAAATCTTTTTCCTCAATATCCCTTCTATTGTTTTTCCTGCAAAAAGAAATTAAAAATCATTTAAGAAGCAACAATAAAATCCAAATATTATTTCTATCATTAAAACAAATCCAATCAAATTCTATTTAAATAAATAAAAAGGAAATTTGAGCTTCTTATTGATACTCATAACAATCTTAATTAACCAAGGATAATATTGATGCATAAATCTGCAATTAGAAGAGGCTGGGCAAATGAAAATGAAGAAAACAAAACTCAGAAAATTGATTTTATTTTTAGAAATTCGGAGCTTGATCTTCTGCCTGATTTTTGACCCAATAAATGATCAAATCTGTTATTGAAACCTCCTCAGAAATGTTCTCCTTGATTTTCTCTTTCCAATGAGCCGTCCTGGGTCTCATTTGGCCAAGTATAACTCAATTTATGAGCCTCCAAATTTGATGGGTCAAATCTGGCATGAATCTGGAAATTCTGTTGCTGGGCTAAAAATATTGTAATTAAAAACTAATCCTAAATTAGTCTCTAATTAATTCTAATTTAATTGCTAATTATAAACTATACTAATTATTAAGTAATATCTGGCTGACTATTATAATTAACTAATTACAAACTATATAATATTAATCTAAATAATAATTATAATTTAATTTATTTAAATTAATTATATTACATATATTAATTAATTTAAAATTAATTATTTAAACTAATAAAATAAATAAATATAAACTACCCTCCACTTATTCGTTCCATTCCTTTCTTTATTCACTCACTCATTGTAAGAGTGAGTTGAAACTTTAAAACAAAGTTTATAAAAGAACTTTACTTAAATGACTTAAGGCATTCGGCGATCGGGGACATGAGGGTATCGGGGTTTTTAAAATATGGCACATGAAAACCCCCGATGCGATGCATTGAATGCTTATGTTTATCGGCGATCGGGGGTATGGTGTGTATCGGGATTTTTAAAATATGTTCAATAAAATTTCCGACCTGATCCCCCGATGCGATGAAAATGATTTTATTTTTATTTTTATTATATTTTATATATTAAATTTTAATTAAATTAAATTAATTATATATTAATTTAATTTAATTTAATTAATATTTAATATTATTTTTCTTATTCTGGTTTTATTCTAATGAAATTTAGTTAAGTTGTGAAATTATTGAAACTACAGCCACTTGAAAAATAAATAAAAATAATAAAAATAAACTACAGCCACTTGAATGTTATGGGTTTTCGAGATTAATAATTGATTTGGAAATTGGAGTAAATTTCTTAAATCCCGATAATTAATGATTTGGCCGCATAACTAAAATGGAAAAATGTTAGTAAAAACTCGCTATGGGTTAATATTTGAAATGAATGCATTATTGAACTAATTTATTTACAAAATGCAATATTGTACATTTTAAGCATTTTTGACCCAGGCTACATAAATAATCAGATTTTCAAAGGAATGCCATTTTCAAACCAGTTGACCAAATGAGGCGAAACAAGCGTCAATGGGAAGCTTATAAAAAATCGATTCTAACAAAGCAATCAAAACAAGAATCCAAAGAAAACGAAAAATTAACAAAAGCGTAGCGCAATCAACTAAATAAAAATCCAAAAAGGTGTTTAGCCAAAAAAATTTATAGAAAGGGTCCCCATTATTTGAAGTGAACAAGTCAAAAATGGGGGGGGGTTTTATTTCAAACTACCACATCACTTCCATACTTTCCGCATAATCTCCATTTGCATATGCGCCATCATACTTCATCATCGTATACTATCTCCTCTCCATTCCTCCACTTTTTGCATGCATATACGGTCTCATCATATGCATAGCATATATCATCATTGTCATGCATTTGGTTTATCACCGCATCATACTTTAGGTTAGTTTCATTTGTGTTCAGTATTATGATTTACACACTTTGCTCCATTACCTTAGTCTCTTCTCTTACCTTTTATGATTAAGTGCTTTTTTTGCATTGTTTTGACATTTGAAATAGTTGCACTATATCATATGAATTTTTTGAACTTAGGTTTTTTCTTTTGTTTAATTTTTATAAAAAATTGACTAATGAAATAGTCACATTTTAAAAATTAAATATTTATAGTAATACTAACCTTTACGTTTGTTGTTTGTAGGTCTTCCAAGGGTTTAATATTGACCTTTTGTTTATGATTCTCTGTCAGAAAAATAGAGCAGGTATGATATGAGATAGGTTATGTACTTTTTTATTGAATAGTTGTATGCATATGAATGTGGATAGAATAAGGCTAAAAATCATGGATAATGGAATGTAGATGAAAGTATAGGTGATAAAATGTAGATGAAAATGTAGGAAATGTAAGTGATGTAGATGAAATACAAATGCATAACTAGTACCAAATTAGTCTTTACAATATCTAGAATAGCTTTTTGAAAAAAAAATTGAAATTTCTTTAAGAGTGATTTTTTACTCACCGTACTTTGTATTCCCTTTTGACGTTCATAATGATCGAAATTGTGTTTATTGTTACTGATCGACTCTTGTAGACTATGTAGAGACTTTATTTCTTCTTGCATCTCGATTTGATTTAGAATAATTGTTGTTTAGGTTCCTTCGTTGAGTTAAAATTTGACATTTTCTGTGTCCCATATGATATGATCTTTTAGCTAGATATAGCTCGGGTCCCTTCTAGCGATAATTTTGCAATAATGATGTTCATTATTTTAAAATTCTCTTCTGTCGTAATGACTCGTGTCCCTTTTTGAATAATTTTCTCAATGAAAAATTCTAGGTCCCTTCTATAAATGCTCAATAATGTACCAAAGTGTTCCTTTTGTAATTGTAGTTCATATTTTGTCTTCAATTCATACCATTAAAAAATATCTTCATAGTTTTTGGTATTAAGCACACCTTCCCCCCAAGCCGATGATTTGACTTGTCCTCAAGTATGCGATGCTTGCTAGTTATATATCTAATAAAAAAAATTAGTACAATGTAAATTATATAACAAAAAGAGAATTCATATTGGGCTCAAACAAGTTGGTTTTCTCCGAATATGAATTCGATAGTTTGTATTGTACTAGTTTCCCGGATTTTCAGCAACCAAACTCTTTTTATTATTATTATTATTATTATGTTTATATATATATATATATATATATATATATATATATATATATATATATATATATATATATATATATATATACATGTATTGCCTACTAGAATTATGGATGGCATATTTCTATGTCATTTCCATTAGTTCCGTGAGATCTAAATCCATCGTAAATTTTTCTCAAAAAATCCTCTTTATTTATAGGTTTATTGTAAATTTTAAGCCTATGTCCATTGGACGAAAACGAAACAAATGTTTCGATCAATTTTTTTTTATCTTGATGTACTCCATTGTCAAAGATTTCTTCAATCTAATATGGTCTAAGCCAATTATTTGTGAATTTTGCTTGAAGTCTTTAAAGTTGGAGTCTGCAACAAGAGTGCCCGCCTCCTTTTCTTCGAAACACTTTATTCTTGGTGCATGAATCGATCATGCCATTTGATCCTTTCTTGTTCTTGGACAAGAGATGTATGTGCGACTACTTTCATCGTCGTATCTCATCCATTTTTTTTAACTCCATAATTCTATGTTGTTGTGCCTCGACACCCATCTCCCACTCCACCTCTGCTGGTAGTCATGCTGTGGATGTATTTTGAAATTCGATGGGAAATAAGACTTCTTCCTCCATACTACTATCGTATATGGATTGAATCCAAAATGAGTGTTTTTCCAAGTTATCCTATATGCCCATACGCATCTTTCAATTTTTCCGACTACCTTTTTGTTCATATTTACAGCCTTCGTCATAATATTCTCTAAGAATTTGTTTGTTGATTCCACTTGTCCATTTCGCTTGTAGGATGATACGTAGTTGTTTTTCTATCTTTTGATCTTGTGTTTCTCCCTTAAGATCTCGAACGAAGTTTTTGATGTGAATTGTGTACCTTGGTCGGCTTACTATATGTCTCGTTTAACTCCATATCTTACAAAATATCTCTTCAAACAAAAAAGACACAACAATATCTTCGTTTCCCATGCTATCGCTTTGGCCTCCCACCTATTTAGTTACATAACTGCACATACCAGGATCTACTTCTTTCCATTGGATGGAGGGTTGCCTATTGGTCCCACAAAATCTAAAGCCCACTGGCTTAAATGGTTCTCCAATCTGCACTTTCGTGGCTTTCATGGCATTTCATCTCGATGGCACTCCGGTATACCAATTCTTTGGAAGTTGTCACATCTTTTCACATAGTGCTCTAAAGTCTTTGAAGATGGGATGGCCAAGTAGTAGCTAAGTTTCAACACTTTGTATGTTGTCCTCTTATCTCGAAAAAATGACCACCACATGGTTCATCATGACAAGCTTCTCAAAATTTCAATAATCTCATCTTCTTTAGCAAATTTTCTCAATCATTAAATCAACACTCAAAAGAGATAAAATAGATCTCCATTGACCCATCTATACCTAGCACTTTCTCTTCTAATTATTCTTCATTTGTGTGTGTTTCTTTGTAATGAGATGGTAGGATGCCGTATAATAAATAGTTAGCTATATCTAAAAACCATGGAGTTTTGACATTTATAGTCAAATATATGTTCATCCTGGGAAAAATGTCCGATACATCGGATTTGGATCACTAGGTGAATGTAGTCTTGACAAAAAGTCTCTGCAACTTGATTATCTTTGTCTGGTTGATCTTGTATAGTAATCTTAAACTCTTGCATTAATAACATCCATATAGTTATTCTCCGCCATTTGTAGATTGATTTTTTTCATTAAATATTTTATGGTGGAATGATCTGTTTGGATATAAAACTTGATAACATGTTATATAATGCTTTCGAAATTTATTAACTACATGTACTATAGCTAACATCTCTTTCTCCCTAGATCATGTTGTAATTCAATTATGCTTCATGTAAGTTTTTACTGATCAAGAAATATATGGCATAATTGGATTTATTCTCTTTTTTTGTCCAAGTGATGCTCCAATAGCTATATCCGATGCACTCGCACATGAAATGTGAAATGGAATAAGACCAATTAGGTCCTCGAAGAATGGGTGCAATTGATAATTTTTCTTTTAATTTTTCAAATGTGTTTTGGACGCTTATTTGTCCATTGGAATTCACATCTTTCATAAGTAACTTGAATAATGGCAAAGCTATTTTAATGAAATTTCTTCAATAAATCTTTTATAGTAGCCTCGCATAACCCAAGAAACTTCTAACTTCTTTTTTGCTGGTTGTGGTGGTGTTAAATTCACAATGATTTGAATTTTTGCGTGGGTCCAATTTTAATTCTTGAAGAAGAGATATGGTGTCCCAACACTATCCCCTCGCTAACATCATAAAACATTTTTCATTACCGAGTGATAGATTTGTATCACTGCATATTTTTAACACTTTTTCAAGATTTTTGTAAACAATCATCATATGTTGTACCATACACATGAAATCATCCATGTAAACTTCCATACACTCATGAATTAAATCAACAAATATTGCAAGTTAATTTCTCTCCGAAAAGCAGGCAGTGTGCATTACACAAACCAAAGCGGTACATACATTGTATGCATTTTTTTCCCCATGGGAATGTGAATTTTGTATTTTTCTTGATCTTCTAATGCTATCTTTATCTAATTATATATCCACTAAATCCATCCATAAATGAAAAGAACTTTTTCCAGCTAATAAGTCTAACACTTTATCGATAAGTGGTAAAGGAAAGTGGTCTTTTACAATGTAGCTTTGTTGAGCTCTCTGTGTAATCCACACAAATTCTCCATTTCCCATTTTTATTAGGTATTACAACTAAGTGTGAAACCCACTTTGAATATCTAAAATAGGATAGATAAATACTGACTTGTACAATCTTTTGTAATTCTTCTTTCACTATTTCCTTCATCATGGGGTTCATCCTCGTCTCGTGGTTGCTCTTATGCGTTTTATTTTTCATTATTAGTGTAAATGTGATGGATGCATGTTTTTTGGATGAATTCTCGACATGTCTTTTGTAATCCGGTGCAAAAGCTTTTCGAATATTTTTTGCAATAATGTTATTAGCTTCTTCCTCTTGTGATAATTGTAAGTCAGTTACCAATATTCAAAAGTCTCTGTGGATCGATTTCAATGATTTTATCGTTTGAATTGGTATTTGAATTATTGGTGAAAAAATGATTTAAAATTTATTTTGCAATATCGCATTGTGCAATTTTTCTTGAAAACATTCATTTAAAAGATAACTAGCGTACCTTCATATTGATCTACTCTAAGTTTCTCTCGAAATATTTGGTTCTCGAGATGAATAGATCTAATAAATCCTCATATTTTCTTCCTCCCTCTCTAAAATTATAAAAACTTGATTAAGACTAAGAACATATTGAAGCTCTTGTGGTTCTTTTTTCCATCAAGCCATGATAATAAAGAAGGAGAGATTGAGTAGAGGATAGTAACTGTAACAGTGATTTTCTTTCATCTCCATGTGCAATAATCATGCTTCTCGCTCGCATCCAATGTAAGCATCTGCAGTAGCTATCCATGGTTTGCTCAAAATTAGGGATGCCCTCCCAAGTTTGTTTTTCACCGCAAAATCAAGAAGTCTGACGGATACTCCCATGAATACAAGTGAGATCGATGATACTTTCCAATATACCTTCTCCGACAACTTTAGATCCGTCTGCAAGTTATAAAACATGTAGTAGGTCTAATGTTGTTCGTATTCAAATGTTTCATAGTCTCTATTGTCATAACATTGATAACTGATCCCAAGTTCATTAAAGTATTTGGCACCTGAAATTTTTTTTAATAGAAATGGTAACCATAATAATTCCCTGGATCAAAATACTTTTCAATGGCTGTATTTGTAGACATGAGACTTGATAGACTTCCCAATTACTCTAGATTGTTGGTGGATCCTTCTTTCTTCTCGCCTGTATTTATTAATGCATAATTCTTTTTATTGCTTTTTTCATATATCAAAAAATGTCTTTAATTGCCTCGCAACAAAGGAATTTTAACATATGTGCTTTTCAATCCATCCGTAATATTAAATTTAGGGAGAGATATTGAATTTTTGTTGTATCAATCTCTCTCGGATATGGTGGATTCGTGTCATAATATATTTACCCCTCTCGAATTTTCTTTTTCTCGGTTGAGATTATTCACTTTGTTCTCCTTGTTCAACTTCTTCTTCAATTATCTGAGGTGAATTTTTTTTGTAACACCTTCCCGTACTTTAGGTGGACATCTTGTACATAGATAGAATTGAATAAGTAGGGGATATAATATGTTGTTTCCGCATCGACGTGGCCGGTATGTCGGTACTATCCCACTCTTTGTTACTTGGATTAACTATTGGTCGAGATGGAAATTAGTGTTGGTCTAGAGTGTGGTTGTTGTAGTGCGCTCAAAGTTGCTACCGTTGATGTTAGCATTGGTGGGTTTTGAGATTGATATGGCATTGGTTGTTGTTGTGGAATTGTTGATAATTGAGGAAATGGTTGTGGAGGGTATGGTTGTTGATATTGACTAATCGGTGTGGGGACACATTTGCTATGGTGGTTTGGTTTCCATAACCATATACCCTCCAACCTTGTGCAAGTTGTTTTTGATATTGTTGTGGTTGCCAAGATTGCCATGGCATTGGTGTATTCCATGTATTTTGTGAATATTTTCAAAATTTTGGGGGTTTTGTTGAGGGGAATTTTTGAGGAATCCTTGGTTGCCAAGGTCTCCTCGTGCCATATAGTAGAGAGAATCTACTCCTTGCACTTATTCTCCTTGAAATTTCTTTTAATTTGTGACATTTTATGCTGCATGATTTTCATGCATAGTCCACACTACTGTATACCTTGCAAAGGACATTCCCCGATCGGATGTTTTTCGCCCTACACTTTGACATAAAATTGCTAAGATTTAGATCTTGCTCTTCTTTCTTTTTTCTTAGCTTTCAAAACATCTAATGATGACGTTTCTCAAACTTCTTAAGAGATATGTTTTAAAATTTTCTAAACAAAGCTTCCATCATCTTCGCTTCTTGATACTAAACTTAAGTTGTAGATTTGGAAGCTTTTGATGAAATATATTTCTCCCACTCTTGGCTCTTCCCCTAGAGTATTTTTTGACATAATTCAACAATTTATTCAAATGGTAAATTGGAAATATCTTCCCTTTTCCCATTACATTAATAATGTCTAAATACTCATCTCTGAATACCCTTTAGAAAAATAGTGTGGATGTGATCGTAACTAAGAGAATGAAGTTTGATTTCAATGTTGTGAAATGTAAAGGAATCTTTCCAAATATTCTCTCCAAACTTTAGTCTTCTTGTTGTGACATTCTGAAAATGCTCTTCTTTCTGAGTCTCTAGAGTCGCAAGTAAGCTTGATAATTTTTAAGAAATATTTTATTCATATCTTCCCAAGAAGCTATCGTGTGTTCTCCTAATCCCATGAACCATTTCAAGAAGTTGTTGCTTTTAGAGTAGCAGGTGAAAAAGTCGAAGCTGTGTGTATCATCGTATATGCATAGTGTTCTACAAAAAATATCAAATTCGAACATGAATGCATCAGGATCTTCCCCGTTGTTATTCCATAGAAATTAGGAAATACAAAAAGGTGTAATATTTTTTCATTTTTATTTCTTCTCCTAGTATTTCTCTCTGCATCTAAAATAGGAAAGCCAAAAGTAGTTTCCCCGATCATTGTTAACTTCTTACTCATTTTCTTGTGTTCTTCAATTTTGGTTTTCTTTTTGCTTCTTCCCTCTATTCTCTCGAAGTGCTTATGCTCTTATGTCTTCTTCTTCCTTTCTTTCCACCTAATTTATCTTTCTTATTCTCTTTGTCTTCACCATTCCCCTTTGTTGTCTTTCACATTCTAGTCTTTGTTCAGAGTCATGTTTAATCTAGTTGATCCTTCTCCTTCTTCTGCGGCCTATTTCTGTATTCGAAGATTTGTAGTGTTTCCCCTCAATAGGAGGTTGACATTGTATTTATTCAACTACTTTGATTTCTTCAAGGGAAGGTTGCTCTAGTTGTTCAACAATTGGTTTTCATGCATCTTTTTGTTTCCAAAATGGAAGGAGTGTTCTTTAGGTGATTTATTTTTTCTTTACCTCTAAGGCTAACAAGATTTGTCTTTCAACTAAAGTTAATCTATGTCTCTGATCTCTCGTTTTTCCTCTCTAACTCTGTATAGTAGGTCTTCCACAAAGAACCAATGTTGTTAGTCCCAGAGTCGTTGAATGAGCTCGGGGGTTTTGTTTCACAAATCTTACCTTTTTGGATCTCTATATCTAAGCATAAGAAAAAATTACTTGAAAGAAAAACTATGTTTTTTGTTTTTTTTGGTGATTTTCTATTGTTTTTGTATTTTGATATTTTTGTCTTCCTATTGGACCATTTTTTGAAATATGCTTCCCTAGCAACGTACGCTCAAAATTTTTGGGTCAATTTACTGTTGTAAACCATTACAAGTATTTATTATCAATCCAATTTAGTAAAAATTAGAAGCATACCCAAAGTATATGGGTTTCATAGCTTGCGATCAAGAAGATGGTTTATCTGAAGTGATTAGAGAAATGCATATTACAAATATAATCTAACTTAAACAATTTCTAAATTCATATGTGTAATTAGAAGCAAAGAATCTCCAACTTAAGAGATTTGTTTTTTCCTCTCTCTTAAAAATATTACCATGTGAATTAGAAATAAAAAACTACTTAACTAAACGTATAGATTAAGATACATGAAGTAATATTGAATAGGCTCTTCACCTGAAGAGGTCCTCGATTTTTCCTTCATCATATATTCATTTATCAATAATGCTATTATTAAAACAAGAATTCAAAAAAAGAAGGAAAGATGAATATTAGTTTTTTAGTCTCTTGATCAGATAGAAGAAGTATTTAACTTTAAATACTAAAAATGACTCTTCGTATGTAGAAGAGAAACAAGATTAAGATCCATTAGCAATCATGTAAAATCATGTAAAGATGAATTCTAATCGAAGATCTTGATTAGATAGAAATAACGTTTAACTTTTAAACATTTCTTTGTCCTTTTCATATGTAGGTTAATAATGGTCATTAGATTCATCAATACTGGAAATAATCAACATAAACAAATTAAACATAAGCAAGCTAATTCGGAAATTGCGCCTCTACAAAATAAACTAAGTAGTGCACTTAGCTCTGGTGCAGGGAGGCCCTCCACCCCTTGCCTCACACATCGAAGGTAAATTTAGCTACTTAAGACTTCAATCAATCAAATCCAGCATGTAAAAACATCAAATATGATAGAAAAAAAATTTCAATTATGTCTCCAAGTCTCTGTAAAATAATAATAATAAGTCATACAAGTTCTTACATATCAAGGCTTTCAAAGTTTGAGGCTTAAATAGATAAAGTGATCTAAAAAACTCATCTAAAATAACTCAAGTAGTCATAACTATCCTTATCCTATCACATAAAGTTGAATTCTATCCATCAAATCCATCAAAATCTAGAAAATCACATATATCAGTAGCTTTGACCTAGTTTCTAGGGATCCTCCATAAAGACAAAGATCCCGCTTTGATCGCCTTCGACTAGGCCTATCAAAGCTTAGTTTGGACTATACCAACATGTCTACTCTTATTCTTAGTTTCCGAGCCTTCTATAAAAATGTGTATCTAGCTCAAGCCCAAGTTTCTCGCACATATGCAAACCATAATGCCATTACGTGAATTTCTCGATGTTGTCCAAAAATGCACTTAAATTTCAATTTTTACAAAAACATCTTATAATTGAAAAACGTAACTTAAATACTGTACATACATCTTTGTGGGTCAATATAAGGTGGATATAATGGTGAATAGATGGATAATATGGGAAAATAAGGTGTAATTCATAAACAAAGAGATAAAAAAAATGAGGGGCCAACAAAAATGGCATCATTTTTGGTATCAAAGCGGAGGCTCATGATGGGTTTGGGTTTGTGATAGTGTGGTGTGAAAGCACTCGGTGTCATATGCTCTGTCGTTTTTATTTGGAACTTGTGTGTTAAATCCTTTGCCCCCGCGCTATTTTTTGTAAAATGGTGACATTCAATGCGCAAGTCTCGGTGCAAGTAAATGTGTGATTGATCGGGTGATAGAAACCCGAGACCGAGTCCCGTCCATAATTGTGTGGGAAATTTTCAGAGATTGGAAGCTGCATTTTCTTTGATTTATTTTGGAAGGCCAAGTTCAAATCGAGTTGGAAGTTGATTTATCTTCCATAAGGTAGAATTTTTATTGCTTTGATCTCCGGTGCCGAGAGCAATATTAACTTGAGATTAGATGTGTGTCATGATCTATGTTGGAGATTGAAGTCACCTCGAAAGATCGAGTTATTTCCTTCAGTGAGGTCCCAATTATATTTCCGGTTGAGGCCATGTCATTCATGTTGAAGAAAGGCCAAATTATCTCTTCTCGACAAGCCGAATTTCTTTGGAACCAATTTTTCTTTGTAATAGGCCATGTTTATCACTAACTTGAATGCTAAGTTTATTGTTGGAGCAACTCGTTTACGGGGAATAATAAAGTTTGGTTTTCTCTCTTCCATACATTTTTCTGACAAGTGCTGTTTCTATCATTTTGTCCGTTCTATTAGTGTTTGATGAAATACATCAAATTAAATTTTTAGTATTTGTTGGGTTAAATTAGAATCACTGTGTTTCAACCTCGAAGGAAAAAAATTCACAATGTTAGCACCATGGCTATTGGCCCTAAAGGAGCCATGGGCGTAAGGATTGTTGATGGCGCTATATTGGAATTCTCGAGTATGTGGAGTAGTAATGAATACAATTCAGTGTGATACCGTATTCGAATGCTATATAGACTAGCTATGTCGCACATATGCACACTCGAAGATCTTGGATGTGTTGGAGCTATACCTCTAAATTGTGGATCAATTATATACAATATCTACATCGTGGGACAATTGTTACCTCTTCATGTGAGAATGTAAAATTTGGAAACCAGAACTAAATCTTGGTACAAAGTCGTGGGAGGATCTAGTCATGAAGGTTCTGCGCTTACCATTTTCCGGCTACAAATAAAAATCCAATGCAAAAATATGTTGTCCATAAAAGCGTTCTTAATGCATTTTTTTTTGGACCGTTCAAAAGTTTTCAATTCTTGTGTGAAGTGTGTAGTGTTTTTTTTTAAATTTACTACTAAATCGTATAGGATGGCTATCTCTCCGCGACTTGCATCTCTTCAAGTTTGCATTAAATAGAATTTTGGAACTTCGTTAAAACATTTGTTTTTTTGTCATGTGAGTTTGTACTTTTATTTCAAGTTATCGTTGCAAGGAATATGAGACTCATTTGTCCAGTATTTTTCCGATTGCACTCCTTATTAAAGATGCGACAAGTTTTTTTCGCGTTGAATAAGAAGATCTCTGGACTTCCAAGTAATATTGAAAAGTAGCATTAGAGCCAAGTGCATATCCCGTGTAAATCGTGGCCAAGGCGTAGAATAAACCAATTCATCGTGTTCTTTGTACAAATGAGTGTTATCCATTCAAATGTTGAAGAAGGAAGAGACACGATCGTGAAAAGGTCTTCGTGTGCATATCTATGTCATAACTCGTTTTAAAAGCATGTGTTGTAGGTTTACCTGAGCAGCATCGAAGGTTGATAACATAGGAACAACAAATGAAGTCAGTAAGAAGAAGAACCATCTACGTTATTGCAAAAAAAAATTGGATTTAAGTTGCAGAAGTAAGAGGAGAAAGAGAGTTGCTCTCGTAAGATGGTTCCCAAGATAAAGAACCAAAAATATATCAAGACGTGAAGTGCAAGAATAGAGAGCTTGTGTTGTTGGAAGGCAAGTATGAAGGCTTTCTCAAAAGGATTGAATGTAGTCCACAAGTGAACAGAGTGAAGTTCACAGCAGGAGGAGAAGATTGTTCGAGGTGTACAAGTATTGACGACCGCAACAAAGCATAAAAATAGAATCGAAATAGTAAGATGAAACTGCAACAGCAGTAACATATGCAATGGTCTTCTTTATAGATGAATTATTGATTACAAGTAACATTATGAGTATGGTTTTACGATTTATCATCCGTGAATAATGAAGTTTTGATGATGATGATGATGAACCTATCCATCTATAGGTTGGAAGAAAGGAGAAAGGTAGTCAATCGAAAAAGAGCAGAGAAGCTCTCAGAAGGTTCAAGAGAGTGAACCAAGAGAGAGAATACATAGGAAAAGACTGCTTAGAAAGGAAGTTTGATAGAGTATTTAGTAGCAGGTGATAATTACAGATCACCAAGATGAGCATGGATGAGCTCATGAGAAAATGATCATGGAGGATCATAGAAAAGGTTCGTATAAATGTCATGAAGCTGTAAGATGAGTAATGAAGGTGTGTGAGATAATTCTTTGCGTGATGAGATCATAGTTTGGATATACTAATGGAATGGCTACAAGGGAAAAGAGAATGAAGACCAAAGACATGGATGGAGAATCAAAGGAAACATGTCAAATGGAAACTCTTGCAAAAAAAATTGGAATGCTAAGTCGATAAACAAGATCGTAGAACTTGAAAAAATACATATTTCTTTGTATGGAGAAGGAGAGACTCAAAGGAATTGAGTAACAACAAAGAGGATTTTTCTGAAACACAATTCCATTGTGGGAAGATTAGTGCCTCAAGCATCAAATTCTGAGATCCGAAAGGTCTTGTATTTTTTTAAAATTGATAGCTTGTTTTTGGATGCGTATTGCAGTACTAAATGAAGAGTTTTTTTTCTATGGAGGAGAAGATAAAAACTATGACAACTAATGACTATAGAAAATATCCAAAAATAAATTATGATCAAGAATAATTTCTTTGTGAACTTGAAGGGAATTGTGGGGATGATAGTTATTCATTCCATGAATTTGAATTATCAGGGCCCAATTAGAGAAAGAGACAAAGCTAAAGAAGCCTAGAGACCAAAGAAAACCTACCGTAACGAAAGGGGAAGAAGACACCAAGGAAGAAGAAGTCAAAGGAAGTGTGGGAAGAGGTGAAACTCATAGAAACTACAATCGAGACGTACGTGAAGTATGGGGAAGCCGAGATAAAAGAAAGAGTGAAGTAGAGGTTACGGTGACTAAAGATATTGAAGTTCTAGCCTGCTAAGGATGTTCCGAAGCATGAGGAAACCGATACGTTTCTGTTGTGTAACCATCTCCAAAAAAGAGAAGACAAAGAGATATCAACGCCTTAGAAATGAGCCACTTCGAGGGGGCAACCTCTAATACATTACATAAATGAACAATTATTCGATGATACAATTCGTCAAAACCTCCTTTTCTATATGAGTCCATGGGGCCATAATGTAATCCTAGTGGGCTACGAATGCAATCCTTCAGAGCCGACCTAACAATAATAATTTAAGGGCAACAATAATAACAAAATGGGGGTTACAAGGGTACAATAATAATAAAAGGCAAGGTATAACAAAGGGGTTTACACTAAAATAATAAGGACTATACTAGTGATATAGGGACCTAACATGCCCTCTCCTTCAAAAAGTGTTGTCCTCAATGCTTGAGTAGCTCTGGGTGCTTCTGTATAAAATTCTCATCCTCCCATGTAGAATCTTCAGTGGCTAAGTTCTTCCACTTGATGAGATACTCTGAAATTGATCGATTTCGTAGCTGTCGAGTTATTGTTTCCATGACTGCTTCACGTTCCAATATGATTTTTCCTTCCTCATCAAGTTCGGGCAATATTGTTTGAATTGGAATATTTTCACCTATAACCTTCTTTAAGCATGAAACATGGAAAATTGGATGCACTCGTGAAGAAGCAGAAGCTCCAATTTGTATGTCATAGTACCAATCTTTTGCAACACCTTGTAAGGACCATAGTACTTTGGCAACACTTTCTTATCCTTCTTATCTTGCTTGAGAGACATTTTTGCATGGTTGTAGTCAGGGCTGGTTCAATCTCCTACATCAAAACTTCTGCCGCTATGTTGATTCGCTCGTTGTTTCATTCGATTTGTGCCAAAGTCGTTATCCTTTAAGAGTTGGGAGAACTTCTTTGCCGATGTTCCTCGATGTGACCTCCAACGCTTGAACCTTTGAATTTTCTCTTAAAGATGATGTGATTGACAGTGGATTATATCCATAAAGTGCCATAAATGGGGTCATTTCTGTTGCAGTTGGAAGGAAGTGTTATACCACCATTCAATAAGAGGTAACCACTTGACCCATTGTGTTTGTTTATCATATACAAAACAACAAAGATATCCTTCCAAACATTTATTTACTATCCTAGTTTGACCATCGGATTGAGGATGATAAGATGAGATATGAGCTAACTGAGTACCCAAACAAGAAAATAACTCTGTCCAAAAATTTATAGTAAAAATGGGATCTCTTTCACTCACAATAACCTTTGGGTTTCGTTGTAGCTTTTGAATTGTTTCCATAAATGAAGTAGCAACTGTACTAGCTTTAAATGGATGAGATAATGCACAAAAGTGTGCATACTTGGTAAGTCTATCAACTACCACCATGATGACACTCTTACCTTCGGACTTAGGTAAACTTGTGATAAAATCCATTGAAATTTCCTCCTTAACGTTGACTTGGAATGGATAAAGGTTGTAGAAGTCCCGGTCTCTTATGTCTCAACTTTATTCTCATTCGGCAAACCAAACATTCCTCACACAAACCTTTGAATATCAAATTTAAGGCCATCCCAAAAATTCTTTTCACCCTTTGGGTAAGCTTTTTAAAATCCCGAGTGTCCTCCTAAAGGAGAAGTGTGCAATTCCAAGAATCTTTTGTTTTAGTTGGGAATTTTTACAAATATATAAGCGATATTTGTACCATAAGGAATCATTTTTCCAACTAAATGTATCAGATGTACTAGGATCTTGCTACAACTTTTGAATGAGTGTCCACACTTCTTTGTCCTTCTTCCATTCATCCCTTGCTTCAGTTATCCAATCTAGTTGGATAATAGAAATGTCACAAAGCAATGCTTCCACCTCTTCATTCTTTCTTGAGAGTGCATCTGCAACAACATTTAGCTTCCATTTTTTGTAGATTATTTGAAAGTCATAACCCAACATTTTTGTGACCCATTTTTGCTGCTTTTCTTAAGATAGTCTTTGTTCCAAAAAGTGTTTAAGACTGTCATGATCAGTTTTTACCTTGAAGTGTCTTCCCATTAGGTAAGGTCGTCATTTCTTTAGTGCCTGCAGTATTTCTAACATTTCCTTCTCATAAATAGCTTTCTGTAAATACTTTCCGTTGATTGGACGACTTTCAAAAGTAATGGGTTTTCCTTCTTGCATTGAAACAACACCAATTCCATTTCCGGAGGCATCACATTCCACAATAAAGGTTTTGTGAAGTCTGGCGTAGCTAAGACTGGTGCTAGGCACATTGCCTCTTTAAGATGTTCAAAGGCCTTAGTTGCTTCAGGAGTCCATGAAAATACATCTTTATTCAATAATGTTGTTAGAGGTGCTGCTATTCTCCCATAATTCTTAACAAACTTGCGAATAATACTTCGTTAACCCGAGAAATCCTCGCCACCGCTTTATGGTTGTGGGGACTTTCCATTCCTTAATGGCTTTAATTTTGTTAGGGTTCACTTTAACACCCTCGTGAGATACAATATGATTCCATGATATTCCACCTCTTGTACTCCAAAGAAACATTTGATGTTTTTGCATATAATTGTGAGCCCCGCAATAGTTTGAGCACCATGTCAAAATGTTCACATGATCCTTCCAAGACTCCGGCCAGATTAGTATATCAAAAAGTACTAGCAAAAATTTTCTAAGGAAGGGTTTGAAAATGGAATTCATCAACCCTTGAAATGTAGAAGGTGCATTGGTAAGGCCAAAAGGCATGACCGAAAATTCATAATGATCCTCATGAGTTCGAAATGTTGTTTTCAGAATATCTTTAGTCTTCATTCTAATTTGATGATATCCTGAACAAAAATCCAACTTGGTAAAATAATTTGCTCCATGTAATTCATCCAATAATTCATCAATCACAAGAATGGGAAATTTATCTTTAATGGTGAGCTTATTGAGCTCCCTATAATCTGGACACATGCGCCATGATCCATCCTTCTTGTGTACCAATAATACAGGAGCAGAGAAAGAACTTTGACTAGGTTGAATTATACCCGCATCTAACATTTCTCGCAATCACATTGCTCACTCTTTTACCTTTTCGACGTAACCATATCTATAAGGCCCGATGTTTGGAGGAACACTTCCGGAATCATCATGATCACAAATAGGTGGGAGTCCTTTGGGAGTTAAATACACTCGAATGATTGTCCAAGACTTGTTGGAGATCTCGTGTGAATAGATGATTTTGATGTTGGAACTTCTAGTGAGCATAATTGTGCAATTACGCCTCGTTGTTCTTTCTTTAGAAGCTTTGTCATGACATTAGAGCTTATTATCCTTCCCCGGCTTCCCCGTAATACCTCATAATTCAAATTTTCCTTTTTCTCAAAAAAAATTTTCAAGAAAAGTTCTTCTTGAAAATCAAAAGCTACTGTCCCCAAAGATTGTAATAATTTTACTCCTAGTACAACATCAACACCTCCCATTGGAATGTAAAGCATTGGACTATTCAATACATATTCCCGCATGGTTAGCTTGAGATTATGGCAATTTTTAGAGCAATTTATAGTTCCTCCATTTGCAACCATAACTTGACAGTCTAGTGTTGGGTATATGAAGCAATTCAATTCTTTGGCTACCTTAGAATGAATAAAATTATGGGTACTACCCGAATCAATCAACACTATTACCCTTTTCTTCTTGATATGTGCTCCTGTCTTGAGAGTTTAAGGAGTTTTAATTCATACCAATGCATTACACGATATGGTCAGACTCACTTCTTATTTATATAGGGTTGGTTCCTGGTGTATATCCTCTTATTTTGAAGTTTCTTCTTCATTTTATTCCACCTCTTCACCATATATGTAAAATAATTTCTTTTCAACACACTTATGACCTCTAGTGTATTTACCTGAACCGTAGCGCAGCCCTTTTGCTCTTTTTCTTCCAATTGCTGTGGTGTCAACCTTGTAGGTTGTGGAAATCTATAGCGTAGAACACTTCCTTCTTTATAGAATTTGAGTGGTAGTGGCTTCCTTGTCGCCATAATTTTACATTCAACTTTTCTTGCCAACCTGAATGCCTTCTCAAATGAATCTGGTTCCAAAACGCGAACTTCATGTTGGATATTATCCTTTAAAGTGCCTATGAAGAGATCGATCCTGTGTTCCTCTGGAATATCAGTTACCCTTATATTCAATTTTTGGAATTCCTCAATGTGTTGCCCCACTAAACCCTTGTGTTTGAGATTTATCAATTGGCTAAAGAAGGTGTTGCTCTTTGTATCCTCATACTGTGCTATCATTTCTTCCGTAAAAATTGACCAAGTGACAATTTTTTTACGGGAGCAAAGTAATCGATACCATACAAATGTATTTTTTTTCTAAATTTAAAGTTGCAATGTGTACTTTTGTGTTTTTTTCACATTATTGAGATCAAAATATTTCTCTATCTGTAGTATCCATTTTACAGGATCTTTTCCACAAAACTTCCTAATATCCATTTTTGGAATATGGTGGTTCTTCCCTCCAACATTAGAGTTTATAAAATCACAATTAACCTTTATTTTGTTCTCATCGTGAGGTTTTCTACTATCTTTTCACCATTAGGAAACCTTTTCTTGTATCAACTTTGTCAAACCTTCCATGTCTTCTTTTAGAAAATTCTTCATGTTTTCCATTTTCTCATCGATCTTAGCTTCCATGTCATCCATCTTAGATTCCATGCCAGCTCTCATTGCCATCCATATTAGCTGCACGCCATCCATATTAGTTTCCACGCCTTTCTTCAAAACTTCCATTTCATTTTTTGTTGTTCTTTGCGAGAGCGAATTTTGCTCTTGTAATTTTGATATGTCATGTTGCCATTCTTCATCTTCATGAGTCATAGTAGAGCCTTCTAAAGGCTTAATGGGTGTTGAATTCTTTTTAGGGGCCATTTTAGAATCCAATACTGATATCTATTCTACAATATGCCCTTGGGATCAATTTAACTTGATTCTTCAAACAAGACGTATGCAATTCGGAAAAAAAAATACACACCTTCTACTTGCTTTTGAGGGAGCTTGATATTGAAATTGTATTATCTCTGTGATTGCGGTTCTTCAATATCTGAAATTTAGCATTGAAGTAGCCCTCTGAATTCGCTTTTGAATGCCATAGGTCTGACTTGATTTGGATTATCCAAGACAAAGTTATGTCCAATCTCCCACATCGACCTAATTATGGACTGGTTCAGTATAGCGAACTTGTACGACTTTCCACGTGTCACTGTTTTGTCATTCACCTTTGAAATTGATAGCTAAGAAACTACAGTCTATGTACTTGCGACCAATTTTTACAGCACTCCAATCCGATGCTCAGAGAGAGAGTTATTGAAATTTTCCCACGATCACCTTTTTGAGATGAAATTCCGTATTCGAAAGAACTACCTTCCACAGATCATATCTCCCAAAATATTGCGAACCAAGCTCTAAATTTTTTTGAAGAATTTCTTCAATATTTCAGCTTCACGCCATACGAATTTTAGATTCTGAACCTTCGTAGAAAAATAGTTATAGCGCAAATTCCACGATGACCTGTTTAGGAGCCTGAAAAAAGACCTAACTTCCACAGATCATATCTCCGAAAATTTTGCGAACCAAGATCTGAAATTTTTAGAAAATCTTCCTCAAGATTTCGGCTTCGCATCCTAAAAATTTCAGCTTCTGAAACTTCGCAGAAAAAAATTTATAGCTAAAATTCCACGATGACCTATTTGAAGTGTTAAAACCCTAGATCCAAAGCTTTTATAACAACAACACCCACCAAATGTTGAGTAACCAGCTCCAAAAATAGAAGAAAAGAGATATCAACACCTTAGAAATAAGCCACTTCGATGGGGAAACCTCCAATACATTACATAAATGAAAAATTCTTGGATGATACAATTTACAAAACCTCCTTTCTATATATAGGAGTCCATGGGGCCATAATGTAATCCTAGTGAGCCACAATGTAATCCTAGCCGACCTAACAATAATAATTTAAGGGCACAATAATAACAAAATGGGGGTTACAAGGGTACAATAATAACAATAAGGGGTTTACACTAACAATAATAAGGGACTATACTAGTGATGTAGGGGCCTAACATACTCTTTCTAAAACTGTAACTGAATCGGTGATTGTCTCAGCACCTTCAACTGAGACTCCTACTATTGATACTGAAACCATAAAGGAAGAATAAACATCATCTGCCCCTGCACCAGTTGATACTGAAACTCCTGTTAAAGTCACTATTACCACGGTAACTGAGAAGGTTCTAGTTCAAACTATAGAAAATATTTCCCTATGGGGAGTTTATCTTCTTCACACCCTGGGTGATGTATGTACTGACGTGATTTTGTTGAAGTTTCTTCGGGCAAGAGATTTTAAGGTTTCTGAAGCCTTTACTATGCTGAAAAACACAATTCATTGGAGTAAACGTTTTGGAGGTGACAATATTTTGGAAGAGGACTTTGGTACTATGTGGAGTGTAAGTATTCTCAATTAATGTGAGAATATGAGAGATGATTGACTTGTAGATATCTCATAGAGATATTAGGGATTAGGATATCCTAAGATATGGAATTAGTTGATTTAAAAGAGGAATTAGAGGATTTTTAAGATATGGTTGAGTAGATTGTGGATCTAAACTAGAAATAGTTACAAAATCCTTTTTGTTTACAATTTGGTAAGTCTCAATAGGGGTGTGTGTGAGAGAGAGATGTGTAGAAGGCCAATTTAATGTTGAAAATCATGCCAAGTATTGTATTTTTTGAACCTGATTAATGAAATAATTTTAATGTTATTTTGGAGCCTGTAAATATCTCTGTCCATGTATATAGCTGACAAATATTGCTAAATGTCAAAATTGTTAGGGTTGATATTTCTAGATTGGCCACATATGTGCAAAATTTGTATCAAAGATTTTCTTTTCGCCATAAAATTTATCAGCTACGTGAGGAAAGGAATATGAGGCCTTAAAATTTTGCAAGACCTGTTTTTGCGTTACTTATGAAAAGAGGTTTGGCCCTTACTTTTTTCAACCAATGATTTTTGAATTAGGGAAATATTAATTTCTTGTGGCAGATTCACTAACGTAGCAAAAGCATAGTAGTATTTATTGATTTGTGTTTGGTCTCTTCAATGCTGAGATCGTGTGGGATGTTCTTAAAACATTGGAGACAACTCTTTTCTCCTGTTTTTTTTTCTAGGTTTGAAGGCTTCGAGTATTGTTGAAGAGAAGGCCAGTGTTTAGGGTATTGGTGGTTGTCTTACAATGGAATCAAATTCCCTATTAGGGTTCATTGAAAAGGTCTTAACCTCACAAATCATCCAAAAAATATTTATATGAACACCATAAATGATAGGTGGTGATGTGTGTGGAAGGATTCTCTACTGGATTCCCTTCAAACTTAGGAATATCAGAAGGTAACTTGGCTAGCATGAGTGGCCACCGAGGGTCATGATAGGGCCATCTGTCACCTTGTCCAAATCCAATAAAGTGAGAGGTGTCAGAAAAATAATTTGTTGTTTAATAAATGAATCATAAGGGAGGTAACCCCCTGGTGGACCATATGGCCCCCCATACCGTAGTTAACAGCAAAAGAATGTGAACCAAGGTTATAATTCATCTTAGAATAATGATATACTAGGAAAATAGATGAGGTATAAGGATTATGCCCCCCAGGGTAAGTGCCCCCAAAAAATAAAGGACTCCTAAAGGCTTGGCTTCCATCAATATTGTACCCAACACCAAAGGAAAAGCCTCCATGTGTAAAAACATTGTCTTAAGATTAAAAGATTATATGCATAGTGGTACTAATGGGGATAATGACCCAAGGTATACTAGTCTCCCCAAAGGAAAATGAGTCTCCAGAGTAAGGCATCCCTCCAAACATAGAACTAGACCAAGGTTGATAATTATTACCAAAAATGAATTTCCCCCCAGCTTGGATAGAAGCAATACATGACCCTCCCATCATGTTCCTAGAAGTAAATATTCCCATGCTAAGCATAGGAATCATAGGTTGACATGAGCTAGGAAAGAACATCCCAACTCCAAATTTATCAAGGTTTCCCCCCACTCTAAGCACAAATCTAGATGAAGGCATAAGCATAGAAAAATGTGGAAAATGTGAAGGGTTCACAGACGTACTATGGTGGAATTCCCCAAGAATATATGAAAGGCGTAGAAGGAGGTATATATACCACCACATTGAGTGGTGGTAAAGATGACATGGTAGGAAATATTGCCGATGGATAGGGTAAAGAGGGACCTATCTCCCCAATAGAAGAAGTAGTACTTTCACTCACCATGTGGTAAAAAAATTATGAAAAGGATTCACCACTTTTAGGATAGGAGAGACCCATTGGTTGTTAGAGATAGGGTATATCAAAATTTGCAAGAATAAATTTTTGGAGTTTTTCATTAAATATCTCCTTTAGTTCTAGATTCATCATTCACTATGGTTGGAAAATGGGTCTAAGGCACTTCCTTGATGTATATATGGTGTGTATGAAAATATGGGCAAATTCCCTTCATATAAATGCAGTCCCAAGTGAAAGAATTATTGTTCCTCCTTATGACTTCAATGAGTTGCTTCTTTTGTGGCTCAAAATTTGTATGATTGATGTTTAGTAATTTTTCTAGGATAACCTGTACAGGTTCATTGAGGAAAATAAAGTCTTTTTACAATGGATGCCTTGTGCAAGGAGTTTTTTAAGGGTGAACTTTCACTAATTAGCTATTTTTTAGACATTTTATGAAAAGAATACTCCCATTCAATTAAAATTTGGCTTATGTTTTACATACATGATTAAATTGCTGATATTCACCACAAATTTACCATTTTAAATAGTAAATTACATTTTTTAATGGATATTCACCTACATTCTACATGTATAATTTTTTAAACCAAAATAATAACCTACAATATTATACATAGGCATAATAACTGAATCCTTAAAAAACTACGTCGGTATTGTGTGGTGTCAATGGTACATCAACCATAGTAAGGTTTTCTTGAATATGTATACTTAGTATCTAATTAGGGATGTGTTGGGAGGATGATGAGGTATAAGCTGTGAATTCATTGATTTCATCATCTTCCACCTTTTCTCTGATAGCCAAATATTGGTCATCCCAAAATTAAGGGGTAGCCTCCCAGAGAGGGTTTGGGTTGTAGAATCATAACATCAACTCGGAATTCCCATAAGCCTATGGAGATTATTACATCCTCTAGGATGCCTTTTGGTTTTACAGTGGAACAATCCACAAGTTGTAGCAATGTAGGAGTTTATCTAAGGCCTATAAAACCCAATATTTCCATTATTTGACGAGTCATGATATTGATGGAAACCCCTAAGTTAATTAATGTATTGGGAATTGTTAGGAATTTAATAATAGAGAAATGAAACAAAATATTGTGGAAACACAAAAAAAATAAAAAATAAGAAAAAATAAGAAGAAAATAACAACAGAAACACAAATACGCGGTTCACCCATTCTGGGCAACATCCACAGAGAAACAAATGGTTTTTCCTTTTATTTTATCCAACAAACTTAGGGGATGAAACCTACAACATATCCATTGTAACTACATCTTCACTCTCAAACACTATCCTCTCTTTCTCCCACAAAATAATATACAACCACAATACATTTCCCCCATTGAAACCAAGGGTTACCTTCTAGGGGAAAATACCCTAAATTAACATAAGTTCTACTTCCAGATATTCTACCTAATGAAAAATATATACTGACTACAAAATTACAATATTTTACAAGGAATGTTTCTCAAAAATTTCCTTTTGGGGGCGCTGCCCTCGACCCCCATGCAATAGTAGTGGGCGGGGGAAGACCCCCCACACCCCCCATTAGTGACTGGGATCCAAATGCGCCTAAAGAAAGACCTCTAAATCAAGAATATAATAAAAATACACACCAATAATACTTTTTTTAATATGATAATTGACTATAGGTGTGTCTGGGCCTAAATATTGTGCAGTGGAAATAACTTCAACCATTAAGTCAGAAAATTGTCCTATCACATGTACTATTTGGGGGACTTTTTCTTTTGTACTTGGTCTTCGTAACAACAATTCCCTAGTATATTTTGAGTAGATTGGGACATATTTGATGGCTTGTGAAAGAGGTATTCAAACACACACATATTTAGGTTCCCCCCAAAAATTGAATTTTGGTTTAATAGGAAGGTTACTTATGTTTAATATTTCTAGGAAAGGTGGACCCTGTCCCTCATTCTTTTTTTTGTCTTGCTTCAAAGAGGAAGTGGGGCTTTGTCCAATTGGAGCGTCTTCAATTGGAGATTCTTTCTCATGATATTCTATGGTTATTTGGGGGAGGGGGGGGTGGTATTTATGTTATTGTTAGATCTTAAGTGTATATCTTAGAATTATAGGGAAGAGATAAAGTATGTAGGGTAAAATTGGAGCCCACCAACATATTCTTTTTGTGCTATGTTATTATTGGGGTTAGGAATTGGTTGTGTGGGGAATTAAGAAGGTGCATTGTGTTATTGGAGTTGCAATTGTGGTTGAGACGTTGTAGGTGGTTGGAATAATGACTGTTGAGCTCCCCTAAAAGGTAGGTTCTTCCATCCTTGATGCCATGGATTGTTTGGGAGTGATGAGAAATCCATTGTGGATTAGAGGGATTGGGTGGATACCATTGTTGATGAGGATGCTCGATATAAGTGTTAGTATAATAATGATTGAAATAGTTCTATTGGTTGAGAGAAATACCTTGTGGTTTGGGTTACCATGATACATTTTACAATATAAGGTGTAATTTATCAGCTTTTCCATTTGTTTCTTGGTAGACTACTCTTAGGTCAACTAAGGAGGGGCATTGGCTAGAAGAGTAATTTTCTTCACAAATCCCACATAATTTGATCTAATCAAGAGGGCACTCTGTGAGTGTAAAATATTTCAGAAAGTGTACCAAAAATACCTTTCTTAATCTATGGATGAAATATAGCCCTAAAAATAGAAATGGCTGTAAAACCCTTCAGATCTGCAATAGAAAATGAGAATAAATCCTGAAAAAACCTAGGTCTATGCAGTAAAAGCAGTTAAACAACAAAATGAAATAGAAACTGATATAAAAATAACTCCAAGTAATCAATGGAAAAGACATGTTTAAAGAATTATATTTTATATTATGTAACACCTGGTGAAGGAAAAAAGTAAATGCTACTGTTGAGTAAAATAATTGCATTAGATTACTAACATAAATTATTAATCAAGTATCCGTAGGACTTGTGAGACATATGTGCACAATATATGCCAGAGATCAATTTATCAAAAACTAAAAAAAATTAATCTAATTACACCATTCCTAATTGCTATTCCATGGTTTGGAACATAAATCCTATGACTAAGAATTGAAATGACAATGCTAATCTAAATGAAAGCAAATTAAAAGGATTTGAAAAGCAATTATTGTATGACCAACTACTCAAGTATCCAAGTTAAGAAGAATGACAAAGTCATCTTCTTGATATGATTTTAACAAGCATTTAATTATACATTTAATTGAGAATTTAATCTAGAAAAGCAAATAAATCTTAATCTATGAAAGCAAGTAAATCTCATACATTGTAGATGGCCAATCCAAAATCAAGTTGAGAGGGTAAGTCGAGAGGCTCCATATGTAAGCAAAACCAATTCAAAGTGAGAGAACACTCATGAGTAAGGTGCCACAATCTAATTCTTTATTCAAAGCTTTATCATAACTCCAACTTTACACATGCATTTGAAAGGAGAATGCTCTCTTATTTATACGAATTCCTAAGAAACCTCCTCATTAATGAGGATCCTTATTTCTCTCCTTTGATCCATAATATTATCAACCAATTTTTTAATCATAGGCCACATATCCCTCCTTCAAATCTCCTTGATATCATGAAGACAAATTCGAATTTGACCTTTGGGAGCCACATAAGAGGGCCTTGGAAGCTTTCAATGAACCTACACATGTCACAAAACTCTTTCCACTTTTAATGTATAAGCATATGCATATTATTTCCTAACTTTTGATCACAAATTCACTTAAAAATACTAGAAATTAATAATGTTTGGAAAACACAAGGGTAACCCAAATAATGATGAAAGTGAGATGAATGTAGTGACATCATTAAAGGAATTTTTAGGCCTAAAATGGGACTCCTAAGGAAAATGTACAATCAAAATTCACTTTATGAGAACCAATCACATTTTAGGGGATGACACCATCCCTAATGGTTGAGGTGCCATTGTTTGAGTTGAATATACTTACTTGTCACATTCTCAATAGTGGATAAAACTCATGGTTAACCATGATAGTGCTCTAAGTACTTTTAAAGTCATAAAGTAAAGTACTCATAATAAATGTCATTTCACACTTTTTGAATAAAATATTATTATTGTTATTTTATATTTTTTGAAAGAAACAATGCATATCCCTACACAATCTTCATGTATTTACACATTTTTCAATAAATATTATATTTGTATATTTTCAAATATTTATTTTTAAATTATATATTCATCTCATTTTATTTAATATTAAAATTTCAAATTAATTATAAGTTAATATCTATACATATATATTAGACATATGAAATCAAAATAAATAAAAATGTAACCTTGTAATTTTAAGATAAATCAAATCTATAAATAATATCATTATTATATTAATAGCAATACAAACATATTTAAAAAAGAAAAGAAAAGACATTTTAGTTTTGTAGGATGAAAAAAGGTATATTGGTTTTGTATGTTGAAAACAAATATATTAGGTTCAACATAGTTTGGGAAAAAAATTACTAAATTTGAATGTATATAAATCTTATATTATACTTATAAATATAAATTAAATTTATTTCAATAACCTTTTTTTTTTTTTTTTTAATTTTAAATAAAACTCAATTCATTTCATTGTGATTATATTAATATTATATATTAGTATATATAATATTATGAAAAATAGTGAAAATGTGAAGTTGGGTTACACTTTTTGTCATTTTTTGAGAAAAAATAATTCATTTTTTTTTTCTGTTCTTCAACTTTCTGCAAGCCAAAACAATTTTTCTGCTTAGATTTTCATTTTGCAACAAAATTTTCTTACATGTGATTTTCACTGAAAGTTCTTATACACAAAAAAGAAGTTGTCAAAAATTTTATTAGCTTTTTATTACTTATTTTTGGAATTTTTTATACACATTTGATATGTCAACTTAGCATTTCTTTGAGTGTGTGTGTTTTTAACAATCAAATGATTCATAAAAAGTCATGTTAATATGTGTTGGTGTATTCTTTGAAAAAATTGTGTTTTTGAGAAACAAAATGTGTTACAATAATCTAGACAGAGTCTACTTTGGTTTCGTTATATTTACGAAACCAATTGATGCATATCATAATAACTAGAATTTTTTGAACTGATCCAATATGAAAAAACTACATATTTTGAATATGTTTCGGGACACACAAAATTTTTCAACATATAAATTATAAACTAAAAATCTAAAATCTACTAATTACAGATGACATACCAATGTAATGCACCACAATTTTTTCAATTTTTTTTATAGTGTATTTTAGAAGATACAGAATATTGATTTCACTGAATAATAATAACTTTCAGAAATTGATTGCACCCATTTTATTACAAAATTAATTAAAATTAGTAAATATTTATGAAATTTCATAAGATTTATATTTCCTAAAAGTAAATTGAATTCTAAAAATACTTGTCTTGGTTCTGACAATTAATTCACAAAGTTTCATGGAGTTTAATCAGTCCAAAGTTGAAAAACTATGTTCAGAACTCGGCTCTGCCTAATTGCAGACATGTTAGTTTGGTCGAACCTTTTAAAAAATTTCGGCCGAATTGTTCTTTGCCCCGACGGCCCATCAAGTCTAACGACACAAAAGTTCGGCCGAAATTTTAACTGACTTTATGTCGGCCGGAAAATTCAACGAAGCCCCTCCATAAAAACATTTCGCGGAAATATAAATTGACATAAATGGATTCATTATTTTCGCATAATTTCACACATTTCTTCATTTGGTCTAATTTTGCAAAGACCTGATTTTGCAAAAGATTTTTGTGGATCTAAGGACTCTTTTTGGTATAACATTCAAAGGACATTTCTTGGAGGTATGTGATACATTTTTTGGATGTTTTTTGTGCTTCATTTTTTTTAAAGTTATTTTGTTTTTTATTTCGCAAAGGACATTTTTGGGTTTAAGGACTATTTTTGGCATAATATTCAAAGGACATTTCTTGGAGGTATGTGATACATTTTTTTTATGTTTTTTGGGTTTCATTTTTTTTTGAATTTATTTTGTTTTTAGAAGTTTTGGGCTTAATTTTCATTGTATTTAGAGGTTTTGGGCTTAATTTTCAAAGAACATTTTTTTGGATGTATTTTGTTTTTAGAGGATTTTGGGCTTAATTTCCAAAAGACATTTTTTGGACTTAATTTCGAAAGGACTCTTTTTAGGCTTAATATTCAAAGGACATTTTCTGGAGGTATTTTTTGAAGTAATATTTTTTTAGAGGCTTTCTGGAGGTATTTTTTAAAGCGGCATTTTCTAAGAAGTTAGGCTTAATTTTCAATGGACATTTTTTGGAGGTATTTTTTGAAGTGACATTTTTTAGATTACGTGTTTTGGGTTGAAGTAAATCTTTTATAAAGATTTTATAAAATGAATTTTTGTCTAACTTTTTAAATGACTTTCTTTTGTAGAACTTGGAAGGAAATATTTTGAGCTTCATTTTAATTTTATAAGACATTTTTTCTCAGATTTTTTAAAGTAAGTGTTTTGGATTGAATTATGTATTTTTTGCAAAAATTTTAAAATCAGTTTTTTTATATAAATTAAATCTTTTGTGATGCTTTTTTAATTGAATTTTTGTCTAAATTTTTGAAGGAAATTTTTTGAACTTTATACTCAATTATCATGGGAAATCGAAGGAATTGAATGAGAAAATATGATTGAACAAGATACCCCGAGAAACGTAAAGAACAAGGGAGAGAATCTCACAAAAGAAAGAGAGAAGCACTCTGAAATATTGAAAGGGAAAATCAACCTCAACTAGAAGTTGAAGCAGGTATATATTATATTCATTTTTATATTATGTATTATTTCTTCTTATGTTATAAATCAAATCATTTCAATATGTAATATAAAATTGATACATAAAACAATATATTACATATAATATAATATACTATATTATATTAATTTATATAGTATATTAATTATATGTTATTATATAATTTAAATAATATAAATTTTAATTAATAGTATATTCTATAATTAAGAATCTATGAATTTATATTTATATTTTATTTTAAGTTATTTAAATACACAGGACAAATGTATTAGTTGTGCAATGATAATAATTTTTTCTTGAAAAGCTCATTCTTATTTATAATCACATCAATATAATTTTTTTTTATTAGTTTTATTTTGGTACAATTTTTGAATTGAATTTAACCATAGTTACATGGATTTTGGTGCAAAAAGTGAATTGCAAATTCATAAATATTATTTTATTGGTTTAGCTATTATTTTATTATTTTCTTAGAAGACCCATTTTAGACCTCAAAATTCCTCTAATGTGGTAGTGAAATGGAGGTGATATAATGGATATGATGGTGAAAGTGGATATCATTTTAAAGACATTTATGAGACCCAACATACCTCCTAACTGAAGTTGTTGCATGACCTCATGCAATCTATTACATTGATTCATTTGATATTCGAATTGTCTTGCTTTTGAATGATATTTGGCTGTATCAATTCTTTTTTTAACTTTGCATTATCATTGTATTTGATACCTTCATTATTTTTGCAAAGTTTTCTTTGAAATACATTAGATTGCAACATTCATATTTATGGTTGGTTCTTGTGTGACAACCAAAATGAATGAGTATTGGTTCTTGTGTTACAATACTTTGTTTATTCTTTGTTTCATCCAAATACTTTGAAAACACTGAGAATATATTTTTTCAATTAGCTATAAACTCATCAATTTGAAGATTTTAAAAACATATCTTTTTGAATCTTAGTTGTATGTTGGTTATATGAAAGTGATGTGGAATACGATGTAAATATATGGAGTGATATCCCTTCCCCCCAATTGATGGCTTTTGCAATTTTATGAAGTCAGAAAAGGAATATGGTGAAGTGTTTTTCCAAAAATTATAACTTTAGCATTTTAAGAATTGCATGATAAAATGTTAGAAAAGAACATACATTTACTTACCTATGAAATGGATAAGCTGTGAATATGTAGCTGTTGCAAAAATATGATCTGATGCTTCTTGCATTGACCATGCAAATGGTGGATGAAGTTGTGAAAGTGAGTCTTTATTACTGCTGCTGAATTTGTTAAATCTGCTACATTTGCCACAAATATTGAATAATGATGGATCTGATAGTCTTCATGTCGTTATCACACATTGGCACAATTATTATCTATGTGAATGAATTTGTCGATGTCGAACATAGTAAGAAATTATTGAATTAGTAGCCATTAATGTATGCTCCTAATCAATACGAGACCTCTCACCATTGATGAAAATGAAAGTCAAGATGCCTAAGCACATCTTTCTAAATACAAATAAATTTGTTGATGTTGAGTCACCTAGAAGATCCGTCAAACAAGAGACATTAATGTATTCTCATTCTTGGTTGGCATGAGAACTTGTCATTAAGGCATGCAGGCCTCAGGGTACTTTTTGAAAATATTTCTAAAACTCAAAAATGACTATAGATATACAATTTGATTTGAAACATGATTTATTTGGAAAAGGAAAATGAACATGAAAAGGAAAAGTATAATGGATTTAATCAACATGTAAGTGAGCTAATTTATTTTGTTCATGAGTTAGGGGTGGATGGAAGTGAACGAATGCGAATGGATGGTAAATGAGAATGAAAAATGAATGTGAATGGAAAATGAGGTGAATGGTTTTTTTTGGAAGTACATAGATGTAATGGAGATGATGGCATCTGAAATGCTCGTAAATGTTGGATCTGATCTGCATTAGCTTGTGCTCATGCATTGATGTTTTGTTGCTGATCATCTTCTTGTAAAAGAAATGTGGACTCTGAGAGAGACACTGTTTGCTTGTAGTCATTTGTCCTTCCTCCTAGAACCTGAAAAAAAACTAGTACTTCTTCTGCAATGGAATGTAAGATTATCAAAAGAGAGGTGATAAATCTCTCTTGTTATGACATTTACACAAAAAAACTGAGAATTGGTACTAATAAAACAAGTTCACAAAGAAAAACCAAAATAATTTATACATGTGTCGAAACTAGTGCTTCAAGTTACCCGTTGTGTCTTTTCAGAAATTTCTTCATTATTTATTGTTTTAAACTTTGACGATAACTTTCTCATTTTGTAGATCTCGTGTTTTTAAATAAACCATCAAAACAATTTTTTCTCTATTTACTTCAATCATGAATTTCAAAATTTTTAGGTGAATTAACAAATTCCAATCTCCACAAGATTTGAACTCATGACCTCTATTATGCAGTTTTGGATGACTTACCAATAGATCAGAAGCAACATTTATGAATTTAATGGAATTTTGTTCATTTTAATTATTAAAAAAAACAAAACTTGACAAGTGGTCAAATTAAATCCAAGAAATTTAGGAAAATGAGATTCCAAAATATTTGCCAAATCATTTTTCATATCTTTTGAACTCATCATTTTTGCCCCCTAAATCCAAGATTTTTAGGAAAATGAGATTCCAAAATATTTGCCAAATCATTTCTTTTATCTTTTGCATTCATCTTTTTTGCCCAAATAGTGGATCTCATAACCAATTTTTATACTATAAAAGTTATGAAATTGTTCATGATTTCTTTATTATTTTTGTTACAAGTTGCAGGCATGAAGAGAATTCATAACTTTCACAGTAATTTTTTTCTTCTTTTTTTTAATGTTAATTAATTAGTTATTTATTGTGCATGCACACATGGCATGGAGATGCTACCTTGAAGGCTTGCGTGATACTTCATAACTAGGCCATGGCGGATCTACCTCCTGTAGATAAAAAATCGAATTTTCTCCTTCCATCATGGCTGCCACTGTCTGTGCATTGAAAATCCGTTTTTTTTTAGTAGTCTAAAAATTAAGGCTCCAAAGAACCACAAATTTCTCCCAAACGGTTGTGAAATTGAGGAAACCATTTCTGGGTTACTTAATTCACCTCTTTCTAAGAAAAACTCATGTTTTGTTTTTTTTTCAAATTCGCCCTCAGTTGATAATAAAACACATTTCAAAATTGACGCTTGTTAGTAATTACGCATTTCCATTTTAATGCTCTGTGAGCTTGTTTTATTTTACGTAATTTTTTTTCTGATCCTCCAGACCACGCAAAGTACAAGAGGAGAGCATACTCTAGGATTTTATTAATCAATGTATATTTTTTTAGTGAAAATATTCTTGTGTGGCTTTAAATGCACCACAAAATTGCAAATTTATTCTAAAAATTACAAAAAATTATTTTTATTTGTTAATCCTATTCTATTAAAGAAATGGAATATTCACTTAAGTAGAATATTCACTTAAGTATAAGTGAATTTCCATTGCATCCATTTACGCAAAAATACCATAGTAAACTCATATGGATATGATCATGAAGATTTGTTGTTGTAATTAGATTTTTTTGTGTTTTTATTTTTTATTTTTTTGTGAATAAGGATTTTTGATTTGTGGATGTTTTGTTTTATTTCTAAATGCAAATGCAAATGCAAATAAACTTGAAAGAAAATGCCTAAAGAAAAAAAAAATGGAATTGCACAAAAACTTAATTTAAAATTTTGCATGATTTAAAAAAAAAATGAAATGGAATTCTAATTTAAAAATTTGAAGTAAAATAAAAATTGGAAAAAACAAATTCTAAGCCTGATCACTATGTATGCCTCCTTGGCAACGACGCCAAAATGTTGAGTAAAATAATTTGCATTAGATTAATAACATAACTTATCAATCTGGTATCCGTAGGAGTTGTGAGATATACATGTACAATATATGCTAGGGATCTGTTTATCAAAAACTAAAAAGAAACTAATCTAATCACATCATTCCTAATTGCTATTCCATGGATTGAAACATAAATCCTATGACTAAGAATTGAAATGACAATGCTAATCTAAATGAAAACATATTCAGAGGATTTGAAAAGTAACTATTGTATGACCAACTACTAAAGCATCCAATTTCAAAAGAATGACAAAGTCATCTTCTTGATATTATTTTAAAAAGCATTTAATTATACATTTAATTGAGAATTTAATCTAGTAAAACAAATAAATCTTAATCTCTGAAAGAAAATAAATCTTAATCTATCAAAGCAAGTAAATATCACACATTGTAGATGGCCAATCCAAAATCATGAGAGATGGTAAGTCGAGAGACTCCATATGTAAGCAAAACCAAGTCAAAGTGAGAGAACACTCATGAGTAAGGTGCCACAATCTAATTCTTTATTCAAAGCTTGAGCATAACTCCAAATTTACACATGCCTTTGAAAGGATAATGCTCTCCTATTTATACAAATTCCTAAGCAACCTCCTCATTAATGAGGATCATTTTTGCTCTCATTTGATCCATAATATTCTCAACCAATTTGTTAATCATAGGCCACATATCCCTCTTTCAAATCTCCTTGATATCATGAAGACAAATTCGAATTTGACCTTTGGGAACCACATAAGAGGGCCTTGGAAGCTTCCAATGAACCTACACATGTCACATAACTCTTTTCACTTTTAAGGTATAAGCATATGCATATTAGTTCCTAACTTTTGATCACAAATTCACTTAAAAATACTAGAAATTAATAATGTTTGGAAAACACAAGGGTAGCCCAAATAATGATGAAAGTGAGATTAATGTAGTAACATGGTAGTGAAATGGAGGTGATATAATGGATATGATGGTGAAAGTGGATGTATTTTTAAGGACATTTATGAGACCCAACAATTACTAGTCCCATTTAATTGGATGGGTTCTTAGTTGTCCTCAATGCTTCAACTTTGCGAGTTCCTCTCTGTCAATGGTGTAGAAAATCCAAATATATTATGAACTTAAGTGGGAGTTCAAATGGAAAAAGAAAATGATAATGACATTGAGAATGATCAAAGTGAAGAATGAATGGAAAAAACCTCATATTTATAACAAAATATTGAGTTATCCTCGATAATGGAGAATAATAAAATATTATTAATTAAAATCTAGGTCTAACTGCTTCGATTATTTTATTATATTTTGTTGGAAGGAAAATGTATTTAAATTGGTTAAATACCTTTATTTATAATCAATAATAAAATAAATGATTTATTTATCATTTCAAGAATGTGGTTAAAAAATAATAAACAAATAATTATTTATTTAATTATTCCTCATGTGATTTAGTCAAATTTAACAAGGAAAAATAATTAAGTAATGATTTAATTAATTATTCCTAGAGAAAAATAAGAAAAATAATTATTTATCTAATTATTTCTCATAATTGGGTTAAATATGACCAGGAATATTATTTAAATAATGGTTTAATTAATTATTCCTAGAGGAAAATCAAATAAATAATTATTTATTTAATTATTCCTCATGGTGTTTCTTGTTTTAACCATAAATAACTTAATAAAATATGGGTTATTAAATTATTTCTTATAGTGAAAACAATTTTACTATGGTAAAATTGGTCTTACATGGTGTACTTCGATCCATCTAGTTAGGAATGGCTAGATGATAAATTTTTGCTGATAACAGATTGCCCCCCAACGTACAAGCATTAGGAGAAAAACGTATGACTGAAGTACCTAGTAAGAACACAATCACTAAACACCGAAGGGGAGTCAGAGAGAGAAAGAAATCAATGAAGCGAAGCAAGAGAGGAAAATGACTGAGGGGGTGAGACCTACTAAGTGATATAAGTCTCCTTTTATGTTGGAGTACCTGTTCTCAATGAGGCAAGGGAGGCATACCCATACCCGCTGAGATGACAAAGGACAAAGAATAATGGTGAGCCCAACAATGTGGTACTAAGCTACAAAATGTATAGTACATGATACATGACATGCTAGCATCAATGGGCAAAAAAATAATATAATTAATTCCACATACATAATGCACCTGGAAAAACATGTGCCAGGGCTTAACATTTGAGTACATGAGACATAATGCCCCTCCATATGACAAGTGGAGGGGGGGTGGATATAAAAATCAAAGAAGCCCCGCTGAAAGGGCTCTAGGGATCTAAATGGATCATATGAATGGGACATGAATTCTGTGGGTGCTGCAAGCGGCTGGAACCGAAATCATCAAATCTGTGGAACTGCATCTAAGGCAGTAGCATAATTTGAGGTCATCCGAGTATGTGGGGGGCTACCTGAAGGTCCACCCTCTTGTGAGGTCTGAAACATCTCACACACACCCGGGAATCATCGGTACAATCTGCTAGATTACTAGACTATCAAGTATACGAATCTCCATCATGCGATAATGAGCTGAGGTCCAGCACATGAGAAACAACCAAGTAAAAGGGTAATGATGATTCCCTTTTCTTGATCTGAGGTACCGAACAAGAATGGAAGCTAGAACCAAGGTACACCGCCCTCTAGACCTTTATTCTAGAATGAATGTGCTAATGTCAACAAAAGAAGGCCCGCCATATGTGAGGCAATGATGAATCCTCAACTAAAGCCCGAGGGAGCATAGTAAAGTGATAGATGGATTGACACCAAGGATGATGATGGAATGGGGGAAAACTGAGAGGTGGGCGAATGACTTCCCTTTTAAAGCATAAAAAGCATGGTTGACCTCGCAACGATTGACTCGACTTCGGAGGAGATGAGGGATAGTATGACTATAGGTCAAAACGGGCAACATGTGATGAATGCGAGACAAAGATGGATGGAATACTGTAACAGGAGATAAAGGGACTCAGGACAGAATCCATGAATGTGATGATGACTCAACTCAGATGCTCTGAACAAGGGTGACTCAATGATGCTGCCACACAGGATAGGCCTAGGGGGACCATAAAAACATGAACAAGTAATGGTTTCCATGATGAAAATTGACACATTAGGCGACAAGAGAAAAGGAAAAGTGGTGCCAAAATGCAAGCAACTTATATGAATAAATTCGATTTATATGGCGATAAAAGGACACTTTATGGAAAAAATGGCTTCCAGGTGAAGTGTCAAGTTACCAAAAAGTGAATAAGACCCATTATAGTGCTCGATGAGATATTTACAACAGTGTTGAGGGTTCATCAAACCAAGCTATGGTTTTCTCGCAATTGGCGACATAAAACTTTGGGTTTTTCCTATAAAAGGGTGTTTTCCATCCAATTTTAATTCATTGTTAAGTGAGTTGTGGTGAATTTGGAGAAACATACCACTAGAATCATAATTCGTTAGTGGGAGGTAGGTGACCTAAAATTACTCTTCATTTTCAATGGATTAGTTTTTTAGATTATGGCCCTAGATCTCAGTAGGAGACCCTTGTCCTTGTTCATGGTCGAGTCACACTTTTTTTTCCCCTGAACTATGCTCTGGCTTGCAGGAAAAGGTGGAAAAATTGTGAGCACATAGTTTTTTGGCAAAAAAGTGTGATTTGGGGCCGAGACAGGGATTGGTCTGCTGACCTACTAAGGACTGGGGGAAAAAATGTATGGTGTAGTTGTCTTAAATATGAACTAACATGACATGATGATGTTTTTCAGATATGGAAGAGTTAAAAATAAACTGGCGTGAATGAGACTTGGATGCTCTATGCTCCAAAATTCAGGGGAATCAGGTGGTGACAGGAGCGCTTGACCGGTTTGGGGTTCTCAAGTTGTTAGAGAACCCTTTGATGAGGGAAGGTGAGCCCTTGCTATCGAGGATTGTGAGATATTGGGATCTAGACCAAGAGGCCTTCATGGTGCAGGGGCGCAGGATCGAGCTCACCATCCAAGATATATATTTTTTTATCAGAATCCCCCCACTAGGGGTAGTGGGGGATATACATCCAGTGTTTCCTCGTGGGAGGAACATAATAGAGTTTATGGACCGCCATTGTGGATCGGGTGCTCATGCAAAGGGTATGACAATCACGATTAGTGATCTAGAGAGGCTAGAGACACAGGATGTCGCCGCAGTAGTGCTGCGGATCTTGGGCAGTCAGGAATTCCATCACATCACTAGGTGTAGTATGTTAGTGGAGAGTGTTTTTAGCGAGACCTATTATGGGTGGGCCAAGATGATGCTGCCATCGGTGAAATGACATATATTGCTATGCAAATGATAGGTGAACCATGATTGTGCATTTGGGACAGTGCTATGATCTTTATTCTATGAGAAGATCTAGAATATCCGACCTCATGTGCAGACCTGTGGTGGGGACCCACAAGAACCCAGGATGCACCACTGGGGGAAGCTACTGTGTCGAGGAGGGGGAGGGGGAGTCGAGCATGTGTTCTGACCAGAGTTTTTTATGCATTGGGATCAGATGTCATTATATATAAACGATTATCCATACAGTGGTATGAACTATCAGGGGGATCCTAACTTTCCACTTCCGCTCAGACGAGCATGGGGACCAGATGGTAAGTGAAAGTTGTTATTTTTTGATGCATTTAATTTTTTTTAGAATATGTATGTGGCATTGATTCTTAAATTTTCGTATGCAGATATACCACCGGTCAAGCCGATAGGATATGCAGGATCAATCACAACACTTGGGGCTACGAAATAGGGTGGATTGTTGTCACACCAGAGACCAGATTATGAGGCTCTACTGGAGGATCTCCCTCACAGATTTGATGTGGTGTTGACTGAGGTATTAGAGCGTGGGTGACATGAAATAGAAGATTGGCATACTAATTAGTGTACGGTTATTTTCTCAGAGTGGCGAGGGATCATGTGGCACATGGCGATGAACGGTCAAGATGTTCCTGATCTACAAGCTAGTGGAGTAGAGCCATTGGCTCGGGAGCCTCGAGACAAAAAATAGGGACGGGGACATGTGGTGCCCCATTTTTTGTTTTTTTGTAGCATGCTATGGGCATGTCGGATGTATTTAGAGTAGTGGACTCAAAACACTTATGTTTTTATGTGATGATACATAATATGGATATGCATCTTTTTATATGACGATTTTGGTTTGCCATTCTGTGTTATGGTTGTCTTCTGTTAAATGCATGTGATAAATGCCAATATAGAATGTTATTTGCAATTTTAACTACATAGTGATTATGGGCTCTAGGAACATGACTAAATGTAATGGATTCAAATTCACATGCTAAAAGCTTCGCTCATAGATATTTTATAAATAGGATATGGTTATGCAAATGATAAATGACATTCAATTGCATGAAAATTAGCAAGGAATCTAAACAAACATGAAGATGAAGGATGCGATGAACAAGGGAATCGACTAACAAACCTATCACTACATCATATTTGTCTTGGTTATTGGTGGCAGGTGCAATGCATACGCCGTTGGAGTGGACTAATGAATGCAAGGGGGTAAATATGGCCCAAGCTTCCGAGGCTAGATTCCGGGAGAAGCGACTTACACCATCGGCATGGTCGATATACGGTGTGGATGATGGATCCATCTGAAAGGTGCCACAAGACAACAAATGAGATGATGGGAGATGCAAGCTACCTAAATGCATGCCATAAATAAATACTTGCATGTCAATGGGAGATGTTATGGGTAAAATTTATTGAGGTAGAGTGCATTGCGAGGGTTAGGAAGGAGTTGGCCTTCAAAATCCTCTAGAAAGTATGCCCCATTTCCTAAGTCCTTAAGAATGATGTAAGGTACCAACCATAATGAGTCAAACTTCCCATGACCAAGGACATCATGGGTCTGGTCATACAAGAACAAGATCGCCTTCATGAAAGGTACGAGGCTGGACTTTTTTAAAGTCATACTGGGCTTTGGCCGCTTCAATGGTTTGCAATTCAATACGATAGCCTTCAGAGGCATGCTCAAGTGTAATATGCTTGCCTCTTATGCAAAAAATTAAGAAGTTATTATAACTAAGATAAAATGAATACTACGATATTTCAAAAAAAAATAGGCTATAAATAGGAAAAAATAACAATATTATTTTTTAAACTTATTGGTCTCATAAAGATATTGGATGCCTCGAGGAAACATTAAAATTGTTTGTATTTTGTTGATTACTTGTAGTTTAAGGGTTGTCCTAGTTTCCAATTGCACTAGTTCACGCATACAATAATGTTTAATAAAATTAAATTTGGTTGATGGAATTTTTAAAATGGTAAAAGAATTTTTGATTTGATTTAAAATTTTATTTATATATTTGAATTTTTTTTAATAAATCTAATCATAAATGATTCTGAGTTTTTATGAGCTTAAAGGTTTAAAAGTTGGTATCATACCAAATATTTTTAAATTATGATTTAATAAGGGTATATATGTGATATCTATAATAATAAATAAATAGTCAAAGTTTAGTTGAATTATTGGATGTTTTGGGTCTTTTAGAGGTACATTTCTTGATCAATTTTGTCTTATATCTAGCAGGGAATTGTAATCAAAATAACAAAAAAGATATTTTATTATTCAATTGGAAATATCAACAAGTGAATTTGATCAACCAACTTAATATTTGATTGAGTAATTAATAATGCAATTGATATTTATTATATTAAAAATACTTTTTGAAAAATATCATAAAAGAGATCGCATTAATTTGTAATAATAACTTCCCTGATGGCGGTAACATTAATGTTGGACAGATGGAGGGGGAGGTGATGGCGATGCTTTTCTGGCCTCCAAGTGCACCCCCAATGAATGTTAATGTGAATTGATGTGAAGGGGAAGTGTAGTACGTTTTCACCCGAGGAGAAAGCTATTAAGACTCACTCTTGGAGCTCACCTAATATTTTTTGGTCGTGGTGGGAGATGTTTTGGGTTTGCAAAGAGGAGAGGGTCACAGAGCTCTTGCATGCCTCATCGAGGTCTGGGCCTTGGGGGAGAGATGAATAAGACAATTGTGGTTGTGCAACCTAGTGGGTGGTGGTGGCTCTGGCTAACCCTTAGGATGTTGGAACGCCTAGGGAGAATGAATCGCTTTGCATTCTCGTTGGGCCACTTCGTCCTTGTGGGGGGGTTTAGGCAAGAGAGGAGGAGTCAACGATTGCAGGCTTTGGCAGATTGAAGGCGGTTTCCTTCTCTTGTCTCGTGAGGGGTGGGGTTTTCAGTTGAGCATTTAGTGGGTCTAGACCGATGTGGAATTGAGGCAAGGCCTCTGGTGTTTTGAGCTCCCAAAAGGAACAACTGCCACGAAGGGCATAGCCAACCAACGAAAGCACGCAGAGGTATCCACCAAGGTGGTTATTGAATGTTTAGTGTTGTATCAGGGGTGTCAAGCCAGAGACCCTTTCTTTGGTTCCTCCAGGGCGCAAGGAGAAGTTTTAAGTTAGGGGAGGTGTTTTTTCAACCTCCGCTCTTCCTCTGAGGTAGTGGTGAAGTTTTTCTATATTTTTGTTATTGTGTTTGGGCAGGAGGCATTTAATTGTCAAAGTCGGGATTGGAGTTGGGGGGCCATTGGGATGCCATGCAATGGAGGAATTCCATACCGAGGGGGGGTAATATGAGGCGGTCCGGGAAGCCAGTGTGGGAGGATGGAGATTCGTCAGATTGGTTATGCAATTGCAAGATAGAGGATGTCGCTGCAGGCTCTCCAAGACATGCGGTTGCACCAACTATGCTAGATTCTATCCCTGCCCAAGTGTGGGACATTCAGCTGAACATATATGTCATCAGAGACCAAAGGTATGAAGATCATAACGAGTTAGTTGCTTATATTAATGACATTAAATTTAGCTAGATAGAAATCATGGAGAAACTAGACAACTCGAGACACAAAAATTGGCGCACCAACGACCACCTTCGCATCTTGGAAACGAGGGTGGAACATATTGATTTACATATGCATGAATATGTTGGTCATTTCGCATCTCCCCCTGTAATTCCCCCCAACACTCCTTTGTATGATGCTTTCTGTTGTGTTTCCTTTTTTGTTCACTGTATGTATGTCATGGCCTCTAGGCCACAAGTGAATAATGTATGGAGTCACTTGCTCATGTTTCCCTCCAGGACCCAATCTCAAGAAGGTTGGTTGGAATGAGAGAAAGAGGCATGTTGAGATGAATTTTGTACTCTGCACTTTGATGGTAATATAATGATTGAACTTTCACAAAAAAAAAAAAAGTTATAATAACAACTTTCTATATGATTACTAATTATATAATTCATATAATTCAATCTATTTTGATAGCAAAAATATTTTAGAAATATTTTTTTTTTTTTAAATTAGATTTTGATATATAGTAATAATTAATTATAAAAATTTTAACTTTAAATATTATTTTAAATAATGAAGTTTTTTAAACTATTTTTTGATATTAATATAAAAAATAATTAATTATAAAATTAAAGCATACTTGTATATAAAATTTAAAATGAAAAATATTAATATTTAATTACTTAATTAATTAGAAAACAAAAGTATTTAAAAAGATAAAATGAAAAAGTTAATATTGAGTACTTTAAAATTTAAAATAAAATGAATTTGATAATTGAAATAGTGATTTTTATATATACTCAACAATCAAAGTGTGCCTTAGAAATTAAAATCCTTTGACAACCTTATAAATGTATTTAACTTTACCTCATTTTCAAAAGTTTTGCATTGGTATATAATATAAATACATTATATGCACAGTAGCTAGAAATCAAAATCATTTTATAACCTTATAACCATATTTCGTTTCAAAAGTGTGTGTTAGTGTATTATACAAATAAAATAAAATAAATTACACCACCATGCATAATATTAATAAAATATATATACTAAAGAAATATATGGAGGCATCATATGGTCCTTTGTGTTGAGTGATAAGGAGTTTCTCTTGTGGAAGTTGAATGATAAGATGCTTATCTTGCTTTCATATGATACTTGGGATGAAACATATGTAAAATTAAAATATTATTTGGAAATTCAAACATTTTAATGGGAATCTAAGTCAAGTAATTTTGTGTAAATTTAATATTCTTTTGGATTTCTCTTTCTCAAAGATCAAAAGTTAATTCCAAAAATGTGTTAGTGAACTAGTACACTAGTCTCTTGTTTACAAATCCACGATAAATCAAAGTTAAAATGGATTTACATTAATTCTTAGTTCACCAATAATATATATATATATATATATATATATATATATATATATATATATGTGTGTGTGTGTGATTGACATTGAAACAAATTTTTAAATGTGAGGTTCCAATTTTATATTAAACATTTAAAAAATGATATATCTCCACAGTGCTAAAATATAAAAATAATTTTTAATGAAATTTAAATAAAAATTAGTTGTTTTCAGTTACTTTCTTTATATACTATTTAGACAAAGTTGATTTTAGAACATTTTATTTAAGATGGATATTAAAATAATTTACTTTTAATAAATATTGAAATATTTCTTTATTATTAATTTCTTTTAATATTATATGTAAACTCTATCTTAACATAAGATTTACACATATCTTTCATATTGACTTGTAAAAAATACATTTTGACAAATAAAAAAACTAATTCATTTTAACTATAAAATAGTTTAATCATAACATGTCAAATCAATAAAAGTTGTTAATTACATTTTAATTATAAAATATTTAATGATATGATGTCAAATCAAATTCACAACTTCTAAGATTTGATTCAAATTTGGTCATGAATATTGACATTGATATGTGTATTATGATGATACTTGGTAGTGGATAATTTTTACTTTTTATTTTTTATGAACCAATAAAAAATAGAAATTTAAATTAAACAAAAATCAAAATCTATTTTTAATTTTCAAAATATTAAGTTTATTTTTAGAATTTTGGTTTCTGTGATCCATTCTACATATTTAGAGTTCTTTTGGTAAAAATCACATGACAAAAAACAATGTCGACGCGTTTCGAACCAATCAATGTGATTCATTATCAAGACTAGGTTTAATATTTAATTTTTCAAAACTTTAATAGTATTTATAAAATATATTTAAAATTAATTAAAAATCAATTGTTTTTTACTTAAAATAAAAATAATATAACCAACTGAAGAATAAAAATCATAATTAATATGAATCTGTATTCAAATTTTACTTCTAAATACCTCAATTATATATTATTTCTAATCCTCAGAGAGCTTAAAGGGTTGGGTTGTGTTAGCAAGTTAGCGAGTTCAGGGCCAATTTTGGATCAAGAAATAAAGGGTGGATGTAAGTCGGCGAGCCTTATTTTCTGGTCTATTGGCCATTAAATGCTGCTGGGCATATATTGCCTATCGTTGAATTTAAATTCAACGATGGGTAGTATATACTCAGCCGCATTGGGTTGTGTTAGCAAGTTAGCCAGTTCAAGGCCAGTTTTGGATCAAGCAATAAAGGGTGAATGTAAGTTGGCGAGCCTTATTTTTTGATCTATTAACCATTAAATGCAGTTGGGTATATACTGCTCACCGTTAGATTTAAATCCAGCAGTAAGCAATATATACCCAACCGCATTTAATGGCCAATAAACCAGCAAATTATTACTTATTGCATTAGGGCACAACAGAGATCACGTCATCGATGAAAGGTAAGTCAGGGTTGGTATTACTTATTGCTTTAGGACACAACAGAGATCACATCACCGACGGAAGAGGCATGCACGAGGACAAAGAGATCCACCGAAGGCAGGGGAACATGTGCCTTCTTTTTCAAGATTAAGTTACCTTGTAATAGTGTACCATTTGAAAGTGGTTATAATCAATATTATTAACACATATTGCTTATCATTGACCTTACCTTTGTTTTCCTCAATTATGGATTGTAGTGTTGTCCACTTAGTAAGCAACGGTGATTCATCGTATGACTCCTTTTCTCTCTCAATCCTTAATTGTAAAAGGTTAAGAATTTTTATCTTCCTAATTTAATTGAAATGTTTGAATATAAAAAATAGAGACGTTGTGTTTAAATATTTTCCTAGCTATGGAATGTTAATTATTTATTATTGGCTGTTAATTTATATTTGTTTAGATAATAATTAGAGGTAATATCTAAAATTTTATATTGAATAGATTTTTGCAAAATTTATATTATATAATTTAGATTTCTTTCTTAAGTATATGCAAATGTAGGTGGTTGATGCGGGGTGATGGGTACTTCAATGTCACATTTTTCACATATTTTCTTTCTTTTTCTTTTCTATTTTCTTCCATCATTTTACTCAATCATTTTGCTTGAATCTATGTATAATGATTTATTTTGCTTACGGTATGATTTCTTTTCATTCACGTAATTGTAATGGGTTATGCTACTGAAATTCAAGGAAAAACTAATCTTTTTACACTTTTTAATGAAGAGGCATGTGAGAAATTAGTGCAAAATAAGTTACATGTGTTGCCACAACTGCTACAATACTAGTGGTGGTGCAATAACTCCACTAACGATTGATTATTGTTGTGACCTCGATGGTTGACTATTGTTGTAAATCTAAATACAATGGATTCACATCACTATTTGTTTGTTACTGTTACACTAGTTGGGATAGTGATGGATGCACCAAAAATATTAATCAAGTGGCATAATCGACAATGGGAGAGGAAAAAAATGCAATGAGCTAGCTTATCCAAAGACAACTACCCCTGAAAACATGAATATCAAATTGGAGTAAACATCAAAGACTAGAATTTTACTCTTGTCAAGCTTACTCCATTTGTTAAGACCAACTTGAGGATCTCATATCCTCATGGTTTTTCTCATCTTTCTTGCTTAGAATAGGAAATGCAATTTGTATAAATACTACTCTCAATTTGAGTAAGGAGGGTATCATTTTGAATCAGTGATAAAGAAATTGATACTCATAGCTCTATTTGATCGGGATTTATGCCGGAGTGCAACAGAATAAACAAATAACCATAAATACAGAGATGCAGTGAAAATAACACTTCATTTCATTAATATCAAAGAACTGAAATTTGCTTACAGACAGAATGGAAATAAAACTAGCTAGGGCACTGGTAGCTATCTCTGAGAAGAGATGTGGTGGCTACAGGCCTCTGAACTAAGTTACAATGAGGCTCGAGGGCCTATTTATTATTAAGAAACAATGGAGAACCCTAAACATCCAAAAACCTAACCCTAGGAGATGAAGCACCAAAACTATGGGCCCCGTTTGGGTAAATTGGTGTTTCAACTTCCCAGGGACGTAACTTTGGCATACTATCTCCGTTTGACGCACATGATACATCATTAGAAAGCTCTATCCGAGGACTACAACTTTTGCCACAAATATCATTTTGAAATGGAATGATATTTGCTAGAGGCATGATGCCAAAAAAACGTTGTTTAGGGCCTCAAAACGGCTCCGGAAGTTCAGGACCCGAAAAACTACTAAAAAAAGTAAGTTATGCCGAAACTGAAAAACTGAAAGAGACAATGGTGGGGGCCCAAGTGGAATAGGCGGGTGGCCACCAATATCCACCTGGATCATTCCTCCCCCCTTAGGAAGCAATGGTCCCCATTGCGTTAAGTTCCTCCATGAGATGAGGACATTTCTGCTGAACTTGGTCCCTGGTGAACCACTTTCCTTGGTGTAGGAGTTGGCCAGCTTTGACAACCCGATACAGTTGGATCTGCTGTTGACGAGTGTTCTTGATTTGCATGTCCATGATACAATCTGTGGTGGCCTGTTCCATGCAGTCTGGGTTTAACTCTGTTGGTGTGAGTTGTTCTGCAATGTCCGAGGTGTCCAATAGAGGTGGGAAGTAAGGACGAAGGCGATCCACATTGAAGACTGGGTGCAGACCAAGGAATGGTGGAATACTGAGCTCAAATGCATTGTTCCCTACAGCCTTGGTGATGGTGTACGGCCCGTATCGGAGCGGGCGAAGTTTGCAGTGGGGTCCAGTGAGGCGCTCCTTCCGCAAATGTAGCCATACTTTGTCACCCACCTGGAAGTTGTGTGGCACCCGGTGTTGATCATGGCGTTGCTTGTACTTGGCATTGGCTCTGTCCAATATATCATGAACCTGTTGGCGGATGTGTTGAATGCGCTCGATGAAGCTACTTGCTTTGTCAACTTCAGACTGTACATGAGTTGAATTGGCCTGAGCAGCTGCAAATGGTATGGCTACGTCGATGGGACATAGTGGCTGGAATCCCAAGCCCACCTGAAAGGGGCTATGGCCGATTGAACTGTGGAGAGCCCGATTATAACTATGTTTTACATAGGGGAGGCTCTCGTCCCATGTGCGTGGATGCTTTGAATTGTACATGCGCAGAATGTGTACAATCATTCTGTTGACGACCTCTGTCTGGCCATCTGTTTGGGGATGGAAAGCTGTGGACTTGGTGAGCTTTGTGTCCAACATTGACCAGAGGCTGGACCAAAATGTGCTGAGGAACCTGCTATCTCGATTTGATATGATATACTGTGGGATCCCAAAGTGCACCCACACTCGTTCAAAGAAGAGTTTAGCAGTGGCTTCTGTTGTGATATTCTTCTTACAGGCCGCCATAATGGCCATCTTCGAGAATCTGTCAACGACCACGAAAACACAGTCATTTCCATTCTTAGTAGAAGGTAGGCCCGACATGTAATCCATGGAGATGGATTCCCACGGTCGACTAGGGGTAGGTAGTGGAGTATATAGGCCTTGCTTCTTGATGGTCGGTTTGGCAATGGCACAAGCAGTGCAGGATCTGATGTGCTTCTTGACATCCTTTTGAAGGTTCGGCCAATAGAAATACTTCTGTAGTATTGCTACTATTTTCTCGACCCCGAAATGCCCAGCGACTCGACTGTAGTGTGCTTCCCATATCATCTTGGCATGCTCACTTGAAGGAACACAAAGGTGTCCCAGGTGACATAAAAGTGCATCTTGGAGGTGAAAATTTGGAACTTGCGTGCCCCCCAAGAGTGCCTTGTAAGTGTGGCCGAATTCTGGGTCACTCTCACAGAGAAGCGGCCAATCAGAAGTCTCGTGCCCACAAGAGTTGAGCACGGTGGTGAGCGCCACGATCGGTGGTCGGCTGAGGCAGTCTGCAACATTATTGGTGCTACCCTTCTTGTACTTGATGTTCAAATGAAACTGTTGCTGATATGTGGACCACTTCTGATGGCGATCATTCTGCAACTTCCCTTGTGTCTGTATGAACTGCAGGGGCCGGTGGTCTGTGTGGATGATTGTTTCCTTCCCCAAAATGTAATGCTTCCATTGTCGACAGGCTTGTACAATGGAATACATTTCTTTGTCATAGGTGGGATACTTGCGAACTGTCTCAGACAATGTCTCACTGTGATATGCCACTGGATGTCCCTGTTGAGTAAGAACTACCCCAATAGCATAGTCAGAGGCATCTGTCTCGATCTCAAATGGATGTTGCAAGTCTGGTAATGTGAGCACTGGGGCAGAACAAAGGCGATTTTTCAATTCTGTGAACGCCTTCTGTTGAGGTTTTGACCAAAAGAAATTTTCTCTCCTGGTGACTTGACTCAAGGGCCAAGTGATATGAGAGAATCCCAACACGAATCTCCGGTAGAAATTAGCAAGACCCAGAAAGCTGCGAAGCTCTGTTATAGTGGTTGGGGCTGGCCAATCCCGAATGACTTGGATCTTGGCTAGATCCACATGCACCCCCCTTTCATCAATAATGTATCCCAAATATTGAACCTGGGTCATGCCAAACATGCACTTCTCCAAATTGGCACACAACTTGTGTTGCCGCAGTGTTTGGAGGACTTGTCGGATGTGATGAAGGTGCTCTTCCCAAGTCTTGCTGAAGATCAGAATGTCATCCAAGTACACCACTACGAATGAGTTGGTGAATGGCCGCAATATGTCATCCATCATCCTCATGAAGGTTGCGGGAGCATTCGTCAACCCGAAAGGCATGACCAGCCATTCAAAAAGGCCTTCCTTAGCTTTGAAGGCAGTCTTCCACACATCAGAGGGTTCAATTGGTACCGGGTGATACCCAGACTTCAGGTCGATCTTACTGAAATATTTTGCACCTTGGAGTTGGTCCAGAAGGTCATCAATCCGTGGGATTGGGTACCTATTCCGGACAGTGATCTTGTTCAGCGCCCGATAGTCAATACAGAGTCTCCACGTCCCATCCTTCTTCTGTACCAACACGATCGGGCTCCCACAGGGCGATGAACTTGGTCTAATGTGACCTTTCTACAACAACTCCTGAATCTGCCTCTTGATTTCATCATTCTCCAGAACAGAGTGCCGATAGATCGGTCCATTAGGTAGCGGCGCACCGGGGGTCAGATCAATCGGGTGCTTGACCTGACAGTGTAGAGGAACCCCTGTGGGTGAGGTGAATATGTCCCCGTACTCCTCCACAACCTTATCCATTTGTTGTTTTTGTGCAGAGGAGCCCTGTTTGGAGGTCGTGGCCACAGTCTTCTTCTTGCCCTGGGGGCGGATCATCAGGAAAACGAATTTCCTGGTTTGGGAAATGAGCTTACTACATTGTTTTGCAGTAACCAAAGAGATAGTCGTAGGAGGTGGTACCTCTGGTATCCTGTATAACTTATTTCCCAAAGTAATAATAACAGCACGAGGTCGAGACTCATACACAGCATGACGCTTCCACAAGTATGGTTGTCCTAATAATACATCATAAACATCAATAGGAGCAACGTCACATAATACCTCATCCGTGAAGGGCTTGATGCTATAGGGAAGGCGGCACTGCTGGCTGACGCGGAGATCTCATCCTTGGTGAAGCCACCCGATGGTGTATGGATGTGGGTGAGTTGTGGTCGGCAAGCCCAACCGCTTCATGGCATCTGCCGAAATGAGGTTCTTTTGGCTCCCATTGTCGACAATGAACCGTACCAGGGAGCCCTTTACCCACATCTAGGAGTGGAAGATGCAGTTCCCTCTCCTTCCGGATCTACTAATAGTTTCTCCTTCGGATATTGCAAGATTTAATGGAAATAAAATAGCTAGGGTGCTGGTAGCGAATCTCTGAGAAGAGATGTGGTGGCTACAGACCTCTGAACCGAGTTACAATGAGGCTCGAGGGCCTATTTATTATTTAGAAACAATGGAGAGCCCTCAACATCCCAAAAACCTAACCCTAGGAGATGAAGCGCCAAAACTATGGGCCCCGTTTGGGTAAATTGGTGTTTCAACTTCCCAGGGACGTAACTTTGGCATACTATCTTCGTTTGACGCACATGATACATCATTAGAAAGCTCTATCCGAGGAATAAAACTTTCACCATGAATATCATTTTGGAACGGAATGATATTCACTAGAGGCGCGATGCCCAAAAAACGTCGTTTAGGGCCTCAAAACGGATTCGGAAGTTCAGGACCCGAAAAACTACTAAAAATAGTAAGTTATGCCGAAACTAAAAGAGACAATGGTGGGGGCCCAAGTGGAATAGGCGGGTGGCCACCAATATCCACCTGGATCACTATTTCTTTAATAGAAGGCATTGATTTTGTTCTTGTCACATTTTTCTGTGTAATGAAGAATTGAGTTCAACTCTTGATTGATAGTTACACCCTAATACTTCATCTAGGGACGTAGGGCACCCTCCTTAGGTGAGTAATATGGCATTGTAGTATAGGTTTGATTTCAGAATTGGTTTAGTAGGTTAATTTTTATCCATTGTGTAATACTAGATTTAATACCCTATTTTAGTATATAGTTCCTATGCAATTTATCGTTTTTCATTCATTGTTGCAATAATAACACTCTATCAAAGTATGTGTGTTTGTGTGTATGTATTCATGTTGTTGCTCAAGTGATTTGGTTGGTAAAGTTGTATAAGCTATAAAATTCATTATATGCATAGCTCTTCATTTGTTCACCTTAGGATTTAACATGGAAGGGCTATTTTATAATACAATCATCACTTAGATTTGTAGCATGGTTAGATTTCATTTTCTGTCATTTCCTTTTATTCAACTGGGGTAACAACACATTCCTTCCATGTTGTTTGAATCTATATTAGTCTATTGTTATTGATTTTTCTTAAATTTGGGTAACAACACATTGCTTTCATGCAAGTTGTAGTTATATTAGTTTGTTTGTTTTCCTTTGATTAAAATGGGGAAACAACACCTTACTTCAAAGCTATTTGAATCTAGATTAGTCAATTTTTATTTCCTTTGATTAAACTGGGGTAACAACACCTTGCTTCCAGGCTAGTTGAATCTAGTTTAGATAGGTTATTATTTTATTTCATTTGGTTTAGTCGGGGGTAACAACACCTTGCTTCTAATCTTGGTTGAAGTAGTTTCATAGCCTGTAGTAGATTTATCTTCTATTAGATTTAGCATTGGTAACTCTATTAAAAATACCTTTAAACCTTTGTCTTGTGTTTTCTTGTTTTTACTACAACTTCACAACTAGAGTAGTAGACAAATATATTGTTCTGGCATACATAGTGCATGATAGTTCACAAGTATCATAAAAATCCCTAGTTTGACAATTAAATGAACAAAATTTCTAGTTGTGTTTTGAAACAATTGAAAGGTAATTAGAAGGTCTATAATTTTTTGCGTTGTTGCCAGGGAACTGCCAATAGTGCAACCTTTTTATTGTTGTTTCTAGTCTTCAATAGAATATTTTGAGGGTTTGTTTTACCTATGTTTTTAGTTGGTGTGTTTACATCTTGTTTGCATTCTATTATTTTTAGTTAGGATGTTTCTTGAAAGCTCGTGAAAAGGAATAGAGACCCAAAAGGTTGATTTAGAAACTCTATGAAAACCCCCCCACAAACTAACATTGCGAGAAAATAAGATGAAGGAGAAGGATCCAACTAGCCTAGCTACCAAATGTTAATAGTTAGAAAAAGGAAGCCAAAACCTCCTTTTGTAGAATCAAACCATCTACTGAAACCCATAGTATTTGAATACTCAATGCAAGCAGATATATTATTTCCTAGGGATTATAAGGCAAACAAACAATCAAGCTACAATTTTGAGAGACTGAGAACACTAGTAAAAAATGATGAAATTAATGACTAGGTGACTAAAAATGTTAGTCATCGCAATTATTTCAAGTGGATTACTACTAAATTTGAGAAATTTTATGTGATCGAACTAAAAATGACTAACTTAAATGACTAATTTAGTCTTGGAATAAAATATACGACTAGATAACAAGTGACTAAACTAAAAGTGACTAACTTAAACGACTAATTTAGTCTAGGGATAAAATATATGACTAGATAATAAGTGACTAAAGTAAAAGCGACTAACTTAAATGACTAATTTAGTCTAGGATTAAAATATATGACTAGATAATAAGTGACAAAACTAATAATGATTAATATAAATGACTATTATTGTCCAAGAATAAAAATATGGCCAAATAACAAGTACAAAAAGTATATGAATTAGTCATTCATGTCAGTAATTTTCAATTGTGTCACTCCATATATGGAAAATTGCAATTTTGGTACCGAAGTGTTACATTTCACTATAGGTGTCTCTGAATCCATTTGCAGTGTTAAAATTTAGATACAAAGGGGTCTCTGAATTTACAGTGTTAAAATTATGAATACCCTTTTGTCTCTAAAGTTTAATAGTGCAGATGGATTCATCTACAATTAACATAATTGCATGTATCATCTATCAACTTTACACTCATGTCTTCATTATAATTTTAGTAAAGGTTATAATATTAATTAGATAACCAAATTAATATTTATATTTATATTTAATATTTGGCCATAAATTTTACTTTTTAAACTTCATTGATTTATGTTAAAAGTGTGAGATTTTTTAAATTTAAGGTTAAATATTCATATTTACATTTTTTTTAACAAGAACGGGTATATTTTTTATTTATGAAATTAGGTCGGGCCGCAGCCTAATCAACCCTTGATACATATTCTTTTTCCCCAAAATTCCCTTTGAGTTGGGATCTGCTCTTACATTGTTGATTCACTCTTACATAGCTGATTCTTAAGGGATCGGAAACCAAATTGGGACATCATTGTTTTTTGAGAGATCTCCTTGGGCTAAGAGGCAACCTGCATTTTCTTTTGCATCCGCTTCCTTGTTTAAATTTTGGAGGACATGGAAGAAGGAGTTGGAAGTGTATTTTTGTAACACTTTTCGGAGTCTTTGCAGAGTTTTATTGAGAGTTGGGTTATTGAATTGATCTCCTGTGTTCATGATCTTGATCAGGATTTTCAAGTCTCCGAAAACTTGTATGTCTTCTTCTCCGTGCTCTTGCTTGATTTGGCAGGCTTTGACCAGTCCTAATATTTCTGCTTGATTATTAGAGCTCTTCCCAAGGCCCCAATTGAAACTTATTTTTCTTTGCCCAATCCAGGGATAGATGACACCCCTAGCTCCAGAGGTACCCGGGCTTCCCTTAGAAGCTCCATCAAAAAATATTGTGGCTTTGTCATGAGACTTCCACCAATTTTTAAAGTCAGTCTCAGGAATCCGCAGCCTCCATTCTGGATTATGACAATATTCATATTTACATTTAATAAATAGATAAATATAACATTTCTTATGTTAAACATGTGAGTTCATTTAAATATGGTATTAAATCATCATATTTACATTTGATAAATACTAAATAGATAAACCTAAAATATATATTTATAGACCTATTTAGTAAATAGGTATGAAAATTTATTAATCTAAGTATGAAACTTAATTAATTTTTTAATGATGTATGAACCTTTATTTTTTTGTAACTCAATGTTATATTCATGTAGGAAAAAAGGAGTACATATAGCCAATTACAAAATAGGTGGTCTAGTCTCACCTCGACTGGGTTTGTTAACAAAAATTTGCACCAGATGCAAAAAAATACAAAAGAGGGACTAGGGACATTGTCCATAAACGGTTGGGCCAGAGGCACCAAAACACATATAAAACATAAAGAACACCAAATAGCATACTATTCATTCAATGTGATGGATGCAGGGTCGTCCAGGGTTGTTCCTAAATGTGGTGGAGGACAGAAGTCACACTGACTGTGCCCTTCAAAGTGCGTCAACCAAGTCTCCAACTTTTCTACTTTCTTAGTGAGTTGATTTCAGCCTCACCAAGCCACTACCAGTCTCTCCCGAACTTGGAACTGTAAATAATGCATTCGGTCCAATGTTTCCATCTGCTCTGCATGCTCCTCACAACATAATCTCTCAGTTGTGTCCACTCTTTCCATCAGGATGTTGATAAGTGCACGACAGTTCTCTAGGCAACAATGTTGGATAACCTGCCCCTCATTTACCTCAAATCAATCAAACCCACGATTCCCCTTGCCACCATAACCTCCTCCACCCCGACGACTCTGATTTTGAACCCTCAAACCCCCACCTCTGCTACCCCCTCGCTTACCTCTGTTATCCCCCCACTTTGATTATATTTGATTAATAATCAAAGTAGTAAATCTATTTTTGCAAAAGAGCTCCCCTCAAGTCGCACATAGTAGGGACTTTGAAGCCCTTTTTTGTGGCAATAATAGAGTCTCGCATAGCTTCGTAATAAGGTGAGCGAGCAACATTAAATGGGATATCTGCATCATACCAACATCTAGCAATGTATTGAAAAGAAGATTCTTTGCACAGTTACAAGACATGCCATATAACCCTCAATGATGGAGAGCTTGACCTTCACATTTTTGTTTAACAACTCAGATTTCCTGATGGGGGAGATGGTGAAGGGGGTTTATTAGCATATATTGCAGCACTAATGAACCCTGGTTTTGGACAAAAGAATGGGAAGAAGGATCCTTTTGGAGGATCGACGACTTTGGTACATTGATAGAGGAAACCAAATATTTACGATAGCCAATGTCTCCATAATTCCATTTCTCTATCGAGATTTATGCGTCAAATACTCATAATGTCCCTTAACCTAAAATGGTACCAGGTTTATGTACCCAAGCTCATGCAGTGGACCAGAGACAAGATAAAAACTCCTACAATGTCACCATATTAGAGCTCGAAGGTGTGATCGTGGATTGGAGACAAGATGAAAACCCCTGCAACATCACCATCTCGGAGCTTGAAGGTGTGACCTACAATAATGAGAGGGTTTTCAAGCTTAGCGTCATGGGATTTGGCCTCGACAGAACAATCTTGCCTTTCATTTTCAACTGCACCAATTTAGACTCCCTCAACTTGTTGGCAAACTGTTTGACTAGTGAGATACCAATGAAGCTCCAATATATGGTCAATGCAATCTAATTCACTTGTCGTGAATCCTCTGTGCTTATCTAAATGTCAAAGATCTCCACGACAACAGGATCACGGGAAAATGTGGCAGACTTTGGAGTTTCAAAGACTAGATCCAAAGGTCGTTTTGGCCTTTGGGTACCTTGATCTTGAATACTTCAGAAGGTAGCAACTGACAGATAAATCTGATGTGTATTATTTTGGAGTAGTGTTACTGGAGTTCTTGTGTGCAAGGGAAACTCTTAATCTTGTTTTTCCTAGAGAACAATTCAATATAGAAGAGTGGTAAATGCATTGGTAGAAAAATGGGAATCTTGAAAAAATCATTGACCCTCACCTTGTTGGTACCATCAAATCTGGTTCTTTGAAAATGTTTAGGGAGACTACCGAAAAGTTCTTGGAAGAGATGGGATTCTACAGGCCTTCAATGGGAGATGTTCTGTCGAACCTGGAATATGCATTTCAACTATAGGAGATGTTTGTGCTCAACTTAGTGTTCCTAAATTGAGTTCATTAATTGTCAACCAGGGCTAGTAAACTGCTGAAGTGTGGTGCACTATATGTGCCTAGGTACTTGTTTCTCACTACGTTGTGTTTATTGTTTTCTGATGTTTTTGGTTTTATGGTTTTATGTTTGAAAAGTGAAAGAACTAAATGCTGGTGAAAAGAAGCTATTGGTTATATTAAAGCAGAACAAGGCCTAAACTATGGATGGCAAACAACAAATGCAAATATTAAAACAGAACAAAGCCTAAACTATGGCGGGCAAACAACAAATGCAAAGCTTGATAATGACTTCATTGCAAGGAAATAAATCACAACATGAGCTTGAACTTATCCAATTCATTCATTAAAGATGTGTTGGAAGAGCTTGAGAAATGGAAAAGTTAAGTGTGAATGAAGTTCTCCTAAATAAACAATCAACTTACAATGTTACAACATCTCATCCATGGTTAAAGGTTTATTGGAACATATTTGGAAAAGAACATTTGTAGCACAATAAGATTTTAACTCTAAAATAACTTCGAATTCTGTTCTGCAACTCAATTTAGCACCACTAGGCCTCACTCAAAAGTTATAGGTTTCTTTTTAAAATAGTCCTTGAGAAAAGGCTTATTTGTGAAATGGTAAAAAGGTTGCAAAATACTCCAGGCCTTAGACTGATACTAGCTTCTGTCCAGATGATTATATATTAATATGAGGTTGGAACAAAAGAAATTTTTGTAAATAATGAAGACCGTGGTATCTAAATTTAACAACTAATACAATTTAAAATGCAATGGATAACAACTAAACTGGAATGCTAATACAGTGAGCTAAGACTAAACTAGAGTGATACTAATCTACTTGAAGTACAGTGAACAGAGTTAAATTAAAATGCCATTATCAAACTTTAAACGTAGTGACAGAGCTGAACTAAATGAAATCATCCTCTGGAGTGTTATGACTAAACTAACATGCAGCTAGTCTATTGGAATTCTACAGCCCATCTTGCTCAATGTGAATGATATTTTGGAAGAGTTTGTAAAAAAAATTATGGTTGTATTATTCAATGCAATTGAACATAAACATAAGATTTGAAAGAAAATACAATTAAAATCTAAGATACCACAACTGTTTATTATTCATTGTTAATGATGTTTGGAAGAGTTTGTAGGAGTAAGACCGGCTGTGACACTTAGTGTAAACAAGCATAAATCATAAAATTCGAAAGGAAATGAAACTAAAACCTACAACACCACAGCTATGCCTTATTCATCATGATGATATTTTGGAAGAGTTTATAAGAGTAAGTCTAGCCGTGATGATTAATGTAAACAAGTATGAAACATAAACTTCAGAAATGTGCTTAAGCTAGAAATGAAAAACGAGACTAAATACTTATCTAAAACGTATAAACAAAGTTGCTCAGGAGGCAGGGGCCCTCTACCACCGGAGTAGCACGCAAAATCTACTTCAATATTGACTCAGTGCTTTCAATAAAGTGATACTTATTGCATTAGAGATAAATTACTTCAAAACAGAGTGTTTTCGTACTTCTGAAATCTAGCAGTCAAATACAAAATCTAACCTCGTCCCTCGGTTTCCCGAGCCATATTTATAATCAAAATTACATAACTGTCTTGAGATAACCTAGGGATAATTTTATTTCCAAATTAAAATCAAACTAGGACTCTGATGGTGGTCTCGTAACATGATTAAGGACATCTGGACTGTCCTTGTCCTATTAGGAGTCTATCTCCTAGTTTGAGTTCCCACGTGCATAACCACCTACAGAATTCCGTTCAAACTTCGTGGAGAGCAACAAATGATGAGGGAATGATGTGGAATACACCCATACGTTTTTTTCTCCAAGATGACACCTGGAACCTGCGTAGACATGAAGACAGCTGCAGAATCGGCAACTAGCTACAGAATGTCTGCATTCTGTAGCTAGATCTAAATCAAAAAGTACTACAATGACAAAATCATAAAAACATAGCAAGTTAGTCATGATATTCATTCTTAAAGCAATTTTAACTAATTCTACTGATCATTTGAGCCTATGATTAATAATGGACAAAGGAAATGGAGTGGAATGTGGTGGAAGAAAGAACATCTTTGGAGCTCAACATACCCCCACTGCTAGGTTCTTGCATGTCCTCATGCAACTATTCCATGAACTCTGAGACCTCTGAAAGGACATCCAACCCTCTTCTTCTGCTTTTCCAGGCAGTCAAAGGCCTTCTGGGCTTTCTTATGAATAACTTGAATCTCAAATTTGTGAGTGCCCTGGTTAAATTTTTATTTTTCTTCTTCAATTTTTCACTGGCCTTGTACAACTTTTGCATTTGTAGAGACAAAGTTGAATTCATATCAGTTTTCAGTTTAACCTGTTCTCTTAGAATTTCATTCTCATTCTTGATATGCCTGTTGAGTACTTCTAACTCATACCTATCTCTTCTTAGCATATCAATTTCATACTTTGGTGGGCTAGGAGTTCTGTCTCTAGATTTTGAAGCTCTCCTCTCTAATGTTTCAACATAGTTGTAAATTTCTTGCTGTGCTGGGTCAATTTCTGGAACTTCTTCATCAAAATCCTCCTCAGTAGGTGTTTCTTCATCTTCTATGTTTATGACTCCAGTTTGTTTAACCTTTGTTTTCTTTAGTATCCCTCTAGTCTGTGGCTCCTTCTCGGTTGAGATGGCCCTTCTCCTTTCTCTCTGGAAAATTTTCTTATTATCCTCTCTTTCCTAAGCTGCTTCTTACTCTGAGTCAATTTCTCATAAATAATTTCCTCACTGCTTTCTTGTATTGTTTTACCAGTTTCAGTTTTGGAGGTTTTCCATCTTCTGCTTCTTTTTGTAGGTTTGTCTTTAGGTGGAGGTTCCTTGGGTTTCTCAAAGTGATTTCTCACTAAGAACTCTTCCCAATTATCTCCCATTTTGTTTAAATGATGTTCAATCAAATTTTGACTAAACCATGGTGGTATAAGCTTGTTTCCAGAAATTGAATTCTCTTTTGAACACTTGAGACCATTTTCTTTAAACTATGAAGCAAGAAAAAGGGAAAATTGAGTTCTTCTTCTAGGAAATGCATTATCAACCGAATATGATAGACATAGAAAGTACCATATCTTCCTTCACAAGTGATGAATTTTTGCAAGATAAGCAACATGTTCCTCCATTTTTTCTTTAGTGCAGAGCTAGGGATACCCTTTTTAAAAATGGTAACATCCATACCTGGTGACTTGAGTATCTGCTTCCATGCTTCGTTACGAAATTCTCTATTCTTGAACCACCTTTCTCCTTGTCTGGGCAATTCGGTTGCTTCTGCAATGGAAGCTTCTGTAATGGTGAATTTAATATCTCCTATCTCGACCTCAGTTCCTTTGAAGGATCTTGCAAACGTTTTGGTCACCTCTTTGTGAAACCCACTGAATTTTTCAAAGAATTGCAACCACCCTGCTTGTTGTAACATTTCTCTGACTTGAGGATAACCTTCCAAGTACTTAGTGCCAACCGTTTCAGTCCTCACTATAAGACCCATAACTCCTCTTTCCAACCTTCAAATTGTTGCTCCTCTGTTCACGCTGACAATAGTTGTTACAGAGATGCCTCTGTTTCACAGATCGAAATGGTTAAAAATTGGCTACGGGAAAGAATGATATGGAGTGATTGCGGAATGAATATAATGAGGTGAGGATGATGTATATGAGTTGAAGGATATCACAGAAGAAAATATCGCAGAGATATTTTGTAACAAATTCAAAATCATCATTAAATGCTTTGGCCTAGTGATGTGACTAATCCAATCACTTCAGCACTTTAACCGTTTAGATTTTTAAATGATGATCGAATATGGGATTTGAAATAGTGGAATAGAAGGATTTTTATCCAAATTTTTTGCGGGAGGTTGGTTAGGCATGATCAACAAAATTAATTAAAACAACTTTTTGAATTATTCATAACTTAACTAAACTAAAATCTTTCATGATATTTCATTATAATCAGAACTTTTACCTTTGCCTTCCTCTGATTTTTTTTGTGTTCTTCATATGCTTTGTTTTCTCCTGAAAATCATTAATTTTTTAGTCTTCATAACCTTCTTGATTTTTCTTGTTGTCATGGATATGTAGGATCATTTTATTGCAGATCAGGTGATTACTAGACAGTGCCTTTAGGATCTCTGGCTGCAGAATGTCTGTCTGGCTGCAGAATGTCCGACTGGCTGCAGAATGTCTGATTGATTGCAGAATGTACCTGTAGAGAACTTGAAACATTAAATGGAATGGTTTGGAGCATGAATGGAATGTTGTATGGAATGAGCGAGGATGGATAATAAAATATGGTGTAATGGAATATGAATGAAGTGAGTAATGGAGTGAAATGGATCACATCTTATGAAATGAAGTGAAGTATGAGAAGTGGCCTGCAATTCATGATATGTATTATTCAATTGCAGAAAAACATAAGACTTAAAAATCTGGGATGGAAATGAGGTGGACCATAGGGTGAAATGAATGAAGTGTGGATGAATGAATGAGATGGAGTATGGATGGATGAAATGAGATGGACCATAAGTGAAATGAATCTGCACTTATGATTTTGTAATAACTACTTGCAGAAAGAACAGAATTGAAAAGCTAGAGTGTCAGAAAGATTCTGATTTTCACTCCACCTTTTCTGTATAAACATGCCAATCAGTGATTGGTTTTCATGTTTATACTTCTTCTTTTTTTCTTTTTTCTTTTTTCAATATATGTCTTCAGAAAATTCACTTAAGTTGATGAAGAAGAAAAATTCTTCTTCATTAACTTCATATCACTACTTTCCTGGAATTTCTTGAAAAATTATTCTCTTGAGAGTGGCTTATGATACAGCTTCAATATATGACCATTCATAAGAAAAGTGACCTTCTCTTCATCTATTGTCCTGATTTTTATCGCTACATTATCAAAAATTCTTATAATTTCATATGGCCCAAGCCAATGTGTTTGAAATTTACCTTGAAAATCCTTGAACTTTGAATCAAACAAGAGAGCCTAATCACCTTCCTTGAGCTTCTTTTCCTAGATGTACTTGTCATGCCATCTAGTCCTTTACTGTTGGACTAGACTTGTTTTCTGAAATGCATCTTGTCTAATCTCATACAATTCATTAATCTGCTCTAATCTGTGCTTTTGTGCCTCTGATAGATCAAGTCCTAGCTGAACTGCCATTTTGAAAGTTTGAATCTGGACCTCTATGGGAAACAAAACTTGCTTTCCATAAACAAGTTCATAAGGAGTATGGCCTGTTGTGCTTCTCCATGTAGTTCTATAGGCCCACAAGGCTTCAGGAAGCCTATCTACCCAATCTCTTCTATGTAAATGGACAGTCTTTGTTAGGATCCATTCAATAACCTTATTAGTAGATTCCACTTGACCATTTGCTTGTGGATGATAGGGAGTAGATTTTCTGTGTCTGATTTTATACCTCTCCATCATTTGTTCCACTAGCCTTGATGTGAATTAAGCTCCTTGATCTGTAACAATTTCTCTTGGGACACCAAAATGAGTAAAAATATCCTCAAAAAGAAAATTAACTACAGATGCTTCAGTAGCAAAAATTAATGGCTTGGCCTCTACCTATTTAGTAACATAATCAGTGCTTTCTTTTGTCTTGATGGAGGACTAAAAGGTCCTACAAAATCCAAAGCCCATTTTTCAAAAGGTTCAATATGTACTTGAGGTTGTAATGGCATCTCACCTGAAGGAGAAGGTTTCCCTACCCTTTGGCAACTGTCACACCTTTTGACATACTCTTTAACATCTTTAAAAAGGGATGGCCAATAATATCCTAAATGAAGGATCTTATAGGCTGTCATTTTATCAGAAAAGTGTCCACCACAAGGTTCATCATGACATGCTTTGAGAATCTCAGGCATCTCATCTTCCCGAACACATATCCTAATGATAAAATCTGGACCAGTCTTGTACAACTCATTAGCAACCCATGAATATTTTGCACTGTCATAAATGATTTTTCTTTTATCTCTTGTATTCATTATTGAAGGAAATTTCCCTGAAACTAAATAATTAGCAATGTCAGCAAACCAAGGAGTATGAGTAGAAATTGCAAAAAGATATTCATCATGAAATTGATCTTCAACTGGAATGTCATCTTTGATGTTTTGGAGTCTAGATAGGAAATCAGCTACTGTGTTTTGTTTTCCAGGCCTATCTAGAATGGTAATGTTGAATTCTTGTAAAAGCAATAACTATCTTATGACTCTGCCATTAGTAATTGATTTGTTCATTAAATATCTAATTGCAGAGTGATCTGTGTGAACAAAAGTTTCATAGCCTGTTATATAGTGTCTGAATTTGTTTATGGCATGAACAATAGCTAAAAACTCTTTTTCAGTTACAGTATAGTTTAACTCTGAAGGAGTCAAATTTTTACTAGTATAGTAGATGGCATAAGGAATCAGGTCTTTTTGTCCCAATACTGCTCCTAGAGCTGTATCTGAGGCATCTGTTGAAATATGAAAAGGTAACTTCCAGTTAGGTCCCCTTAAAATAGGTGCTTCATAAATTTTTGTTTTCAGGGTCTCAAAGGCTAACTGGCAATCAGAATTCCATTTGAATTCACAGTCTTTGGTAAGTAATTTGAAGAGTGGAGATGCTATCTTGGTGAAGTTTTCTATAAATCTTCGATAATACCCTGTAAATCCTAGAAAACTCCTAACATCTTTTTGACAACTTGGAATAGATAAGTTAGAGATGACTTCAACTTTTGACTCATCAACTCTAATCCCATCCCCTGAAATGTGATGTCCTAAAAAAATTCCTTCAGTAAACAACATAAAACACTTTTCATGACTTAGTGAAATATTTGCTTCTTTACATCTCTTTAAAACTTTTTCCAAGTTTACTAAGGCTTCTTCAAATGTGTTTCCATAAACTGTGAAATCATCCATATATACCTCTACACAATCATGTATTAGATCTGAAAAAATTCCTAGTACTGCCCTTTGAAATGTTGCAGGTGCATTTCATAATCCAAAATTGCAATACTCGGTAAGCATAGGTACCCCAAGGACAGGTAAATGTGGTTTTGTCTTGGTCCTCAAGTGCTACTTGAATTTGATTATAACCACTAAACCCATCTAGAAATGAGAAGTACTTTTTGCCAGCTAAGGTATCTAACACCTGATCTATGAAAGGTAGGGGAAAATGATCTTTAAGAGTAGCTTTGTTTAATTCTCGGTAGTCAATACATACCCTCCATTTACCATTTTTCTTTGGCACAATTACCAAAGGAGAGACCCACTGACTATCTAAAATAGGATAGATAAAGTTTCCATTCAAAAATTTCTGCAATTCTTCTTTAACAATCTCCCTAAGATTTGGATTCATCCGTCTTTGAGGTTGTCTGATTGGTTTACAATTTTCCTCTATGTAGATGTGATGAGTGCAAGTCTTGGGGCTTATCCCTTTCATATCAGTGTACTCCCATGCATATGCAGAAGAATGTCTCTATAAAATCTTGACTAGCTCTTCTTATTGAGATTTTTCTAGGTTCTTGTTTATGTTTAAAGTTTTGCCTGGAAATATCTCACTTGTAGAGCTGCCAAATTTATCCATAGAATGAAGAGACATCTGTCTTGATGAAAAAAACTCAATGTTGGATTCTTCTTGAAATTGTTCATGTTTATATTCCGAAGAGGATTCAAAGTTTTCTAAAGTATTCAAAATTTGACTATCTTCACTAATTTCTGAAATTGTGAAGAGAGGTTGTAAGTCTTCTTCATCCTCTATCCATTGAGTATCATCTAAAACTGTAATTTTCCTTACTAGAGGATACAAAGTGAATTTCCTAGTTGAACTACCATCAGAGATGTACATATCACCGGATCTACAACTAATGAAAGCATCAGTTGTAGCTAACCAAGGTCTTCCTAATATAATAGGGTGTCCTCCTAGATTATTCTTAGGAGTTAGGATCATGAAATCCACAGGGTACTCCCAAGAATCTAGGGACACTGGAATGTCTTCTATTACCCCATCAAGTTTGATCACAGATCTGTCTACTAATTGTAATAATGTGGGTGTAAAGAGAAGATTAGGAAGTTTCAGTTTATCCATGATTTGTCTACTCATGATATTGATTGCTGCTCCTAAATTAATGAGTGTGTTTTGGATCTCAATTCCATTGATGTGAATTTTGACAACTGGATTTCCTGGGTCTAGATACTTTGGAATAGCAATCTTACCCATCATAATGTCTGCTATTTTTCCTGCCAGTTGAATTTTCTTTGTCTCTCTTATTATTTTTCTTGTTTTCTTCATGCTCAACTCCTTTATTGTCTTTGCTAAAATTGGGATTTCCTTGATGGCTTGTAATAATGGAATCTTAATGCAAACATTTTTTAGCTCATCTAGGAAATCATAATTAGGCACCATAATTTGTTTTTCTACACCTCTATCAATTTGTAATCTTTCTGGAAAGGGAGGTGTAGGAGTGGATGTTGATGGCTGCTCTAATACAGGAGTTGAAATTATTGGTTCTTTTTGTTTTGATTTTTCAATGTTTGGGTCCTGAAAAGATGTGTCTTCTTCACGACTTTTATTTTCCCGTAGAGAATCTTCCTCAGAGTTGTCTTGTTCTTGTATGATCACAGAAGGTTTCCTCTTTTCAAGTATTCTTCCAGACCTAAGTTGAACATCACTAAGGTCTAGAGGAGTGATTAAATAAGTAGGAAACTGTTGGCCTTCTATCATGTATGTGTTCTAAGGATTTTTATTGTTGGGGTTTGGTATGGGTTGAGCAGGCAACTGATTTGATTTCTAAGGAAATGGTAAGGGGAGTGGTTGATTTTGATGTTGTAGATTTTGAGGATTCTGTTGAGGATTTTGAGGAGAAAAATGTGGGTATGGTGGATATGATGGTGGATATTGATAATACTGGGAGTATCTTCCATAGGGATTTTGTGCTCCTTGTGCCCAAGCTTGAGATTGATTTTGAAATTGGGGCCAAGGCTGCTGCCAAGAATTCCAATTTGGTAGGGGTTGATTATACATTTGATCATGAAATACTTGTGTTTGAGGTCCTTGCCAAGGCCTTCTAGAGACAAAATTGAGAGATTCTGTGGAACTTGTAGGAGTATCTTCTTGAAAGACAACTTTAAGACCAGGAAGTGAAGGAAAACTCTTGGTCTCATGTTTTTCTGAACAAATTACACAGGTCTCTACAACTTTTTCATCCAAAGGAAATTCTCTCAAGGCATGCTTCTTTCTACATTTGGGACAAAAGATTGCTAAAGCATCAGATTCAACTTTTTTCTTGTTTTGTAACTTAAGGGTGTCTATTTGTTCACTAAGACTCCCTAAGATGTCAGATTTGAATTCATCAAGCATATGCCCTATCTCTGCCCTACTTACTGTCCCAGAAGAAGATTTACTTACCCTTGCAAGAGCAGGGTCTCTTGGGCCTTTTACAGTTTTGGATTTCCCTCTTGAAAGGTTGATACATAACTCAGATATTTCAGGTAATGTGAGCTGAGATATATCCCCTTTTCCCATCATGTTAAGGATATCCAACCATTCATCCCTAATTGTCTTCAACAAGAGAGCTTTTAAGGTGTCTTGATCTAAGTTCTCCATTTTTGCTCTTTTGATGTTGTAATGGAATCTCTCCAACAAATCTTCCAAGTTTTCATCCTCTTTTTGTATTATCTTGAACACTTCCTCCTTATGATTGACTGGCATACAATAATCCAAATACATTTCTAGAAATGCTTGTTTCATATCTTCCCATGTCCTAATAGAACTGTTGATCAAACTCATAAACCACTTCAATGTTGCTCCTTTCAATGTTGAAGGAAATAGTTTAAGTTTTTGAGCATCTTGTAAGTAGTCATAGGTTCTACACAGGACTTCAAATTCAAATAGGAAGGTTTCAGGATCTTCATTTTTAAGTCCATAAAAGTTTGGAAGGACAGAGGGTGAAATGTTTTTCATAGTTGTATTGGTTTCTTCATCTACTATAGGAAACCCAAAAGAGCTTCCCATCTCTCTTCTACCTCTTCCTCTGCCTCCTTCACCTTCTGCACCTCTACCTCCTTCTCTTCTACCTCTACCTCTACCCCCTCCAAATAATGTGTGTTCTCCATTAAAGACTCCTCCTCCCCCTTCTTCTGCCATAGTTGATTCTTCTGTGGAAGTGGAAAAGTTTGTGTCTCTAGTAGGGGTCCTTGAATCTTCTTCTAAGAAAGGTTCAGTGGATGAAGTGGAAGGTATTTCTAATGGAATATATAATATTAAGTCTTTTGGAAGTCTAGGATCAGTAAAGGATGGAATGTGGGTCTGAGTTGGAGGTGTGCTGGCTCTTGGTCTAGGTGAAACAAGAGGTGTTCTAGGAATCAAGTTTCTGCTTTTGCTTCTTATGAATCTACCCCTTGAGTCTCTCTCTCTACGCATATAATTTTTTTTGGGAGTTAAGAAACAAGGCTACCTAGTTACACTTCCCCGGAAACGGCGCCAAAATGTTTGTGCTCAACTTAGTGTTCCTAAATTGAGTTCATTAATTGTCAACCAGGGCTAGTAAATTGCTGAAGTGTGGTGCACTATATGTGCCTAGGTACTTGTTTCTCACTACGTTGTGTTTAGTGTTTTCTGATGTTTTTGGTTTTATGGTTTTATGTTTGAAAATGGAAAGAACTAAATGCTGGTGAAAAGAAGCTATTGGTTATATTAAAGCAGAACAAGGCCTAAAATATCGATGGAAAACAACAAATGCAAATATTAAAACAGAACAAAGCCTAAACTATGGCGGGCAAACAACAAATGCAAAGCTTGATAATGACTTCATTGCAAGGAAATAAATCACAACATGAGCTTGAACTTATCCAATTCATTCATTAAATATGTGTTGGAAGAGCTTGAGAAATGGACAAGTTAAGTGTGAATGAATTTCTCCTAAATAAACAATCAACTTACAATGTTACAACATCTCATCCATGGTTAAAGGTTTATTGGAACATATTTGGAAAAGAACATTTGTAGCAAAATAAGATTTTTACTCTAAACTAACTTCTAATTCTGTTCTGCAACTCAATTTAGCACCACTAGGCCTCACTCAAAAGTTATAGGTTTCTTTTTAAAATAATCCTTGAGAAAAGGCTTATTTGTGAAATGGTAAAAAGGTTGCAAAATACTTCAGGCCTTAGATTGATACTAGCTTCTGTCCAGATGATTATGTATTAATATGAGGTTGGAACAAAAGAATTTTTTGTAAATAATGAAGACCGTGGTATCTAAATTTAACAACTAATACAATTTAAAATGCAATGGATAACAACTAAACTAGAATGATAATACAGTGAGCTAAGACTAAACTAGAGTGCTACTAATCTACTTGAAGTACAGTGAACAGAGTTAAATTAAAATGCCATTATCAAACTTGAAATGTAGTGACAGAGCTGAACTAAATGAAATCATCCTCCGGAGTGTTATGACTAAACTAACATGCAGCTAGTCTATTGGAATTCTACAACCCATCTTGTTCAATGTGAATGATATTTTGGAAGAGTTTGTAAAAACAATTCTGGCTGTATTATTCAATGCAATTGAACATAAACATAAGATTTGAAAGAAAATACAATTAAAATCTAAGATACCACAGCTATTTCTTATTCATTGTTAATGATGTTTTGGAAGAGTTTGTAGGAGTAAGACCGGCTGTGACACTTAGTGTAAACAAGCATAAATCATAAAATTTGAAAGGAAATGCAACTAAAACCTACAACACCACAGCTATGCCTTATTCATCGTGATGATATTTTGGAAGAGTTTATAAGAGTAAGTCTAGCCGTGATGATTAATGTAAACAAGTATGAAACATAAACTTCAGAAACGTGCTTAAGCTAGAAATGAAAAACAAGACTAAAATACTTATCTAAACCGTATAAACAAAGCTACTCAGGAGGCAGGGGCCCTCTACCACCGGAGTAGCACGCAAAATATACTTCAAGATTGACTCAATGCTTTCAATAAAGTGATACTTCTTGCATTAGAGAGAAATTACTTCAAAACAGAGTGTTTTCGTACTTCTGAAATCTAGCAGTCAAATACAAAATCTAACCTCGTCCCTCGGTTTCCCGAGCCATATTTATAATCAAAATTACATAACTGTCTTGAGATAACCTGGGGATAATTTTCTTTCCAAATTAAAATCAAACTAGGACTCTGATGGTGGTCTCGTAACATGATTAAGGACATCTGGACTGTCCTTGTCCTATTAGGAGTCTATCTCCTAGTTTGAGTTCCCACATGCATAACCACCTACAGAATTTCGTTCAAACTTCGTGGAGAGCAACAAATGATGAGGGAATGATGTGGAATACACCCATATGTGTTTTTCTCCAAGATGACACCTGGAACCTGCGTAGACATGAAGACAGCTGCAGAATCGGCAACTAGCTACAGAATGTCTGCATTCTGTAGCTAGATCTAGTTCAAAAAGTACTACAATGACAAAATCATAAAAACATAGCAAGTTAGTCATGATATTCATTCTTAAAGCAATTTTAACTAATTCTACTAATAATTTGAGCCTGTGATTAATAATGGACAAAGGAAATGGAGTGGAATGTGGTGGAAGAAAGAACATCTTTGGAGCTCAACAGGAGATATCCATGCAAAATGATCTAGATGAGAATAGTACAAATCATATTGTAGATGTTCCTTTGTGCTACCCAGATCCTAAGCCTTTTGGTCCAAGTTCAGTATGACTTCAAGTCTTGTACGAAAGTTCTCAATTTATAGATTTCATTAATGAGCATGTGGCATTTTGGAGTTCTCAACATTGTACGGAGGGATAATTGTGAGAATTTACCTATTGTTTGGAACATGTTCTCCTTTAGTGGATATGACACATAGTGGATCCATACCTTGGTGCAGCAGTTCCTTATCTCACGATGTTTGCACAAGATTCAGGGCAAAGTGAACACACAAAATTAGTGGCTTTGGTTTGGGAGGAGAGCTACAAGTATGTAGAAGAGATTGAGGGTGCATGCATTATGTTCATTTTTGCTGCTGAGAGCCTGAGACTTTTTATACTAGCGTTATTGGATGAGGTGTTGGTGGAAGTGATGATGATTTAGAAAATGCAACCACAAGCGTTGTGTTATCACAATTGGTGAATCCTCGTGGGAGGTGATCACAAAACAAGACTCCTTTACCATGTTCTAAATTTACCAAATTAGCACATGCAAACAGAACATTGGTGAATGTTAAATGGTTAGGTTTGGTACTTGTTTTTTGCATATCACATTAAAAATCCAGTGCCTCCTCATATAATTGACCACCATTACAGACGATTACACCACATTTGGTTTATACATTTAGTTAGGTAGGTAGGGTGCCCCTATCTCCCATCTCACTATAGAGTAATTTGATCACATATTCTTTCTTCTATGATACTGGTTCCTCTCTCTTAAGTCCTATATCTCGTCCTTATTCTCTCTTCCTTTCTCTCCTGCCTCCCTCTCTCTTCCCCAATCTCTCTCTCTCTCTCTCTCTACCCTCCAATCCTCTCACTATATCCCTCCCTCTCTCCTTATTTCTGTCCCCCTTCCATCTTTGTGTCAATGTCTCCTTCTCTTACCCTTCTCTACCCCTATATTTTTGTCCCCCTAACCCCTTAACCACTAAATCATTATTCCCCTAACCCCAATCCTTAATCCATTAACCACTAAATCATTATTCCCCTAACCCCTAAATGCGCCTAAATCCCCTAACCCCTCAGCCCCCAATTCCTAACCTCTTAACCACTAACTCATTATTCCCCTAACCCCTAACCCCTAAGCCCCTAATCCCTAATCCCTTAACCAATAACTCATTATTCCCCTAACCCTTATAACATTCCTTAAAATCCGTCGCGATTAGCCATTCCAAACGAGATCAGGTCTATTTGGGACTTACAATCAGGTTAATTCCCCCTTGTTGGCAAGGTTAAAATGGTTAATCTTCGATAGGAAAAATGTTGATCAAATATTTCATTAAAAAGAGGGAACCATACCCTCTCTTCCAGGCTATGCCCATCAGTCTCTTGGCCTCTTCTTGCTCTCACATGAATGTAGTCTTGCTTGACTGGTACGGAAGAAGGTTTCACATTATCTACTTTTTTTGGGACAACTTTTAGTTGTTTTAGCACTGTTACATTCTTCAAGCTTATCCTTTAAATCATCCTAGTATTTTGTACTCTCTCCAACTTTGTAGTGCTTTCCATTCCTCTCAGTCTCATATGTTTCATTGGTTTGTTAAGGGACAAGTTAAACAACATTAGGATGTTTTTGCAATAAACAAGGGTATTTCCAGGACACAGTCAGGTGGAGAAAGAGTATAAGAGCCAACTTTCTCATGAATATGGGACACTCGAACTTAAGATTTAAAGTAGCAGTCATGAGGTGCAGTGTGGTTATTGAGACTTCATCAGATGGCCATTCTCCGGACTTAAATTGTGTGACAACACTGTGGTTGATTTTGAAACTGGAGATTGAACATACATTTGGTTTAATTGCAATAGACATTTCATCAATAAATGTAAAGCAATGGCTAAAAAATATTAGAAATTAATAAATAGAGAATACATGGCAAAAAGTAACAGTACCTACAAAATTGTTACATTGAGACACAAAGAATAAGTAACTATTGTGCATAAACAGAGACCAACAAAACTATCATCTTAACCCCTAACCCCTTAAACACTAATTCCCAACCCCTAACCCATTTAACTGCCTAAACCTCTAAACCCCCAACCCATTTAACCCCTAATCCCTAAACCTCTAAACCCTTAACCCCTAACCCCCAAACCCTTAACCCCTAACCCCCAAACCCTTAACCCCTAAACCCTTAAACCCCTAACCCATTTAACCCCCTAAAACATAAACCTCTAAACCCTTAACCCCTTAAACCCTAATTCCCAACCCCTAACCCATTTAACCCCCTAAACCCTTAAAACCCTAACCCATTTAACCTCCTAGACCTTAACTCCATTACCCCTTAACACCTAACCCCTAAAATCCTTAATTTCTAAATCCCCTAAACCTCTAAATCCCTAATCCATTTAACCCCTAAACCTTAAACCTCTAACCCCTTAACCCCTAACCCCTTAAAACCCAATTCCCAACCCCTAACTCATTTAACCCCTATACCCCTAAACACCCAACCCATTTAACCCCCTATACCCCTAAACACCTAACCCATTTAACCCCTAAACCCTAAACCTATAAACCCTTAACCCCTAACCCATTTAACCCCCTAAACCCATAAACCCCTAACCCATTTAACGCCATAAACTCTAAACCTCTAAACCCTTAACCCCTAACCCCTTAAACCCTAATTCCCAACCATAACCCATTTAACCCCCTACCATAACCCCATTAACCCCTAACCCCTAACCCATAAAATCCTTAACTGTAAATCCCCTATCACCCTAAACCTCTAAAACCCTAACCCATTTAACCCCCTAAACCCTAAACTTCTAACCCCTTAACCCCTTAACCCCTAACCCCTAAAATTGTTAACTGCTAAATCCCCTAACCCCCTAAACATCTAAACCCCTTACCCATTTAACCCCCTAAACCGTAAACCTCTAACCCTTAACCCCTAACCCCTTAAACCCTAATTCCCAACCCCTAACCCATTAAACCCCCTAAACCCTAACCCCTAACGACCCCTAATCCCTAAAATCCTTAACTATTAAATCCCTTAACCCGCTAAACCCCTAATCCATTTAACCCCCTAAACCCTAAACGTCTAACCCCTTAACCCCTTAACCCCTAACCCATTTAACCCCCTATACCCTTAAACCCCTAACCCATTTAACCCCCTAAACCCTAAACCTCTAAACCCTTAACCCTTAAACCCTAATTCCCATCCCCTAACCCGTTTAACCCCCTAAACCCCTAAAACCCTAACCCATTTAACCCCCTAAACCCTAAACCTCTAAACCTTTAAACCCCTAAACCACTAACACCTAAACCCTTAACCCCTTAACCCCTAAACCCCTAAATCGTTAATGCTTAACCCATAACCCATTAACCCCTCACCCCTAACCCTTAAATCCTTTACTGCTAAATCCCCTAACCCCTAACCCCCTAATCCCTAATCCGGCCTTAACCATGAACTCATTATTCACCTAACCCCTAACTGCACCTAAATCCCCTAACCCCTAAGCCCCCAATCCCTAATCCCTTTAAACATTAACTCATTATTCCCCTAGCCCCTAAATTCACCTAAATCCCCTGACCCCTAACCCCTTAACCCCTAACTCATTATTCCCCTAACCCCAATCCCTAATCCCTTAACCACTAACTCATTATTCTCCTAACCCCTAAATGTGCCTAAATCCCCTAACCCCTAAGCCCCCAATCCATAACCCCTTAATCCCTAACCCCTTAACCACTAACTCATTATTCCCCTAACCCCTAAACCCTAAACCTCTAACCCCTAAGCCCCTAATCATTAATCTCTTAACCACTAACTCATTATTCCCCTAACCCTTATTATGATCCTTAAAACCCATTGGGATTAGCTATTCCAAAGGAGAGCTGGTCTAGTTGGTACCTACGATCGGGTTAATTCCCCCTTGTTGGCAAGATGGAATACCATGAGCAAAACCATGGGTTACAAAAACCTGTCCTAAATCTACTATTTTATCTCAACTTTATTTTAATAATTAATCAATTAATTTCTTTAAAAACTATTCTAGATAAGTCACATAATTTTTTTAAGTTTGACACCTTTCAAACCACTATCAATATTTTTAAAATAAATTTATTAAAATGAAATTGAATTGATTTTTGAAGCTTCCTTTTAAACAATAGTTGATATTACAAGGAATCATGGAATGCACTCAACATTCATCAAAACAACAATAGATATGATATTAAAAATGATATTTGGAGGGCATAATATTAAAAATGATGTTTGGAAAAATGGAGGGAGGCTTTGTTTAAATTTTATTCATTTTTCGTTTAAATTTTAGTCGTCAGTTAAAATAATATTTCTCCTGCCCAAACTTTGGCCATCTCTCGCTGGCTTAGTGATCAGGGCTTTTGTTGTGGGTCTTGTTCTTGCAACTGCGTTACTGCAATTTCTGCAATTTCTTCAGCTGTATATTCACAGAGATTGCCTCCGGATACCCATTTCATCAATGGAGCCAGACAAGTCTACTGTCGACTTGTTTGATGATAGTGGTGATGGAGGGAGTGAAAAAAGCATTGAATAGCAGAATGAGGACGAGCAAATTCATGAAGATGACGATGAAGAGTGGCCAACTGTGGAGAAGGAGGATGATTTTACCCATGACAATTATTCTCAGCGATTCTTCCAGACCATAGAATGGCCTCAGAGTTACAGAGAATCTATGGATACATACAACTTTGTTGCATCTCCATCGGTATCGTTTGGTTGGATGCAACGCCAACCAAACTTTGAACTTCCATGTTCTCAAAACGGTAGTCTAATAACACAGGATGCACCTTACTGGGATTCTAGGAGACCATTACTAGAAAAGGAGGGACTTGAAGAGAAGCCAGTATATATATCAGTTTCTACAGAAGGGGAAAATAGAGATGGATTTGATAAAAGGGTCGTTGACAGAGAGGCTGGACATGCTATAGAATATTGAGGACAAGGCTGCAGCTTTGTGCAAGAAATAGTTAATGGAGTGAATGTACTGGATGGTGTTGGCCTTCTTTCTACCCCATATACTATTTTAGAAGTGGGTTGGATAAGTCTAGCATTGTTGTTGTTGTTTGCCTTCATTTGCTGCTACACAGGTATTCTCTTATGCTACTATTTTGAGAGCCAGAAAGGCATCTATACTTATCCAGATATTGGAGAGGTTGCACTGGGGAGACTTGGTCGTTTTTTTATTTCTATTGTTTTGTACTATGAATTCTATGCATATTGTGTAGAGTTTATCACACTAGAGGGGGAAAATTTGACAAGGCTTTTTCCAGGTTTTCATTTTGATATTGCTGGGATTGAACTGATTTCTCTCTATTCATTTGGAATTTTAGCTGCAGTGATAGTGCTACCGGCTGTTTGGCTGAAAGATTTGCGAAGCTGGTGGAGTGCTTGCAACTGTTTTGGTTATTGTCACAGTTTTCTGGGTGGGAGCCATAGATGGGGTAGGTTTCCACCCCAGTGGTTCACTGGTGAACTGGGCCAACCTTCCTTTTGCAGTTGGTGTGTCTGGGTTCTGTTACTCTAGCCATTCAGTATTCCCAAACATCTATATGTCGATGGCAGACCGCACTCAATTTGACAAAGTACTAATTTTGAGTTTGTTTTTTATTTATTTATTTATTTTAATTTTTTTATTATCTATCCGGTTCCTTTAAATCTCCTCCTACTGAAATCTCATCTTGGCACAATTTCCCATTCCCTAGTCTTGCAGCCACATTCACTGCTCTGTCTGAAATTAATTGTAAAGCTAAAAATTTGTTGCCAACAGAAAGTGAACATGTTTTAAAGGTCGATGTGAAGCAAAAAAAGAAAAGAAAATCAGACAATATAGACAAACTTGGAAAGAAAGATTTTATCAAGGGGATAAATGATCAGTATATATCTGTATTTGATTTTCAGTTAGAGGTTGCTGAAGAAAAAGTGAATTTGAAGAAGAAGAAATGCAAAGACAAGAAAGAGATGGATGAAATAATTTTTCCTCAAGGGAAGCCAATGCAGTTGATTGCAGGCATAGAATTTTCTTCAAATGATGTTGGATCAGCATTGCAGTTTCAGGAATTTTGCTGAGCATTTGAACAAGTATGTACTTCTTATCCGTACTTCTTATCCAAAATGTGTTTTAAGTTCATATATATGGTTCAAACTGAAAATTTTGCACCATGTATATTTTCTTTTACATTACCATAGTTATACCTTCAACAATACCAATTTTCTGCTACAAACACACTAGTGTGATAGTATGAAGTGGAAAAAGTTTACATTGTCGTAGTTATACCTTCAACAGTACCAATTTTTTGCTACAAACACACTAGTGTGACAGTATGAAGTGGAAAAAGTTTAATATTGGTTAGTTTACACCATGATTTGGGCTAACATCACTTCCTACTTATTCAATTCTTGATTTTTGCATGTTAGATATAGCCCACAACACCTTTCCATTCTTTGAGAGCTATGCTTTTACACTAGTCAACAATAATTGTTATAGAAGTTCTTTGATTGTTAAAATAAAAGTAATATTTCCAAGGAAGACTTTTGGAGGTATCTATAAATGAGGTCTTATAGATGTACCTTACCGATTGATGACAATATATGCTATGCTTAGTGCAAGTGAAATACCCAAGCCTCTCTGATCATCAAGAAAATATGGTTTTGTAAGGTCTCTGTAGTATAATGAATTTCCAATGTGTTGCTATCCACATGCTTATATTGAAACTATGAAAGTTTAGTCCTAATTTTCCGGCCTTGGCTTTTATTCTATCTGAAGTAGCTCCTCTTGTTATAGGGCTTTGACACATGCTTACCATTCAACATAGCAATATATGATAAACTTTGTATTCATAAACAAATGAGCAATGATGACTCAGAAATGCCACTAAATGAATGAAAAAACCACTGTTCTACGGGGATGTGTCCCTTAGGGTGGAAGCATGTTCCCAAGGTGTATTTTTCTTGTAGGATGTTCCAAGAAACATTTTTCCACATATCTCTTTTGGGAAATGCAGTGAAACATAGAGGGAAATGCATTTTCCCAAAAGGGTTTTTTTATTTTTCCCTTTTTTCGGATGATTGAAGAAACATTTCTCTACATATATTTGTGGGAAACATAGATGGAAAATTTTCCCTCATGTGAAGGATTCATTTTCCAAAAGGAGGATTTAAAGCTTTTCCCTATAGAAAAATGTGCTTTTGGATGTCTCTTGGAAAAAATGAGTTGCCAATTTTTATGGTGTCCCAAATGCTTCTACTTGCTTGTTTGACCATCCCTATACCTGCAACCAATATTGTGATTCCTTGTATTCCTTTTCCAAGTGACTCTTTATTCACGTTGTGTTCACACTTCCAATGCCATTACAACCCTCGCCTAGTCCAATATACCATCATTTCGACATGAGTCGTTGATCCACATTGTACTTTTGACTAACCAATGCTCATTAAATTGTACTTTGTCAATTTTGGATTTTTGGCCATGTTATTAGAACCCCATTGTCAAGGTTCCTAGTGTAGTCAATGTTCTTTATCCACGTTGTGTTCACTCTTTCAAATGCAAGTGCAACCCACACCTAATCCAATATACCATCATTTAGACATGAGTAGTTGATCCACATGGTAATTTTGACTAATCAATACCCATTAAATTGTGCTTTGTCAAATTTTGATCTTGTTCACAATCATAGCATAACATGGTCTTAATGTTGTGAAAGCTCAATGACATTTTATTATATAAATCTTGTATTGATGTGTCAGTCCAAATTTTGCACAAGTGGAGGCATTGAATGGATTTACCAAAAGGTTGTATTCTATTTCCATAATGCTTCAGGGATTTCCAGTAAAACACTAAAATCTAGATGCCAAATATATTTGTGTATTTCATATATTGTCATTGAAATACTAAATGATGCTGGCATTGTTGAAACTGTCAATTTCACTCTTAAATGGTCCTTGAATTGAGTTTTAACTCGTTGATATCTCTGTTTCTACGGAATTGAGTTCAGTAGCATCATAACAACTTTGAGTTCTATTATTCATCAAGTTTTTTACCACCTTTGGAATTGGAATTGAGTTTAGTAGCTACATAACAACTTTGAGCTCTCTTCCACATCTGGGTACTTGCCTATGAAATCTGGCACATATGCAAACCTCGAAAGGGTGAGAATACACAAGAATAAGCTCATGGGATAGATACCCATTTCACTCTCAGGGATCCCTCATGTTTATATGCTAATGTATGTCAGCAACAATGGTGTTCATAAGGGGAGGACTCTCCCATGACAACCCAAATCAATGGTGGAGAGCAAAAACCCAAACGGACCAGATGATTAGACACTTCCAATTTTGGTGACAAGAGTCAAACCACTCCATATCCCTGCTAGGGTAGGATATATATCTTATATAATTTAAATGTCATAGTATATATAAGATATGAGTTGGGTTGAATATGTGACATATATAAAGGTATGGACAGGGACAAATATATTCAAGAAATTCCACGGTGTTATCTCAATTGGTTGATGTACCAATAAAAGTCAAAACATAATGTCCAGTCAAATAACATAATTAAGTAGAGATTTCAATGTAATTGATATGTGGAATAGGGATCCAAGTATTCTTACTGATATTTTTGCTACTTTTTCCAAATAGAGGACATGGGTTTGACCTTGGTAGGTGAATAGCTTTAAAATATTTTCCTTAACCATTGTTAGGACAAGAAGTATTGTTAGAATCTACCTTCCAAGGAAATTAATTGTATGAATCTCATGACCCATTTTTTGGCTGAGAGAGTTCCCGTAGGACACAGACTAATGAGACAGCAACACTTAATGAGCAGATTACTTACAGGAACAGCAGCAAGATGCTAATCAGAATCAACATTGTGAGAGTTTTCTTGGATAGATTTGACATTGAAATTAATGAATAGAAAATTGTCAAAGGAGGAGGTGAAGTGGAGATTGCATACAAGCCAATTTTGTTGAAGGAAGAAGTCAATAACACTCTCTAAAAAGGAAAAAACATTCAGATATTCGTCACAGTTTGAATCAATTGACATGAAAATTCCCACATTATTCTACAAGATTCAGAGCGATCTCAAGTGAAATGTGCAGGTTTTGTAGATGGGCTTGGTGGAAACATCTCATCGAAGACATGTTCCGAACAATATGAGACTTTAGAAGTGATTATGCTAACCAACAAGTCAATTCATTAAAGTAGCGCCATGTATCATATAACTGGAGAGGTTTCATTATTCAAAGAAGTCGCCTTATTTGATTTATTTAGAGGGTTTGATCGGCTGTAGCTGTAGGTTGCCTATTTGAAGCAGACATGCATGATTTATTCCCTTCCAAGAGTATGGTATGAAAGATGCTATTTGAGAAGGTTGACCTGGTTGAAAACAACTGCAGCAGAAGCTTGCAGTTGGAACTTAGAATTACCTTCTTTATGGGGTTTATCATGAAAAAAATAGCAGTTGGAAGTTAGAGTCAACTGCTCTATCAGGTTTATCATGAACAACAACAGTTTTCTTTTGTCACCAAAAGTTCATTGAAACGGAAATTTCCCAAAAGGTTGTATTCTGTTTCCATAATGCTTCAGGAATTTCCAGTAAAACACTAAAAGCTAGATGCCAAAGATATTTTTGTATTTCATATATTCTCATTGAAATACTAAATGATGCTGGCATTGTTGAAACTGTCAATTTCACTCTTAAATGGTCCTTGAATTGAGTTTTAACTCGTTGAGATCTTTGTTTCTACTGAATTTAGTTCAGTAGCATCATAACATCTTTGACTTCTATTATTCATCAATTTCTGTACCACCTCTGGAATTGGAATTGTAGCTACATAACAACTTTGAGTTCTCTTCCACATCTGGGTACTTGCCCATGAAATCTGGCACATATGCAAGCCTCGAAAGGGTGAGAATACACAAGAATAAGCCCATTTCACTCTCATTCTGCCTCATGTTTATATGCTACTGTGTGTCAGCAACAATGGAATTCATAAGGGGAGGACTCTCCCATGACAACCCAAATCACAGGTGGAGAGAAAAAAACCCAAACGGACTGGATGAATTAGGCACTTCCAATTTTGGTGACAAGAGTCAAACCACTCCATATCCCTGCACGGGTAGGATATATATATTATATAATTTAAATGCCATAGTATATATAAAATATGAGTTGCGTTGAATATGTGACTTATATAAAGGTATGGACAGGGACAAATATATTCAAGAAATTCCACGGTGTTACCTCAGTTGGCTGATGTACCAATAAAAGTCAAAACATAATGTCCAGTCAAATAACAGAACAAAGTAGTGATTTCAATGTAATTGATATGTGGAATAGGGATCCAAGTCCTCTGATGTTTTTGTTGCTTTTTTCAAATAGAGGACATGGGTTTGACCTTGGTAGGTGAATAACTTTAAAATATTTTCCTTAACCATCGTTAGCACGAGAAGTATTGTTAGAATCTACCTTCAGAGAAATTAATTGTATGAATGTCATGACCCATGTTTTGGCTGAGAGAGTTCCCACAGGACACAGACTAATGAGACAACAGCACTTAATGAGCGGATTACTTTCAGGAATAGCAGCAAGATGCTAATTAGAATCAACATTGTGAGAGTTTGCTTAGATAGATTTGACATTAATATTAATGAATAGAAAATTGTCAAGGGAGGAGGTGAAGTGGAGATTGCATACAGGCCAATTTTGCTGAAGGAAGAAGTCAATGACACTCTCTGAAAAGGAAAAAACCTTCAGAGATTTGTCACAGTTTGAATCAATTGACATGAAAATTCCCACATTCTTCTACAGGATTTAGTGTGATCTCAAGTGAAATGTGCAGGTTTTTTAGACGGGCTTGGTGGTAACATCTCATTGAAGACATGTTCTGAACAATATGAGACTTTCGAAGTGATTATGCTAACCAACAAGTCAATTCATTAAAGTAGCGCCATGTATCATATAATTGGAGAGGTTTCGTTATTCAAAGAAGTCGCATTATTTGATTTGTTTAGAGGGTTTTATTGGCTATAGTTGTAGGTTGCCTATTTGAAGCAGACATACATGATTTATTCCCTTCCAAGAGTATGGTATGAAAGATGTTGTTTGAGAAGGTTGACCTGGTTGAAAACAACTACAGTAGAGGCCTGCAGTTGGAAGTTAGAATTACCTTCTTTATGGGGTTTATCACGAAAAAAACAGCAGTTGGAAGTTAGAGTCAACTTCTCTGTTGGCTTTATCATGAAAAACAACAGTTTTCTTTTGTCACCAAAATTTCATTGAAACCGCAATTTCCCAAAAGGTTGTATTCTGTTTCCATAATTCTTCATACATTTCCAGTAAAACACTAAAAGCTAGATGCCAAATATATTTGTGTATTTCATATATTCTCATTGAAATACTAAATGATGCTGGCATTGTTGAAACTGTCAATTTCACTCTTAAATGGTCCTTGAATTGAGTTTTAACTCGTTGAGATCTCTGTTTCTATGGAATTGAGTTCCGTAGCATCATAACAACTTTGAGTTGTATTATTCATCAAGTTATGTACCACCTCTTGATTTGGAATTGTAGCTACATAACAAATTTGAGTTCTCTTCCACATCTGGGTACTTGCCTGTGAAATCTGGCACATATGCATACCTTGAAAGGGTGAGAATACACAAAAATAAGCTCATGGGATAGATACCAATTTCACTCTAAGATATCCCTCATGTTTATATGCTACTGTGTGTCAGCAACAATGGCATTCATAAGGGGAGGACTCTCCCATGACAACCCAAATCACTGGTGCAGAGAAAAAACCCAAACGGACCAGATGAATTAGGCACTTCCAATTTTGGTGACAAGAGTCAAACCACTCCATATCCCTGCTAGGGTAGGATATATATCTTATATAATTTAAATGTCATAGTATATATAAAATATGAGTTGCGTTGAATATGTGACATATATAAAGGTATGGACATGGACAAATATATTCAAGAAATTCCACGGTGTTACCTCAGTTGGCTGATGTACCAATCAAAGTCAAAACATAATGTCCAATAAAATAACAGAATGAAGTAGCCATTTCAATGTAATTGATATGTGGAATAGGGATCCAAGTCTTCTGATGTTTTTGCTGCTTTTTCCAAATAGAGGACATGGGTTTGACCTTGGTAGGTGAATAGCTTTAAAATATTTTCCTTAGCCATCGTTAGCACGAGAAGTATTGTTAGAATCTACCTTCAGAGGAAATTAATTGTATGAATGTCATGACCCATGTTTTGGCTGAGAGAGTTCCCGCAAGACACAGACTAATGAGACAACAGTACTTAATGAGCGGATTAGTTATAGGAACAGCAATAAGATGCTAATCAGAATCAAAATTGTGAGAGTTTGCTTGGATAGATTTGACATTAATATTAATGAATAGCATATTTTCAAAGGAGGAGGTGAAGTGGAGATTGCATACAGGCCAATTTTGCTGAAGGAAGAAGTCAATGACACTCTCTGAAAAGGAAAAAACCTTCAGAGATTTTTCACAGTTTGAATCAACTGACATGAAAATTCCCACATTCTTCTACAAGATTCAGTGTGATCTCAAGTGAAATGTGCAAGTTTTGTAGACAGGCTTGGTGGAAACATCTCATTGAAGACATGTTCCGAACAATATGAGACTTTGGAAGTGATTATGCTAACCAGCAAGTCAATTCATTAAATTAGCGCCATGTATCATATAATTGGAGAGGTTTCGTTATTCAAAGAAGTCGCCTTATTTGATTTATTTAGAGGGTTTGATTGGCTGTAGTTGTAGGTTGCCTATTTGAAGCAGACATACATGATTTATTCCCTTCCAAGAGTATGTTATGAAAGATGTTGTTTGAGAAGGTTGACCTGGTTGAAAACAACTACAGCAGAGGCTTGTAGTTGGAAGTTAGAATTACCTTCTTTATGAGGTTTATCATGAAAAAAACAGTAGTTGGAATTTAGAGTCAACTTCTCTATCGGCTTTATCATGAACAACAACAGTTTTCTTTTGTCACCAAAAGTTCATTGAAACCACAATTTCCCAAAAGGTTGTATTATGTTTCCATAATGCTTCAGGAATTTCCAGTAAAACACTAAAAACTAGATGCCAAAGATATTTTTGTATTTCATATATTCTCATTGAAATACTAAATGATGCTGGCATTGTTGAAACTGTCAATTTCACTCTTAAATGGTCCTTGAATTGAGTTTTAACTCGTTGAGATCTCTGTTTCTACGGAATTGAGTTCAGTAGCATCATAAAAACTTTGAGTTGTATTATTCATCAAGTTCTGTGCCACCTCTAGAATTGGAATTTAGTTCAATAGCTACATAACAACTTTGAGTTCTCTTCCACATCTAGGTACTTGCCTATGAAATCTGGCACATATGCAAACCTCGAAAGGGTGATAATACACAAGAATAAGCTCATGGGATAGATACCCATTTCACTCTCAGGTCTCCCTCATGTTTATATTCTAATGTGTGTCAGCAACAATGGCATTCATAAGGGGAGGACTCTCCCATGACAACCCAAATCACTGGTGGAGAGAAAAATCCCAAACGGACTGGATGAATTAGGCACTTCCAATTTTGGTGACAAGAGTCAAACCACTCCATATCCCTGCTAGGGTAGGATATATATCTTATATAATTTAAATGTCATAGTATATATAAGATATGAGTTGGGTTGAATATGTGACATATATAAAGGTATGGACAGGGACAAATATATTCAAGAAATTCCACGGTGTTACCTCAGTTGGATGATGTACCAATAAAAGTCAAAACATAATGTCCAGTCAAATAATAGAATGAAGTAGTGATTTCAATGTAATTGATATGTGGAATAGGGATCCAAGTCTTCTTACTGATGTTTTTTCTACTTTTTCCAAATAGAGGACATGGGTTTGACCTTGGTAGGTGAATAGCTTTAAAATATTTTCCTTAACCATTGTTAGCACGAGAAGTATTGTTAGAATCTACCTTCCAAGGAAATTAATTGTATGAATGTCATGACCCATGTTTTGGCTGAGAGAGTTCCCGCAGGACACAGACTAATGAGACAACATCACTTAATGAGCGGATTACTTACAGAAACAACAACAAGATGTTAATCAGAATCAACATTGTGAGAGTTTTCTTGGATAGATTTGACATTAATATTAATGAATAGCAAATTGTCAAAGGAGGAGGTGAAGTGGAGATTGCATACAGGCCAATTTTTCTCAAGGAATAAGTTAATGACACTCTCTAAAAAGGAAAAAACCTTCAGATATTTGTCACAGTTTGAATCAATTGACATGAAAATTCCCACATTCTTCTACAGGATTCAGTGTAATCTCAAGTGAAATGTGCAATTTTTGTAGACGGGCTTGGTGGAAACATCTCATTGAAGACATGTTCCGAACAATATGAGACTTTGGAAGTGATTATGCTAACCAGCAAGTCAATTCATTAAATTAGCGCCATTTACCATATAATTGGAGAGGTTTCGTTATCAAAGAAGTCGCCTTATTTGATTTATTTAAAGGGTTTGATTTGCTGTAGCTGTAGGTTTCCTATTTGAAGTAGACATGCATGATTTATTCCCTTCCAAAAGTATGGTATGAAAGATGTTGTTTGAGAAGATTGACCTGGTTGAAAACAACTACAGCACAGGCTTGCAGTTGGAAGTTAGAATTACTTTATTTATGGGGTTTATCATGAAAAAAATAGTAGTTGGATGTTAGAGTCAACTGCTCTATCAGGTTTATCATGAACAACAACAGTTTTCTTTTGTCACCAAAATTTCATTGAAACTGCAATTTGAGACAGATGGCAGTGAACAAGAATTTGAGAAAATTATAAACTACTTTGTTAACATAAACGAATTATGAAACCAACCCATTAAACGGTTTTCATATTTCTCATGTAATTATCTGGTAACAAAAGTTGAACTATTCTACAGAGATGCAAACTTTGCGGTTAAATTCATCTTAATGTTTTCCCCTTCTTGGAGAGTGCCATGAACCTCTGATACCATGTCATCACCACGTAACTATAAAGAATATGAAAACAAACAAAAAATCCAAAACAAATGTCCGCCGGCGATGTTATTAGAACCCCATTGTCGAGGTTCTTAGTGTGCTTGATGTTCAAGGTGATCAAAGGTTATAGAGCTTTTGCTACTTTTAGTAGTATGTAGAAGTAATTATTTGATTTTTAGTAATAAAAGTTTGTTCCAATTGTATATTGTGCAAGATTTTAAAAGGAAAAAAATATCTCTATCACTTTTCAGATAATATTATTGGATTTTTTACATATATAATCACAAAATATAGCCAATAAGTGAAAAAAAACTAGATATGGAAGGCAACAACCCCCACAAAATTATTATTCATATACTCTTGGTATTCTAGCACTTGTGGAATAAGTTGGAGAGCTTGTCTGCTAGGGTATTGAGTTCATGGTATATATGGCCACAAGAGAACCAATCCAACTTGTTGTAGACTTGTTTGATACCTTGCAAAATGTGAGCCAAATGAGGGGCCACTATGCTGACTTTGTCGCAGACTCAATCCACAACAAGTTTTGAATCCCCCAAAATATTTAGTTTTTTTTTTACATCTTTTTGGTTGACCATAATGACAAGAGCCTACAAAGTTGAAAATTCAACTCTCATGTGTGTGCCCATAATGGGAGCATATTTGATATGCAAAAAATGAGTAAGTTTTTCATATTTCTTTCCGCAATGATTTTATTTCACTGCTTTGATCTTTGATGTTGTGTCATCAATTAAATATTCCATTCCTCCATTAGCAGGACTGCCTACATACATACCTCCACTTTCAGGTTGCGTTTCTTTAAGTGGTTCACGCCCAATGAATTTCTACTCATCGATGCTGGCTGGTTCATATGGTAATATTTCATCTACTTTTCATCAACCTTTAAAGACAAAAACTGGCATATCAAATGATTCACACCCATTAACAGGAAAAAATAAACTCGCTACAATCCATTTTGGTGAGATGCTGGATATATTGAAACCATTCCCACAGGCTTCAGAAACCACTCTGGATCCATTTCAAGTTCTGGATAGAAAGAAAAACTCCTTGCCAAAATGTCATGGCAATTAATCAAGTTCTCTTACAATTGCATTTGTCAACAACGAAGATAATTGTAGTTTACAGTTTTCCATCATTCCTCCATATGAAGTATTGACTATATATAAAGCAGATGGAGTTAAACTGTCACCAGTGAACATGCCTACTGTGACAACATGTGATCTCTCTGATGGTACGGTTTCAAATTGTTCTATAGTTTCTACACTTGAGTCTGGATTAGATCATCATACTAGTGAAAAGTAGAAAAACATATCTAAAAAACAAGCAGGTCTTTCAACAAATGGATGTTCAAATAAAATGACAAAATCTGAGCACAAGCCTAAAAAGCAGCAGATGCAACAACATGCGGTATTGGTAGGAACCTCTTCAAATATGGAAAGGGAGTCAAAAGGAGAGGTGGTTGCAGAGGATTCTAAACTTAGTGGTTCTCACAAGCAGTTGGAGGAGTTACTTTTGAGTCAGACTTCATCATCTACCTCAACAACTCCTTTAATGACAGCCCTAAAAAAGACAATTAAAGTTGATGATGGAGGGGCTAATTCTGACCTAGCTATAGAAAAAATTATGCATTCTTCACTGCCAGAGCCTAATTCTGCAACCCATCCTTGTGGTTCATTTAGCAATCCCACAAAATGTGAAAAGATATTATTGCCAAAGAAGTCACCAGGAAACATGGTTAATGTTGTGGACACTCCCTCGTTAAGGATATCAGGAGTTTCATCATCTGTCGATGAGATCACCGAAAGGAATATTTCCAGGGGAAAATTGGAACCTTTACAAGATTCGGAATCTGTGACTTAATTGATCATTGCTAATATCCCTTCATCTTTTGGAAGCTTTGGTGAGGGATATGAAGGAAAAACAGAAACTTCTGGGCTAGTTATAGATTTTTCTACAAAGGATGTTGGAGTAGTAAAGAAAGCAGCATAAGATATGAAGTTTGATAATAATAATGTTCTTGTAGGAACATTGAAGATCCCAACATGTAGTGAGGAAGGCATTAAATCATATTCAAATCCTAGAAATGTGAAGAATAAACAATTTGAATCAACAATCGATAATGCTAGACAAAGCTGCAGCAACAATTTTGTTAATTCTTGAATTGGAGAGAAGAAATATCTTGGAAATGTTCTCCATCCTAAGCATGGGACTGTTGTGGTTTCTGATTCCACATCTGAGTTTTCAAGCTCACCTGATGCTGACATAAACAAAGAGCTGGCTTATTTTTCCAATTCTGTCATTGGAAAAGAAAAAGCTAGTTTGCATGTTGGGGAGAGCAAAATCAATGGAATGCATGAGAGTAGGTTGGCATCTCAACTAGCTACACATGACAATGGCACAGTGGTTGTTGATCAAAATCTGCTCAAAGAGAAAAATGGTGAAGCGTTAGTTGTATCTGAGCAGTCAACAACAAATACATGCAAGGTGTCTGAATGGGAATTACAATAAGAAGCTACAACAGTCCTCCCTAAAGCTGATATGGCTATCTTGGAGGAAAAACTAGGTTTTCTGTCTGGTAACAAATTTGTTAACTGCAAACAATCTTCTGGATATAGAAACAAAGGTAGGGTTAACCATGATAGTGCTAAAGTACTTGGGGAAGGATTAGCTGCCAATGTGAAGGCAATTGACACATAAGATAAGGGTCAAGTCTCCACCACTAATAGTGATATTTGTGAAATTTTTGCTCAACTTCAGGTGTCATCTTTTCCAGTTGAAAGTGAAGGAAAGCAAGATTTAGTAGCTAGATTGACAGAAAAGGAGAATACAAGTTCTTCCAATGTTTCTGCGAAGAAGAGCGTTGCAAATATTGGTGATCTTGTCAAGGTAGTAGTTGTCAACAAGAAGAAGAAAAAGAAGGATTTTTCCAGTAAGGTAGATGTTGTAACTCCCACTGGGATTTATATAGTTCTTATAAGGTTCAAGAGGAGAAGGAGGAAGCTGTGAACCTTCCAGAACCATCCAAAATAGTAACCGATGATGTCAAGTGTAAGACTTCTTCAAAAGAGCTTGAGAAGCAAGTCCTAAAAGAAGTGGATGATTGGGAAGATGCATCCGAGTTTTCAACTCCTATGAATCAAGTAGCTACTTTAGTTATTGAATGTTCAGGAGACAAAAGGTACTCCACAGATTTTTTTGTTGACAATCAACGATCAGTGCAAAGATCTACCAAATCATTTTGAAATTTGTCTAGACATTATTGAATTACTTAGAAATTCCCAAGCACTTGCAAGTCATGTAGGAGAGGTTGATGCATTAGCAAGCACTACAAGAGCACTTGACATGCAGCTGAGTGGGAATTATCTACTTGAACTTCGTTGGAGCAATATGGCTAGTTGGGATGATGATAGATGGGCCAAGCCGGTGGATGCTTTTGCTGATGGTTGTGATATGTGGATGGATGCGGATCTTAGTGGTTCCTCTGCTGTGTTTTGACCTAAACAAGGTTATAATACTGGCTTTGCATGAAATACCTGTGCAACACAAATGAGTATGAATGTCATCCTTCCTGGAGGGCCTTATGTGCAAGCACCACTTCCAGAAGTTGGACTAGTGAGAAATAATTATGATGCTGATAGGTGGCAGTGTGCTTCTAGTTCGCAGAAGGGTTTGATTTCTCCTCCATAGCCTTCTTTTCCCACAGTTCATATATCAGAGAAACGATATGAAGTGGGCAAGGTTTTTGATGAGGATCCGTTGAAACAAAGATAAATTAAATCCATCCTCAATAAATTAACACCCCAAAACTTTGAGAAACTTTTTGAACAAGTCAAAGAAGTGAACATTGACTCTACATCATGTCTTCATGGTATAATATTCAAATATTTGACAAAGCCTTGATGGAGCTAGCTTTTTGTGAAATGTATGAAAAATTCAGTTTTTAGCTTGCTGCAGGAATACCATAATTTTATGAAGATAATGAGAAGGTTGTTTTCAAGCAAGTTCTTTTGAACAAATGTCAAGAAGAATTTGAAAAAGATGAAAGAGAAGAGGCTGAGGCTGAGAAAGCAGAAGATCATGGTGAAAAAATCCTTTCAGCAGAAGAAAAATGGGAGAAGAAGGCTACAACAAAACGATGAATGCTAGGATATATAAGGTTTATTGGTGAGATTTATAAAGAAAGTATGTTGACTGAAATAATTATGCATGCATGCATCAAGAAATTAATAGGTGAATTTCAGCATTGAGAGGAGGAAAATGTTGAATCTTTGTGCAAATTGATAAGCACTATTGGTCATATGATTGACCATTCAAGGGCCAAGGAACATATTGATGCTTACTTTGATAGAATGACAAAAATTTCCAATAACCAAGCGCTTCCCTCTATGATGAGGTTCATGTTGAAGGATTTGATTGATCCGAGGAGGAATGGATGGAAACAAAGGATGAAAGTTGAGGGCCCCAAGAAAATAGAGGAAGTGCATCGGGGTGTTGTGCAAGAACTACATGGACAGGGAGGCTGCTCTCGAGGTACCAATATGGGACATTCAAGTCGGAGACTTGTGACACCACTTGATCATGGTGGGAGAGGACTTGCGATGCCACCTTACATGGCAAGTGCACAAACGAGTTCACTTCCACATATGGGTGGGATTAAAGGGCCACAACCCCATATGGGACCACGTGACCGTGGATTCACCAGTCAAGATGCTCAGATTGTGGATAGGGATCAATTTGAAAATCAGTATATGCCAAGCCCTTCAACACACAAAGCTTCTAATGATGGCCACTTGACTCTTGGTCCTAAGGGAGGTCTTGGAAAGGGAATAAGAGGGAGTGCTCAACCTCTTCCATATGCTAAGAGTGTTCTAGCAGATATTCCACCATTCACATCCTGAGTAATATACGAATAGGTGTAGGTCTGATTTCAGGTTGCAGTTATGACCGAATTCCAGTTGGTATGAGAGATGAAATTTTGACAAGGACTTGTGCAAAATAAAAGCCTTTATTTACAAAATCATGTGTCTAAGAAAGAAATGTTTTGGATAATGACATAAGAGAGTTTAAGAATTCATACTCATCAGGTGACGAAGGTGGGAAGACTGCAAATTTTGAATTTCAACTGTAAGAACATTCATCTCAAAGAACTTTGAGTTCACAACTCATTGAGGTTCAACTTGGGAAAAAGGCTGAAATGGCAATCAAAGAATATTACAGGTGCATTCCTTTACAAAGATTCCATGCATTTTCATTATGTATTTTAGAGAAGTCAACAAGTTTCCCTGACTTTTTCTTAATTTTGCATGACATACCATCCAATGTGAGAGATTTGAAGGGGGCAAATTTTTGTGTAGTTGACCTTAAAGCACCATTGTTCCATTCAACTATGGTTTTTCTTTGATTATTAGATTATTTTTTTAGGAAAGATGTTGAAATTGATATTTTGGGGAATCTACTTACACATTTATGCAAGTCTGAGCCTTTCTTGCTAAATCAAGGACAACTTACTGAAGGGTAATGTGAAATTTTGTGTTCGTTTTTATTCAAGTTTGAATTTATTTAAGTTATGCTACAATCTATGGTCATTTGCGATTATGAAATATGACTATATATAATTTTGATGTTTCTAGGTTGGAGGTTGTTCTATTTTCATTGGAGGATGCTACTGTTGATGTGCCCAAGGCTCCCAAGTTCCTTGGTCATGTAGGGTCAAAATCCACTAAGCTGATTCCATATCATTAGAACAATTTTGCATCCTTCTTGGGAAACAAATCTATTACGGAATAGGATTTTCCCAAGAAGGAATTTATAACATGAAACCAAACAAATTACAAGCAATGTTAGTTTGTCTTTCCAAGGCATATGATAGAGAAAATTGGCTTTATTTAGGGCTACTCATCCATATAGGGTTCAATGTAAAATTGGTTAACTAGATAATGAATTGTCTTTCCTCAATATATGTGCAATTCTAATTAATGGCTCAACCTATTCTTCTATCATGCCTACAAGATACCATGGGTAGGTATGACTAATGGCTCCTCTGCCATTTTTTTACTGTAGAGTAGGTGGTTTCGACTCTCAACAGAGTTATAACAGAGTAAAAAAGAACTATAATCTTGACAACTATACAAATAGGATTTGCCCTAAACTTGACATATTTACTCTTTGTTGATTATGTTTTGATTTTGGGTGATATGAACAAGGTAGATGCAATTATGCTGAAGGACCCCACCCTTGAAGAACTGAAATTCCTACCGTAAAAACTACCAACAACTGAGGAGCTACAAGAATCAACACCATATTTGATTTGAACCTAAATAGTCTTATTATCTTCGAGTATTTCCTTAATCACAATGACCAGTAGATTCTCCTTATGGATTATTTCTCTCATTCTATTTATTAGTAAAATCCACAAAATGTATCCCTACATTTGAATCTTGGGAAAAAAACATATAATTGTTATCATTTAAATTATCCATATCTCTTGGAGCCCAAAGATCCATTTGATTTGGATAAGCTTTATTTATAACCTCAAAAGAAACCCTATTATAAGCCGAAGGACCATTATGTCCTCTTGAGTCTTGACAAAGTATGATGGAATAAATTTGGGTGAAGATCAGATCCATGTTTACCATGTCAGAACCTAGGTTCATTGAGATGACGACCTTGGTTTGAAGATATCCACCATACAAACTAGGACCACCCATACTTATCGTTGTTGTCTCTCTTTCATCATCAAGATTAACATACTGAGGATGTATAACCCATGGAGCCCCATGGTAGTCATTTCAATGTAATTTATTAGAATACATGCCATTTTTTATTATGAGATTTACCACATCCGAAAATGGCATCATTCACATAATTTTGAAGAATTCTACAAATTATGTCCACATATTTTTTTTTCACATTTACGAATTCCCTCACATTTTTTGGTTCTTGAAGCTCGAGCATTTTCATAACAAAAATAGGCAAAGTCAAACAAAAAAAATGGTACACTCTCTTTTCATTTTCTAATCTTATAATGAAGTTTTATTAGAGACACTGCTTGTTTGTCTGTTTTGGTTAGAAAATGGTTTGTTCTTGGTTTTATGCGACTTTCAATTTATCATATCTAGCATGTTGTGAAATGGGAAAGAATAATGTGTGACATTTATCTTGCAGAAATTGATGCTAAATGAAAGGATACATAGTTTAACCAAGCTACAATTCACTTTGGTAAAGGCAGAGGAACATCTTAAAAACCTGCTTAAGAATACACCATATACAAAGTTTAACCATAAGCAATATATGCATTTTTATTTTGTATATGTGTTCTTTTTTTTCCTCAAGATATCACAACAAGAAAAATATTGATATTGTAGAAATTGTTTGAGGATGTAATTGAGGCCGATTTTTTTGATGTCCTATTTGATTGATACTTTCTCATATGTCAGGAAGGCTTTAAATATGAATTAATATGTTCACGAAACAAATCAGATTCAAATTTTATAGATATAAAAGATAAAAACAAATGTCAATGTCTTTGTTTGATTGTTACTTGACTCTGTTGTGGGTAGGTTACAAGAAATGTGATTGGAAAATACGATGCATGCCACATCTTGGATATGGTTCATTCGCTGTTAGACATCGCTTACACACCTAAGCCGTCAACTTTGGAAATGTTTCTAGTAGTAATTCCTATGGTTTTTAATGTTGTGATTATTTCACCTCATGGTTATTTTAGGCAAGCAAATTCTTTAGGAATGCTATACATGGCATCGGTGGATAGGTAAACAAATTTTTTATAATTGCAATTTCCATTCCATGATATCCTCTCTTTATTGTTTGATTGTATTTTGGATGTTTCTTTTGATTTTGTTTTGTATTTTAAATACGAAATTGAAACTACTTAGTACCATGTCCATTTAAACAACAACCAAAGCTTGAAGATGAAATTAGTATTACACTATATTGATTGGAATCATTATAGCTCTTTTGTGTTAAAATATTTTCATAACTATCAGAAAAATGTACTTTCATGTTGTTATTTGAGTACATGTTGTTTATATACTTGACTAAGTTCATCCGTTAGAAAATGAAATGTTGTTGTGAATAAAACAACAAGGATTATACATCACACCTCAGATTATTTGTTTTCACAAGTTATCTACAACTTGAGATTTTTAGCATATAACTTAGTTGACATGATTGTTTCTAAGCTTTCCTTGAAAGTTGAATACTAATTCACTAAGGTGTTCTTTTCTATATATGGTGATATTTTAATTGCTTTGTTTATGTAGCTTATCTGGCCACATTATAGTGGCAGTTATCGCCCCAATGAAGAAAATTTGTTCGAGTTTTTTACTTGTATGGGGAGAAATGGCTTTGACATTGCTGATGTTGAGGTATATGTCGTATAAATTATTTATACTCTGATTTAGTTTATATTATAGTGTTCATTGTCTTTCATGTTTTACACTCTGCATTGTATATTATTTTGTTTTCAGAAAATGAACTCAGTATTGATGGTAAGAAGCATGAATTGAAAAAAGAGGGGAGCAATAAAATTGGAGCAACATGCAAAAAGAGAGAGGAGAACTAGTTTGGTGATACTCTAAGAGCCAATATCCTGCATAAGACACACATATAAAGACTGGTGGTGAAGTCTTCAAAGTTGGTGAATTCACTTGCAATGCCTTGAAAACACAACGATAATGTTTTGAAGTGATAAAACACCATTTCATGTGTAAATTGTAGTCCAACCAATATTAAGTTGGAAAATCATATTGTAATACTTTAACATTTCAAATAATATCATTTATGTGGTTGAAATTATTTATAGTTGCACTTGATATTATTTAGTATTGTAATTAAAATATGCGACTTTGTCTTTTCATAGTAGATGAACATGCACATTGTATAACATTTTTTAAATGATACAAATTAATTTATGTTGATTAATAATGATCACAAAATCAATTTAAAACTATTAAATTAGTAGTTTATATTGATTAACGATGAATAAAAATAAAATGAATATACAACTAAATTAGTCATTTATAATGATTATTAATGAAAGTAAATGAAATGAATATAAACTACTAAATTAGTCATTTATATAATGAATAAATGACTAATGCAAATGATACACTTGTGACTAAAAATGACAACTAAATTTTGCATATATACAACTATTAGTATCTAATTTACAGTATCTTATAACACGACTAAAATTTAGTCATATTTCTTCTTTCATTAATTGGTTTCAAACGATGACTAAAATTTTCATATATATGACTATTAGTAGCTAATTTACAGTATCTTATAACACGACCAACAATTTGGTCATTAATTCATTTTCTCAGGTGATCATATAGTAATATATTTTGTTGTATATTTGGTCATTAATTGTGACAATTAATGACCAAATCAAAGATAAAATTAGTGACCAAATTAATGATCAAATCATTGATTAAATTAATGATCAAATCAATGACTAAATTAATGACTAAATTAGTGACTAAATTAATGACCAAATATACAACTAGACAACAAAATTGAGATAACCAATTAATAACTAAGCTAAAAACGACCAAAAGTTGGTCGCATTATAAGATACTGTAAAGTAGCTACTATTGGTCACCGACCGAAAAATAGTCGTTTATATGCAAATTTTAGTCATTTTTTTAGTAACTAATTAGCCATTTTGTACTAGTGGAAGTTCCACTTCTACCACTCGAGAACAACAAGAATGCAACATTATAATGAACAAAGAAGAAAATGTAGATGAAAGGGTCATTCATGAGGTGAAATAATAAGTTATCACGTTTAACTTTCCAATCAGGGAGAAATATGGAGTAGCTCGAATGAATAATATTTTAGATTTTGTTCTGCCAAATTTTTATGGCTTGGCTACTAGGGATCCATATTAATTTCCATTTGAAGATGAAATCCTCTGTAGAAGCTATGATTACGTCTATTATATCCACTAACTTATGTTTTTTCTTGCGACCTTAAAGAATGTTTCTCTTCTATGGTTTATGGTGATTTTTGGGAATTGTATGGGCTCATATGAAAGGAGAATTCCTCAAAAAGTACCAGGACTATTGCAAGGAAAAATAATAGAAAGAGGAAATATTCAGGATGGTGCAACAAGAAGATGAGAGTTTAGAATATTAAATCGAGTTCTTCAACTAAAATTTGCGAAGTCCATGACATTGCCAACTGGGACGATATACCTCATGAATTTTGTCATTGTGAGGAATCAAGGATGATTGCATTGAAATCCTTATTTAATGAGTGGAGGTGATATATAACAATATGAATATGAATTCATTTGTGACTGTGCCAGAGGTATTCTAGAGGGACTTCTCAATCAAGAAAAGGGCCAAGAAATATATTGTAAGAGCTAAAAATATATTTTGTATAGGAGCCACTCGAGCTGAAATTGAAAATTTTTTAGAGGATTTCAAAGTATATCTACTTAGTTCCATAATATCCTAGTTAGAAACGATGCAATTGAAGAAGAAAAAAGAGGAGGCAAAGCTAGATTTAACTATTTTTTACCCAAGGTGCAAAAACAATCACCCATAAAAAGAGTGTTATCACCAAAAATTGATCATATAGTCATTCCTAACTAGATGGATCAAAGTACACCATGTAAGACCAATTTTACCATAGTAAAATTTCTTTCACTATAAGCAATAATTTAATAAACTATATTTTATTAAGTTATTTCTCATTAAAATAAGAAACTCCATGAGATATAATTAAATAGATCATTATTTATTTGATTTTCCTCTAGGAATAATTAATTAAACCATTGTTTAAATAATATTCCTTGTAATATTTAACCCAATTAAGAGAAATAATTAGATAAATCATTATTGATCTTTTTTTTCTCTAGGAATAAGTAATTAAATCATTACTTAGTTATTATTCATTGTTAAATTTGACTAAATCGTGTAGGAATAATTAAACAAATAATTATTTGTTTATTATTCTTTAACAACATTCTTGAAATGATAAATAAATCATTTATTTGTTTATTATTTATAAATAAAGGTATTTAACCAATTTAAATATCATTTCCCTCCAACAAAATATAATAAAATATTCCAAGCAGTTAGATCTAGATTTTGGTTAATAATATTTTATTATTCTCCATTATCGAGGATAACTCAATATTTTGTTATAATTAGGAGGTTTTTTCCATTCATTCTTCACTTTGATCATTCTCATTTTCGTTCCCATTTTCTTTCGCCATTTGAGCTCCCACTTGAGTTCATAACAAATTCTGGATTTTCTACATTATTGAGAGAGAGAGACTCGCGAAGCTGAAGCTTTGAGGACCACCAAGAACCCATCACATTGAGTGGGAAAAATAACATTTACTTGTTTCCTTCACTATGTGTTACATAATAGAAAATATCATTCTTTAAACTTGTCTTTTCCATTGGTTACTTGGAGTTATTTTTGCATTAGTTACTATTTCATTTTTTTGTTTAACAACTTTTACTACATAGATATAAGTTTTTACAGGATTTATTCTCATTGTCTATTGCAGATATGAAGGGTTTTACAACCATTTCTATGGTTAGGGCTATATGTCATCTATAGTTTAAGAAATATATTTTTGCTAGACTTGACGAAATATTTTACACTAGCAAATGGCGACTCCACCGTTGTAATTCAGATTCCTAGGTGATCATCAGATTCAGTGATCAGGGTTTTTCTTTAGCTATTTTCTATCTTTTGATGTTTTTTTCTTTAAACTTTTTGGTCCTAATTCAGTCAAAATTCTAAATTCTGGATGTTTTCTGGTGTTTTCCGCAGTGAACAGGTACCAACCGCACTAGAGACGACACTTTTTCCGCAACCTTCTGCTCGAGAACCAAGGGGCATAACTTACACTTTTCAGCCCAAAAAGTGTGTTTTCCCCCAGAAATCGCACTTATCTGCTTAAAAACTGCGATATCACCTCTAAAGTTGTCAGAAACTGTGATCTGGAATCTTTTTCTGCGTTTTTTCTGCAATTGTTAGGATTTGCCTAGAGCACTGTATTGGGTTGTCTGACCTCTGTTTCAGCCCGTCTTAGTCCTGGATATGCTCAATTTGTCTTCTTGAAGTCGAACCAAGCCCCCTAGGTTTTCAGTACACGTACACCTTTTTAGGAGGGATTGAGCTGAGTAGGTAGACTAAAATTTGCAGCATTTTCAACCATTATTTTAGAGTCTAATCCATCATTTTTGCAGATCCTTAAGATAGGTTATTGTTACATCCAAAAATCCCTCTTGAGTCTTGTTTGGTATTTTCCCTTTGGGTCCCATTGTTTTCCCTAGGTTTTTTACCTTTAACCTTATCTTTTGTAGCAATTTTCCCCTCTGGTTTCTTGTTGTTTTCTGTGTAATTTCCAGCGGCATCAAGTCATTAGATCCTAGTCTCATAGACATTAGATATCTTGGCCATTTTAGTGTGTTTTGAGTCAATTTCGCCCCCATATAGTCTCGTTATTTGAGAACCTTGTTTGGGTGGGGTTTATGTATGATTATTTGTTTATTTTACTGTCATTTCAGTTTTGTTTACAATTTTTCAACATTTTTTCTTTTTTAAATAACTGTCTTGGCTTAATTAAAATGAGCACATGGCTAGATTGCACACAGTCACACCTAAAGCGAAGAGCACTTGGTTTACACTGCCAAACCAAGACATAAACATCATAATTAATTAATCTGCCGCACATATCCTTGTTTATCACTCTTCACCCTTTTTGTGTCACTTATGTCTTGCCATCATTACGTCCCCAAGGCATTTTTTGTGGAGACTTCAAGGTCTTCACCCTCAATTTCCATTAGGACATCTCACAACACCCCGTAGGGTCCGAGTTAGTTCTTCCTCGAGTGCCCATTCTGACTCTGGTTCTTCTGGCTCATCGAGTTCTTCCTCTGATTCCCCTTCTTCTCAACCTCATATAGTCATCATGTCAGGCGCCAATGCAGGTGTGGGAAACCAACTAGCCAGTGGCTCTGACACTAATCCTGGAGTCACTTCTAGTGGAACCGCTATAGGAACCGTCTTGACTACTCCTTTGCTACCTTTTATGGCAATTTTAAGCCTTCCTGATTTCATCCAATTAATAAATGACCCCATACATCACGATGCAGGTTGGCCAACTATGCCAATTAAGATTCCTTCTGAAATTCCTAAGTTTGAAGGAAACAGTGGAGAGGACCCCACCAATCATGTCTGCTCCTTTCATATGTGGTGTTCTTCTAATTCCATCACTGATGACTCCATTCATCTTCAGTTGTTACAACGCACACCCACTAAAGAAGCTGCGAAGTGTTATGTTAACCAGACCACTACATCTCATACCACTTTTGCGACTCTTGCTAAAGCATTTATGTCATATTTCCATTGACCCCTCGTTATGATACTGATACCGAGTTGTTTACCACATTCCGTCAGTCTTCTGCCCCCTGCCTTTCCAACCATGTCCAAGGATGGCATAAAAGAAGCAACATGTGCAGAGCTCCTACATTCGATGATCATGTATATATGGATTAGTTTCTTAGAACACTCTTAGCCCCCATAATTAAATATGTCGCATCTCATTTTCCTCATACTGAGGAATAAAATCTTCAGGTTTATTTAAAATATGACTTGATATATGCCAAGTCAGGTTATGTTTATACTGTTTTACTAGATCTTCCTAGACCTAGTGGTGCCATTGCACCGAGGGAATCTCACACCACCAACGATATCATTGGATCCCTTTGACACCCATCAACATATGCTCATCCTCACATGAGCTATGGTTACCCTGAGGGGGGAGTAGTTCCTCCAACACATATCCCCCTCCCGGCAACCCGTATCTCGGACAAGCACATCTTACGCATTTTCATAACTATATCAACCGATGTCAGGGCCAGATGTTGCTCAACCTATTTACCAGAATGTTGCCCCAACTCCTTTTTATACATATGCATAGCTCGACGCTCCTGTTAGAGTCGGTCTTGTCATTTATACCCCTTATTCCTTGACTTGCTGGGTTGATCAAACAAGAGTCATAGGTCTAGGGTTTGCAGATAGTTGTTCTCAAAATGCTTCAGTAACGCCCGCAGGCCATGAGGAAGTTTTCCATATGTTTTCAGTTCAAAATTTCATCATTAAAGATGCTTGAGGGTATTTCTTCTTCAAAACTCTGTTTTGAAGAAGAAATCATTAAATTTGTTTTCAATATGTAATTATTTAAAATTTTCCAGTTGAAGATGTTCACATGCAGCCTCGCCATGATCCTTTGCTGAATCCAACATCAGTCATCCCTCCAAAAACAACCAAAGGAATCATCAGTTTAGTCAAGAACAGTGGAAATAAACTGATAAAACTATCTCACGTGTGCATGCAGAGATCATAGTTGAGGCAGCCTCTTCTTGGAATGCCTTCCAGTGTTTTTCAAGGGTCCCTTTTCAAGAAATTCGCATGAAGGATCTTTCAAAGTTTGGCGCATTGGTCAACAAGGAAATTCGTTCAAAGTCAGTGTTTATTTTAGAAAATAAGGAGACAATTCTAAGTAATGGGGACTTGATGACATTTGGAACGAATAATACAACTTTCAGATTGAACTTCGTCCCATTCTTATTCTGTATACCAGCCCTAGAAATACTGAATCGGAAACATGATTTATGTATCGTTGTGTCATCAATGGGAGCCTACGCAACAGAGAAATGGATGTCAGAGTGTACACATCTTATTGTTGAATATTCTTCTCCTATAACAAATGATGTGATGGAAGCTATTATGGCCAAAAACCCATAGTTGTGTGCGACTGGTTTCAAGCCATGGTGTGGCAAACATCTTTACCTTCAGAGATTCTGAACTGCTTGAGTTTTCTTTCATCCATGACACTAAAATGTGGGAATGCACCTGTACAAGTCAAGATTTCAGATCCAAAACACCAAGAAGCATGCTTATGAGGAACCACATTTGTGGTTGGACCATTACATTTGTACCATTACAAGGAGAAGTCGAATTGAAGATTGGGAGAACAAACTGCGTTTTAGAAAGACCGTCACTCTGTGTGAAGATTGTGCGCGGCGCATTGGGAGCAAGCGCAGCGCACTGAAGGCGCGCAGCACTCTGGACCGATTTCTGCAGTGTAATTTTACACTGACGTGGCACACCCACATGGCGCGACGCGTTGGGATTCCACACGGCGCACAGAACCTCCAGGCCCACAACTCATCACCTCTTCTCAATTCTTCGAAATCGATCAAATTTTTCGCTCCAAGATTGAATCATAGCATGTTGCCTTGATTTTTACCTTATTTTAGCCTAAGGTAGATTCAAGCACTAACAACTCCAAACCCTCCGACATCAATGCCCCTTCCTCTGACACCTTCTCAACCTTTTCCACAATAGCCACCGCCTCCTCAAGGTCAAGTTTATGCTCAACATAGCACAACTAATCCTCCAAATTCGAAGAAAAATAACAAGGGGAAAGGCAACCAAAACCATCAAATGCAAGGTAACCAGGGTCGCCAAGGTAATCAACCGAATGCACCCCAAGGGAACCAACCTAACACCTCAAACTAGCAACAAGGCAATCAACCCAAGCAGAACAAGGTCATTCGTACGAACAAAGATTATGCATGTTGTGGTGTACATGGCCATTATACACATGATGTTGTGGTGTTGTGTCAAATTTGGGAAGCCCAAGCAGCATCTCGAGGACAACAGCCCACGACATTGCTCCCTCTAAACACTGCTCCATCTCAACTGGTTTTTTTCTCTAATCCTTTCCTTCAGTAAGGATATGTTTTTGTTGAACCCCCATAAGTTCAGGTCGCTCCTCAACCCCTGTAGTATGGTAATCCCGATTACCAAATTCTCATGATGAACTCTGATTATGTCAATACTGCTAATGTCAACCTTTAGACCCAGTCGCACTAGTATGACAAGCAACTCGCTACGTTTGCACCAAATGGTCCCTTACAAATCCCTTAGCCTAAGGAAAAGGTCATTCCCAAGATTCCCAAAGGGCCATTACGCCATAATTTTTCTTTTGCCAAAGCCGCCCACACCTACAACATAGTAGATGACTTGGCGTAGTCTCCTGTCGCCATGCCAATGCTGGAAGTTCTCTAGATGTGCCCATCCCAAAGAGAAGATCTACTATCTGATTTGGGCACTGTGGATCCTTCAGATGATCGCTTGATTATCTTTGATGTTTACAAGTCATAACATCCCCCTTTACCCTCATCTGTTGCTTTCCAAATACCAGTCAAGATCCACAACGCCACTGCCCAGCAATGTATCATCGATGAGGGTGCATCAAATTGTGTGATGTCCACCTTTTTTTGGAAGAAACTCGAGTTCCCATATCTGTCCCTATCCACCATCACTCTTTTTTCTTGGGACAGACACCCTTCACAACCCCTTAGCATGTTTCACAATTGTCCTGTCACACTTGTAGGAAATATTTTTTGTATTTACATAGAAGTCATCGATGCCCCTTTGGATTATAATATCCTCTTAGGTTGTAGCTAAAAATATGTGATGTCATCTATCGTGTCTAGGGTTCACTGTACAATGTGTTTCCCCCAGAACAGAAAGATCATCACCATCTATTAGTTGACATATTACAAGCCCAAGTCTCAGACCTCACTTGAGTCTATTATATCAACAGTGGCTGATAAACAAACGGTCACACCTCTCACTAGTGTCCCACCTGGAGCCTATAAATATTCCTCATTACTTGGTGCAGTCCTTGGTCCACCTTGTCCCATTTTTGAGCCCAACTCATCAAGTGTTTGCATGTTGCAAGCATCTCAGGCTAGCCAAAAGCGGTCTAGTATGACTAGCCAGAAGCCAACACCTTCACAACCTATTGTTGTTCACTCAACACAGCCATTAGGACCATCTCCTCAAGGACCTTCTCCTTATGTTGGTGTCTCTCCTCATATTTTTCAACAAGGAATAGTTCCCCCAATTCTTAACCATCTGGGAGTCGTTCCGCCGGGCCGTTACCTTTCAGGTCAGATATCTCTTTTAGCTCCCCCATCTGGAGTATTTTATGTGTGTATTATGGCTACGTTGAGTTTACCTAATTTAACTCTAGGGATCCCAATTTGGTACATTGATCCCCCCGAAAACACTCCACTAGATCAACTTAAACCATATACCACTTTGACCCTGGTTCAACCAGTCGCGACAAATCCTTCCTTTGCTTCAGTTCCAAAGCAACCTCAACAGGAACCCACTCCTATTGTGAAAGCATCCGGTGAGGAAGCAAAGCCAAAAATAAGGAACCTAAGGAAAAGGTGCCCCAAACAACTCGAGCTCCACCTAAGCCTCCAAAGTCGACACCTATGTGCGCTTTATGTGATGTTGTTGGGCATGGCACCAATAACTGTCCTGAGCTTCCTTGTCTCAAACTTGTGGTCAAATTTTTTTTTCATGAATCTGACATCTCGAAGGTCCATGTTACCTTACTTGATTCAGAGAAGAAACTCAAATCCTTGTGCTAGAATCACCCTTGTGCTTTGTGTGATCATTACAGCCACTATTCCCATCATTTTCCCTGTCTCGATGAATTTCATGATACCCTTCACGTGGTTCATGGAATTAAGGCCACTCGTAGTGGATCATCTACTCCTCTACTTATGTATTCTGCTTCACCAAAACTAGAGGAAAATTATGCACCCATTGTAATACCTCCCCTCGATGTCGAGATGACAGACTCTTCGTTCGATATTCTCTATTTGTCTTCATCCATGAGATCCACAGAGGAAGACCCCTTAGGGGCTTCCCATTATGTTTCTGTCAAACCTTCCTCGTCAAACACCCTAGTCTCAACATCGGTATATGTTTCATCTGCTGTATCTTCATCTACCCATAGTAGCGATGCATATGTGAACCATATTTCTCATGAAGATGTGCCAGGTAGCTCCGCCACATCAAGTGGTCTCCCTTTCTCTAGTTCTCCCATCTTCCATTCTGATGAAGACATCATGGAAGACATGACCACACCTAATTTTCCTTGGGATGATATGCACCATCATGCATATTTCCTTCCACAACAGACCCATGAATAATATTTTGTGGATTCTAAATACTTCATTCATAGTGAAATTGATTGGTTTAGAAATCCCATTCCTTCGACCGATGTTTTTGAAGAAGGAAACATGGCCAATATCTCTCCTACCATTAAAATAAACATTTCAAATAAACCAGGGGTAGAAGAGAACATTACCTTGGGAGCACACTGTACCCTGGAAGAAATTGAAGCTTACATCAAGCTATTCAAGGAATTTTGTGATGTTTTCACCTGGTCTTATTCTGAGATGCTTGGACTTGATCCCACCATTGTTGAACACCATATCGATACATGGCCCAATGTCATTCTTGTCCATCAAAATTTTAGACCCATCAATCCTTATAGACATGAGGCTATCAAATCCAAAATTGATAAGCTCAAGCAGGTTTTCATTATCTATCCCATTGAATATACCACATGGGTTTCTAACCCGGTTCTCGTTCTTAAGAAACAAGGTACCATTCGTGTCTGCACTGACTTTCACAACCTGAACAAAGCTTGTCCCAAAGAAAAATTTCCCACACCCTTTATTGACCAAATCATTAATTAGTGTACAAGGCATGAGGTTTTATCCTTCATGGATGGATTCTCTGGATACAACCAAATAACTATGTATCATGTTGATAAGCCTAAAACCGCGTTCATTAGTCTGTGGGGAAATTTTGCCTATAGGGTCATGCATTTTGGTTTAAATAATGTCAGAGCCATATTTCAACGGGCCATGTATTACTGCTTTCATAACTTGGATCATATTATCCTTTCTTACCTTAACGACCTCATCACTCATTCTAGGCTTCGGGCGCAACACATTCATGATTAGCATACCATTTTTCTCCGATGTCTCAAGTATAATATTCATCTTAACCCATTGAAGTATGTATTCTCTGTTCCGGATGGCCACCCCTTGGGATTCATCATGTCCAGAGACAGTATAAAGCTTGATCCCCTCAAATTTCAAGCCATTATTTAACTCCCCATTCCTCGCACCTTGTGATAGTTACAAATCCTCCAAGGCAAAGCCAACTTCCTTCGTCGGTTCATCCCTAACTATGCCACCACTGTGCATGGGTTTCTTATAATCCTTTGATATAACATCCCATTTTTTTGGGATGATTATGCTCAATGGTCTATTGATGCCATAAAATGTGCTCTCACTTTCACTCCCTTGATTATTCCACATAACTTTGATAGGGTCTTTATCCTGTACATATCAGCTTCCACCTACTTGGTTGCTCGGGTCCTCATTCAAGAAGATGCTACCAAAAATGAGCATGTTGTATACTATTTCAATAAGAACCTCACGAGGACCCTTGTGTCATACTCACATGAAGAGAAATTGGCATTGGAAGTCATGTTCTCAGTCCAAAAAATTGGCATTGGAAGTCGTGTTCTTAGTACAAAAAAAATTGTCATTATATCCTTACGCATACCACCAAGATCGTGACCAATTCCAACCCAATGGATTTCCTGTTAAGTCGACAGATCGTTAATGGGAAATACACTTGTTGGATCGTTTTACTCCAAGAATTCGATCTTGACTTCGTCACACCAAAGAGGAAGAAAGGTTTGGCCCTTTCTGAACTCATTTATGAATTTCCTAATAGTGCACGGGATCCACCGGTTAATGATGATTTACCCGATGAAGATTTCTTTGCCATCACTTCAGATGATCCTTTGTATGGTGACATCCTTACATATCTACAAACCCAAAAATTCGCCCCCATCTCAACCGTGATAATCGACGATGTATACGACACTAATCCCCCCTACCTTCTCATTGGTGACGATATTTATCATCATGGTGTTGATACTGTCCTTCGTCGTTGTCTCACGCATGGTGAAGTTGAGAAAGTCCTTAATGCCTTCTAAAGTGACGCTTGTGGTGGCCACCTCTCCGATATGGCCACTGCCCAAAAAATCATGCGCGCCAAGTAATTTTTGCCTTCTCTCTTCAACGATTGCATTGAGGCAGTCAAACACTATCCCAATTGCTAGCTATTTTCCCCAAAGGCATGAGATCCACCTACTCCCCTCCATCATGTCATATCAGTTGGTCCTTTCTGTAAATGGGCCATTGACTTCATGGAGTGTCGACCCCCTTCTGTTGATAACCACAAGTATATTATCATGGTCATCGACTATTTCATCAAATGGGCTGAGGCTATGTCAACATTCAATAATATTGCAGCTACCACATCCCTCTTTTACTTTAACCATGTTATCACTTGATTCAGGATTCCAAAAAAACTGGTATCTGACCATAGCCGAAATTTTGAAGATGAGATATGGCATGATATATCCTCTCTGTTGGGCTTTAAGCACCAATATTCATCGTCTTATTATCCCCAAGGTAATGGAAAATTTGAAGCGGTCAATAAAATCCTTAAAACTATGCTTCAACGGATGGTGAACAAGAAAAAAAACAATTGGTGCCTTATGCTCTTCCCTACTTTGTGGGCCTATAGAAATTCTGTTAAAACTGCCACCGGGTTTACTGCTTTCCACCTTGTTTTTGGCAAGTAGGCAGTCTTAACCATCGAGTGTGAAATCTCCTCCCTTCACCTAGCCGTCAAAATTCTCCCTAACACTCAACCTTTAGAAAAACAACTTATATATTATACCTGCCTATGGCAGGTTATATTGTAATCATTTTACTGTCAAAATGCTTTGACTTTAAAATATTTCTAGAAATTAAAAAAAAATTATAAAGTTTATTAAAGTTTTGAAAAAATAACTATTAAATTGAATATTTTGAGAATAAATAATAAATTTTGAAATTTTTGAACAATGAATTTATTTTATTTTTTTCCAAAGAAAAAATCGAAATTTTTATATATAGATAAAAAGTTACATCTCAGATGCCTCAACATTCCCTTTTTTTTCTACGCCCAAATGGATTTTAGGTCAATCGGTCCATAAGTAGACAAAAAAACTGGTAGTAACAACACACTGATGTTTCACAACAATTCAGCTATGATGAGCAAGCCAACTAGCATGTGCAAAAATTAAGACAATTGTATTACGAGCCTCCCATATGGGAAAAAAACCCCGCATAAATCAACAATTTTTTTAGTCTATGTTTTAGTTGTTCCTCTATATAGTAAAAACATAAAAACATGTCTAAAAAAAAATTATATATGTACACATTTTTCTCCAGGATGTACATCGTTTGATGGAGTGAATAAGTAATAACCTAATTGATGAAAAAAAACCATGGAAGACCCTGCCAATGTGGCCTGGAGTCTGACACACGGACCTCGTTCTCGTCCTTCTCCATTATGTGCCACACTTCCATATATTCTATTAGGTCGTCTTTAGAAAGACGATCAATATTCCAGTTTCGCTCCCTGTAAATATGACGTACAAAAATAATTACAAAATGCATTTTTAGTTTTTGTATCTCTTCTACAATCGAAAGTAACATAATATTTTGAAATATCTTAGCATTGTTGACCCAATTAATGACATTCATGGAGTCCCCGAATATTTGAACCAGATCAATGGCAAGTTGGATGAGCCGACAAATTATGAGTTTTAATGTTTGAAGTTGAACAAAATTGTTTGTACCTTCACCAATATCCGCTAATGCAGCAAGTGAGACATTTTGGTTTTTATGAATTATCATGCTTGCTCCACATCTCCTTTGATTATCGGATGCCCCATCAAAGTATGCCCAAGGAATATCATGATTTATCTTTTCAATGCTAATGCGTCTTGGAGATTTTCTAGAGTCTGAATTTGGAAGTAGTGTTAAAATTTATGTACATTTTGTTGCGACAATTGAAGGGGAGGTTGTGACATCCAGTAAAATCCCTTTGTTTCTATCCATCCAAACACAACATGATATAATTAATGGAATGCATATGAAATTACGATCTTTGTTTGTCTCCCAGCAATTCTTCCATGACCACAATTAACACCATGCTAAGAAGCCCTAAAATTACTCAGTGACAAGGTGTGTTCCCACAATTTTTTATAAAATGACAAGAAAGAAAAAGGTGATCCGAAGACTCCTGTAAATTCTTGCATAGACAACACCAACCTGGACCATTTAAGAAATTTTTTTGCAGTGAATCCCAGGTCGAAACCTTTTTCTTTAGGATACTATAGAAGAAGATTTTTTATTTTGCAGGCTCCTCCAGTTTCCATAATGCTTAGTACCACCAAACTTGTCCACCCCTTTATCTACTCTTCAATATATAACCATAACCTTCTTTTGGTGTATATATGTCGGATTTTGCATGTACCCAACAGATGGAGTCCAGGAAATATTTTAGCCATGCTCTCATTCAGGATAGTTCCTAAATATATCCCTACCATTCCTGTCTCCGCTATTGATCAAGTTGAAGGTAATTCATCGATTTCCGGGCTTGAGCCCAAATATTTGTTTTCTTAGGATTCGCAATTTGAATCAGAACATATATCCATTTTTTATTTACTGACTCCACAAGTCCCTATATGAGAGTGAAAATTTTGCTGCACCAACCCATGGGTCCAAACCAACCCTACACTTTTCACCATTCCCAACCTGCCAAGCCAATCCTTTTTCCACTAGCCCCAGTTCCATCATTGTAGATTTCCATATCACTGATGATTTTGTGAACACTTTTTCCGGCAATATGATCCAATCGTCCACAGGGATCGAGTCTATATATTTTATTTTTTCCAATTTTGTTTATAGGTTGTCCTCCATCAATAACCTTCATCCTAATTTTTCTACCAAAGACATGGAAAAATATCTCAAATTATTTATGCCCTAGCCTCCCCATTCCTTTGGTCTAGCAATTTTCTCCCAAGCCACCCAAGGGAGCACCATCTTTTCCTTCTTCCCTGTCCATAAAAAACCACTACAAATGCTCCTTATTTTGTTTAGTATTCCTTTTGGGACCCATGACAGTGCAATCCAATACACCAAGATTTCCATCAAGACTAATTTCAATAGCACTAGTCTCCCCTCCCTTGACAACCATTTATAACTCCACAGATTTATGCTTTTTCTCAATTTTTGAAACTAAAAATTTCCAATCATGTTTTCTGTATGAGTTGGATTTTAAGTGAAAACCCAAGTATTTAATGTTGTTTTCCAACCTGTTTTGGGCAAAAGGGATAACATTTGTAACCTAGGAAAGATTGTTACCCAAAATTCCTTCACATGTTAATGACGTTTTCTAGATTTTTATTACCATACATGTAGCATTCATGAACAATTACAATATAATTTTCATTTGTAACACTTCCACCCAACTCCCATTACTAAACAGTAATATGTCATCAACAAATAACAAGTGGGTAATGTACATGTTTTTTCCACTTCTATTCCTTTTAGTTCACGTCTTCTCTTTGCACAATGAATCAGCTAGCTTAAGCGCTCAGTAGCCAACAGAAACATCAACAGTGAAAGGGCGAATCCTTGTCTGAGACCCTGTGAAAGAAGGGGGATGCAACCCCATTAATAAGAATTGCAAAGGACACATTTGAAATACAACCCATAATCCAGTTTATAAAGTCGATCTAAACCCCAGATGGGTCACAAATAGTCTTAAATATAACCAACGGATTCAATCATAAGATTTTGATAGATAAATATTAACTATCATACATTTCTTTCTTGTTGGCTTGATACTATGCATAGTTTCATGTGCTACCCCAATGGTCTCATGGATCTGCCTGCCATCCAGAAAAAAAATTTGTTCTTTAGATATATTACTAGATAACAAAGGTTTTAATCTATTTGCAATGATTCTAGCTATGAATTTATAAATACAATTTCATAATATATAGTCCTTAAATCATCAAAATATGAGGGAGTATCCGTATTGGGGATGAGGGCCAAGAAGTTTGAGTTGAGAGGATCATAAATAGATCCATTTTTCTGAGATTATTCCATCACATTAGTCATTCCTTCCCCCATCAAATCAAATAAATGTTGAAAAAATTCCACAATCAAGCCATCTAGACTAGGACTCTTGTCTTTCTGCATTTATTTCAAGACCATTTCAAGGTATTTTTTTTTCCACTAGTGCCATATGGTGATCATTTTCCTCCTCATCCACATACCAATGGAAGATTTAAGCCACCCTAATCACTTCCCTAATTGAAGCTCCCTCCTAAGTACCATAAAGGTTTTTGAAATAATTTTTACCCATAGAGGCAAGCTCCTAGAAATTTTTTGCAACCCTATCCCCTGACTTATTTAGCTCCCAAATGGTATTTGTGTTTCTCCTCCCCTTTACATAATTTTGAAAGAATTTTGTGTTCTCATCTCCTACTGAGAGCCAAATAGCCCGACTCTTTAGCCTCCAATGCTCCTCCTTGTCTAATAATATTTTCCTTCTCCTTGCCTCCAAAGTTTTTATCTGTCCCCTCGACCCCTCATCCACATAACATTCATCCCCCAAGCTTTCCATTTTTTCTAATGCCTCCTCAATAGATCGAAGCTCCTTAATATACTTGGTTTCTTTCTCTTTTTCCCATTGAATGGTAGCCTTCTTCTTTTTTTCAATTTTTTTACAAAGGACTGAGCATAAGTGGATTTTTCCAGCCCATCCATTGATCTCCACGTATCGAATACCAGTTTATGATAGTCCTCTTATTTTAACCATACTGCATTGAATTTGAAAGGGGATCATGGTTTTTTATTTGGTCCAGCAAGTTCCAGTAGGATGGGAGAGTGATTTGATTCTCCTCCCGATCCCACCCATTGTCTGAAGCCAAAGATCCGACTAGCCAACTCTTCATTAAGGATAAATTGATCTAATATTTTTGCTACCCGTGCCTCCACCACCCTTTTATTTCTCAAAGTTGGTGAGATCTTTATGAGGTTAGAGTCAATCAGATTTCCCTCCCTTTTAAAAAAAAATAAATCAGCAAGGGTATCTGCCTGCGCTTGTGGACCCTAGGTCTACGACACCCCCAAAGAGAAATTCAAGTCTCCCCCAACCACCAAGTTCGGTCCATGCATAAATGATTTTGAGAGTAGGTTATTCCAGAATAGAATCAGATCCGAGCAGGGGACATAAATGTTTACAAAGGTAGTTTTAGTTCCAAGTTCTATAGAGAAAACTTCCACCCCAATCAGCAGCTCAGAGGTCCAAGAACTGTTCAGCTTAATAGTGTTGTTTTTTAATCCAGTAGTCAATCCATCGGATCTTCCTGAGACATCTGAAGTCACAAAATTCCATCCTGGGAGGAAATATGAAATATTATTAGACACTTGAACCCCCTGTCCCAGTGTCTCTTGAAGCAGTAGTATATCAGGCTTATAATTTTTAACGAGAGCTTTTAGTGCTAGTTTTTTAGGTGCACTAGAAAGAACTCGACAATTAAAGGATAGTACAATCATTTTGTCACAGTGTCAGGGGAACATGGTGCTATAAGCGCCTCTTTTAGTGAGAGTTTTTTTCCATCGACTATGTCAAGCATAGCCCTCAATTGGGATTTTTATATTTTGGTTTTCTGTCCCCTTATCCTTTTAGATTTTTCCATTAAGTGATTTTTCCCCAACCCTCCAAACATCTCAAAATCCATCTATTTTTTCTCCCTATGTCTTAGGTTGTATGGAATAGTGTCAATGGAGAGGTTTGGAATGGTTGTGATGATGCTATCCATGGCCAATGAGAGATTAATAACACACATAGACTCATATTCAATCATCCTGGAAGGACAAGGTGATTTCATAGAAATTAACAAATGATCAAAAGAGTTTAAAATAGAAGAAGAAGGAAAAGGATCCGTACTCGCCAAATCTGATGCAGGATCAGCAGGGACTGGTACTATCTGCTCCTGGTTAATATCCTTCTCATTGCTCAGCTCCAGTTGATTTATAGGATTCCCTGTGTCATCCATTGGCATTATCCCCTCTTCATGCTGTAGTACCCCAATAACTCTTGTTGCCCATGTTTCTCCCAACTCCTCTTGTGTCCCTTGATCCATCGAGTTCCATGAGTCCTATTTTTTCCCTCCTTTATGTATCCTTCTTAAATTAAATCCAAGTGGGAAATCCCTAGCTAGGTGCCTATGTTTCTAGCATATATGACATTGAAAAGGTAGGTGCTCATAATCGATCATCTACAAGTATTAGAGTCCCACATGAAGGATAATTTTAGCAATCAACCCCTCCCGTGGTGCAATTCGAACCAGTATTCGAGAAATATTCCTCGCCCTCGTCTCCAAGAATGACATGTATGCATTCAGATATGTGCCTAGACTATTTACTATATCCCGAAAGACATCCACTATCTAGAAATGGGGAGGAAGTGCAGGTAAGCAAACCCACACCAAAATTTCATCCAATCTTTCACGATTTGAGTTGAATAATGGCATCCACCTTTTGAAAAGTATCAGAGAAATGTCGAAACCCCAAAGTCTCTCCATGACCTATTCCAGGGTAGCAACATTTTGAAACCTGAGCATGAACAATCCTTTCGACAACATGATGACTTCCACCTCCCTATCCAGAGCCACATCCCAATTTTTTCCAATCCATTTTGTAATATACTCTGCCGAGTAAAATTTTCCATGCGCCCTCCCCACAAGTATAGATTCAGACGCTGCTATCACACTTTCAAAGTGTAATTTGACACAAAACACCATATTTGGGCACTCATAACTCTCCTTAATAACTTTCCCCTTTTTGTGTTTTACCCTCGCCTGTCTGCCCGAATGCATTGATAGTTTAGTGGTGTTTTCCCCTTCGTTCGAAGCCTCCTCCTTATTTTTTCCCCCCGTCTCCTTCCCCACCTCCTTGAAACCATTAGAAACCCCTTCTATCCGAGGAATTATACCCATTTGTGCTTGTTCGATTCCTGCCCCAAAGGTTCCCCACTTCTCAGGTACGCTCTCAATAAAATCCCCCCCCCCCCCCCCATGACTTCCCCTCTATCTTCCAATGGTCCTATGGCCCCCCTTGTTGTCTCACCATACACTATACTTCTGAAGCCCTCCTAAGTGCCCCATCCCAAACCCTTCAGTCTAGAAACTTCCCTCTTAATGGTCCCTGAGGGGAAAAAAGGGCCAACCACTGTGCTCGTGAGAAGATTTCCATGACCTCCCAACCATGAGCCCACCCCAGAATTTCCCAAAGACTTAGTATTTAAAACAAACCCAAAACCTGAATTAAAGCCCTCTTTTCTTTCATAAACCGCACCAAAAACAATTTCCTCCAAACTGATAGAAGTAAAAATAGGTAAAACTGAGTTTATCGTGGAGTTTAAACTTACATGTGGGGTTGCAACACTATAGAAAATTACGACATCTGCCACAGGTGCTACATGAAGACCCTACGACAAGTTTTTGTCAGGACCCTGAGATTTTTACACCTTTAGGTCAACACCCTTCAACAAGGCAAGCCCCTCCACTGGACTCCACCTTAGCTTCTCATCACAATCCCTACCAGTATGTGACCTAGGTGGGAGGGTGACCTTTTCTAGATTCTAATCCGTAGGCTCCATCCCCTAGATTGACAGAATATCCTCTACAAACAGTTCCAAATCAACAAACTCTTTATATTTTCCCATCCTGTTTACCCAAAGACCCTACTACCAGCTCACCACTGGGTAAAAATGCCAAGAAAACTCAATAATATTACTCCAAATGACTACTGCACCGTGACCGTTACCAATATTGCTCCCCAAGAAAATTGTAACCCCGTTTTCACATTAACCACGGACAATAACCAGTGTATAAAGCTAAACCCCACCAAAACTACAATATGGGGAGTTCCACAACACAAGGAACAAACATTCACCAACACTTACCCGTTTTGTAAACCCCTTTATTAACAAGAGAGCTAGACCTAGACAATGCACAAACGGAGAAACTCGAAACCGACTTAGCGAAAAAATGTGAACCAAATCAGGTAGACCGACAATTCCACACTTTTCCTGGATTTATTTTCTTATTGGCTCATATAGATCAAATGACTAATTTTATGGGGTTATAAATAGTATTTATCAGGAAGAAAAAATATTTTAAAAATAAAAAATAAAAAAATTCTATATACCACTGAGTGTCATAATAGTACATACTTCAAATCTCAATATATATGAAAAACAGTACGTGACACATCAAATCTCAATATTTATGAAAATTTCATTATTTATAAAAAAAAATTATATGCCACTAGGTATCATAATAGTACACACATCAAATCTCAATATTTATGAAAATTTTATTTCTAAGTAAGTGTCTCAAACTCATGTTTGAATTTTAATTAATGTTTAACTTTTGAAAATAATTTACAAAGTTTGCTCATGTTTTTGAAAAATTTTATCAATCACATTTTATTTTAGGAATTTTTTTGTAGTTTAATATAATAATAATAATAATATGTGAAATTACTTTTATATAGATTCAATTTTATATATAATATTAATATATATATTTTACTTAATATAAGGAAAAAATCTAAAATTATTATGTCACTACTTAAATAATTGTTATATAGATTCACTTATATATATATATATATATATATATATATATATATAAGAAAAACATCTAAATTATTATGTCACTACTTAAATAAAATATTCCTAAGTTATAATGAGAAATCTTTAACAAATCTCTTTTAAGTCTTACTACTAGGACTCCAATACTATTGCAACAACTAAAAAAAAATCTAACAAATACATTTGTGATTTTCTACCACTTCCTATATCAATAGAAAAAGGAAATTGGAGGAGCAAACATGGTGCACATATTCACTCAAAACAATTCCTATATCACTTATCAAAACCAAAATACAAGCCACATTAATTTAAGTTTTTCCTCTAAACTCTTTTTTGCATTTGAGTCCCTTCCTACATTAATACAACTTCTTTACAAAGATTATCAACATTTGAGTGGAATATATATATATATTAGACCTTAATAAATTGATTTCTAATTGGAACTAATATTATAGTCTCAATTTTACATTTATTGCCTATCTGATTTTTTTTTTCCAAGGAAAAAATCGTAATTTTCATTCATAAAAGGAAAATTAAATGTTGTATCAGCAACATAGGATACTATGCAAAATATATGATCATACTTTCAGTCATATAAGTTCAGTGAAAGCAGAGAAATAACAGTTTAACAGTACTGTGCAAACCAAATAAATATCTACATAACATAAAAGAGATACAAAAATATGCCAACAAAAAACCGCCCAAGATTTGGCAGTCTGATCAAACTTCCCCAAAACAATCAGCATCCTCTATGAAAGGCCTGTGGAAGTACTGGTACAACACTTGCCCATCCTATTCATTTATTAACCATTGGGCCCAAGTTAATTGCGTGCCTTCCTTGGAAAGTTGGTTAGCCACCTAGTTCCTTTCCCTGTAAATATTAACAACATTAATGGAGTCAAAATGTGATTTGTGAGCTATAACCTCGACCATAAATCCTCTGAGTGTGTGTACATGACATCGATCCTCATTGTTGAAGCAATTAATAACAATCTTGGAGTCCCTAAATATCTTAATCCTTTTGCAACTCTTCTCAAGGACAAAAGTAAGCAGGAGCCTGAGACAATTGAGTTCAAAGTAGTTGTTTGTAGCTGGTCCAAGACCCATTTTGATCTTATAATGGTGAGATTCTGAATGGAAGAGAGTAGCCCCTCCACCGTAGCCAGCAATGCTAGAAGTCCAATCAAAATAGACCCAAGGGTAGGATTTATCAATAGATTTAGGAGTGAGCACTCTGTAATGTGTGATGGGCTTGTCCGCACGGAGTGTGAGGAATAGAGCTATAATGGAGTTGTAAATGTGGAGCCAATCAATCATTGTGTCTTGAAATATTCATTGGTTACGAGCCAACCAGATACCCCATGATACCAATATAGGGAGATTCCTATCTTTCATGTTTTTTTTCAAATGCCACTAGTTCTTCTATGCATCAGTGGCATAGATGCCATGCCAATTGAAGGCAATTCCCAGAGCTGAAGTGGAAAGTTTCCAAACCTTTCAGGTGGATGGACAAGAAAGGAGCATATGATCAATTTCCTCTTGAAGCTCTTTGCATAGAAAACATCTAGAAGGACCATGAATAGAGTGTCTGGTAATATTTTTATCTGTTGGGGCACAATTAGTAAGTATACAACACATGAATAATCTAGTCTTTGGGGGTGCCTTCAACTTCCAAATATGCCTCCACCACCACCGACTATCATGAGGTTCGAGCATCGTTATAAGTGAAAAATACCCCTATTTTGGGGTATAGATGCCCCGAGGGGATAAAGCCCATAGAAGCTCATCATCCCTCTCTGTTAGTCTGATATTTTAAGCTCAGAGTGCTTTGAGAAATTTGTGCCACTCAGCCGGCCAAATATCTGGAATGCCCAACCCTTGAGAAGATTTCCAAGCCTTAGAGAGCCAGATGGTATTGGCCTCGTCCACAATTTGAGATAGAGTGCGAATCCCCGAATCCATAAGGTGTTTTCTAATTGGCAGGGGTATATGGTGCTCCCATCCACAACCTGAATAGGAATACATGCCAATCCAAACCTGAGCGCTTGATCCAATGCTCCAAGAAATTCCCCTTTTGATGATAGAGATGCATCTGGTAATGGAATGCCAAACAATTGAGGACCTTGTTCTGCTTCTGATGGTTCCTCTAATGCATTAAAGGGTATTCAATGGGGAAATGTATTTGTAATAAGTGATCTCTTACCAAAGGCTACTAGAATTTAGTAGTTTCCATCCCATCTTAGCTTCCAAATCTGTGGAAAATAGATTTAAGTATTCTAGTCCCCAACCACCACAGTGTTTGGGCTTTGAAATCCTATCCCAATCGACCCAAGAAAAAGTCTTGCCCTCTTGCTTCCCCCTCCAAAGGAACCTTCTATAGATTTGCTAGATTCTAGAAGTCACACCCTTGGGTATCCAAGAAAGTGGCATCCAGTAAATAGGTATTGCCTCTAGAACTGATTTGATAAGCACTAATTGCCCTGCTCTGGAGATCCATCTCTGCTACTAGATGTTTACCCTCCTCTAAAAATTTTCAATGAGCCAGTTCCACTTAGTTATTCTATAATCATTTGTTTTGAGGCTGAAACCCAGTTATTTGATGCCATCCTCAATCTCCTTGTGACCAAACTGAAATTGAAGAAGAAGATGTATACTTTCCTGATTGGAACATCTCACCATAATTATAGTATATTTGTTGTGATTTGGGACCATACTAGTAGCCTTACAAAAGAAAGACAATATCCTCTTGAAGTTGTTGGTATCTCAGATAGAACCATCAAGAAAAGTAAGCACATCATCTACAAATAATAAGTGGGTCAAGTGGATAAGATCAATCATTTTGACACTTTTATTGACCCCTCTACCTTGGTAGATGCGAAGCTTGGTCAACCCTTCCATGATCAATAATAATAGTAACGAGGATAATGGGCATCCTTAAATAATCCCTCTACCTGCATGAAAAAATTCAGAAGATGCTCCATTGATGAGAATGCTGAAAGATGCATTTGTGATACATCCCATGATCCAATTAATGAAGGAGTGAGGGAAACCAATATGGATGAGTATGAGCTGAATGAAGATCAGGGAGGTACAGTCAAAAGCCTTGGCAAGGATAATCTTAATAATGGTGCTTTTAAGCCTTTTGAGCTTGATTGAGTGCAGGGCTTCTTAAGAAGTGCCAATTGCTTCATGAATTTTCCTTTGATAGAGGAAGGAAAATTGTTCCTTGGATATATGATGGGATAATATGGGCTTGATATGGTTGGAAATAAAAAATTTTATGAACTTGTAGGTATATTTTCATAAGTATATGGACCTGTAGTCATTGAAAGTCAAGGGTTTTTTATTTTAGGGATGAGTGCGATGAAGGTGGCATTGAATCCATCATACATCCGACCAATAGTTCTACACTCCTCAATGACCTGAAGGAGGTCCCTTCCAATGTCCTCAAAGAAGGTGAGATAGAATTCGATATTCCAACCATTCGGGCCAGGGCTCTTATTCTTTTTAAACCATTTTAGTACCACTTTAATTTACCCTAATGTAACAGCCGCATTTAGGTTATCAATATCATCCTCCTCCAAATACCTCTGCATAGTCCTCGAAATATGTAGCACTTCTGATATATTGGCCACCCGAGGGTCTTTGTATCTGTAAGAGAAGTGTATTATACCCATGTCTGTGAGATGGGTATGACTTTTGGCCACCCTGCATCCCTGATCCTTCAGCTCCCAAATAGTTTTAATACTCTTCCTACCCTTTGCACATTGCTAGAATAACTTTGTGTTGTCATCTTCCACCTTGAGCAAAATGGCCCTGCTTTTGAGTCTCCAAGTTTCCTCCTGATGCCTTAACATTTTGGATTTCTCCAATTTCATTTGGATTAGATGGTTCTTGGTCTTAGAGGATTGAAACCCTAAATAGTCAGCTCCCGTAAGTCCTTCAATTTTTATCTCAATCTTCTTCAATGCTTCCTCATACTGTATTCTTTTCTCTCTAGCCCATTTTATTGTTCTGTCTTTGATCCTGGATAGGTTATTAGAAAATACACGAGTCAGCTCAGAGTCAGGCATGTGATCATAATGGGTCCAAGATTCCTTGACTAGGAGGTGGAAAGTAGGGTCCTCTAGCCAAGTGGAATTAAACTTAAAGGGAGAGTGAGATATGCTATTCTCCCCGAGAATTTCAAAGTAGATGGGGGAGTGATCAGATATGCCACCCGAACCCACCCATTTTATAGACTTTTCAAGCTTTTCTGCTAACTTGGACTTGATGAGAAAATGGTCTAGTCTACGTGCGAGGGTAGCCTCCTCAGTCCTTCTATTACACCAAGTAGGGATTTTGTTTGGGCATTGCCAAGTCCAACAAATCAGATTCATCAACCATATGTTCAAAATTATCTGATAGATATTTCAGAAGTGCACTAGGTCCCCATGATTCAACGTTTATCCTCCTTCATAAATGTTGAGAACATTATCTTGTCCCATTAAGCAGCTTGATTGTGATAATGTACATAAATATTTATCATACGAATGTATGTTTCTAGTTCGGATGCTGAAATGTCAGCACCAAGTACCCCTTCTCTACCCCACATGCTTTCCACTTTGACGGTTTGGTTATTGAACCTTATGGCACAACCTTCGGATCACCCATGCACATCTAGTATAAGAATGCTCCAGTCCTGGAGCAGGGAGGATATCACTTTTTGAATAGTCTCTCCATCCCCTAATGTTTCTTGAAGGAAAATTACATCCACTTTCTCTAACACCAATAGTTTCCTAAGAGCCTTTTTTTTGTCAGGGCTGGATAACCCTCTGCAATTAAAGGAGAGGCAGATCATGGGTCACCCATGTCAAGGGTATCCTTTTCTCTAATAACCCAATCAATAGATGATTTTTTCCCTAAATCCACCTCTAATCCATCATGGAATATCACTTTTGAGAGTGAGGAAGGTCTACCCTTGGAATATTTAGAATGATTTCCTATTGGATCATTGCCCAAACCAAAGGTGGGGGTGGATGAGGCCTTAGCCGAGGATCTAAGGTTATATCGATGATAGTAGTTATTTCCCGAATTCTAAGACAGGGACGGGGTGCATGAGACTCCTACAAGGGTGTGGGGATCTGGATGAGCAGTGGAAGGAGGGGCGATTACAATAGGGCATACAATTGGATCAATATTACATTTAAATAAATATAATCTTGAAGCAGTAAGAGATAATACAAGTGATACAGTTTGATTAAAATCAGAAGTAAAGGGAAAAGGAGTAGAGATAAGAGTACCAAGAATCGGTCTAGATTCCACATCATAAGGATGAGTGCCCTGAGCTGAAGATGCTTGAGTTGCTCGCTTGGGAGGCACCTTCCGAGGCACATGTAACAACCTAGGAACCTTCAAGGGCACCTCCTGTGATGAGACTGGGTCGTTGAAATCACGAGTTTGAGCCCCCGCATACACCAGTAATTTAGTCAGTTCTAAATTAGCCATGTTGATCAATGGGAATTCCTTATATAAGTGCCCAACTTCATGGCAACGACGACATCTAAAGGACACCCCCTCCTATTCCAATATTTTCCACCTCATGATATCCCTGAATTGAAGTCTGTAACTCTCCACCAACCTTTCGTGGGTATCCAAGTGCACCAAAATCCTTTCCACTGAGATATTCCCGATCCCCAAATAAGACCTATCATGGTCCATATAGATACCCATATCTTCTCCAATATACCAAAGTGCCTCCTCCATCTATAATTGTTGTGGAAGGCCAATAAAATGAACCCATATGGGACCAACCCCCATATTTTCCTTATCAAGGTCGAAAAGAGGAGTCCAAAGCTTAAGCAAGATAGGGGTCATCTCTATGTGCCAGTATTTCGTGAGTACCTATTGGAGCTGGGTCCCCTAACCCCAATTTTGGTACAGTTTTGTAATATTTTTAATAGTCTAGTCTAGCACAAGGGCTTTGGAGAAGGTCAAAGCCCCCAATGCATTACAATGGGCCAAAGGGTAGACCAAGAGTCCGTAAACCACAGTTTGTGGACCATAGAGTAATGCAGGATAATATAGATGAATAATTCAAAGTCTAGTATTAATTTTTGGATCTTATTAAGCTTGGATATGAATTTGTGGATCTATTGTGTGGATTTTCTAGGTAAGGGCTCTTGCTGGCTGTGTGCACGGAGACCCTGAGTCCTGCTGTGTGCGGACCCTGCTGGTTGTGTACGTGGGCTGGTAAATAGAGTCTGTAAGTTGGATCTGGATATGAATGAATGAGAAAGAATGTTTTGTGAGATATATGTGCTTCTGTGTTATGATTATTGGTTGTGATTTATGTTAGTTTTGAGTTAATGTATGATTCTGAATAGTAATGGTTTATTGATGCACACGTGGATGCAATGTTTAAGAAGGAAATGAATGCATAGATCTGGCTGTAATTGTCTTGTTGCATCTGATTACTGAGCTATTACATCTTATTCTAGGCTTCTCTTGGGTTATTTCACCAATCTACTATTAAGGGTTTTTTGTGTTAGGGCTTCTCCAACGCAGGTCTGTTAGATACGAAGGAACCCACTTTAATTAAATTTCTCTCTCTCAGGGTGTGGAAACTTGGTTCCATCACCCTCCCATAATACTTCAAGTGAGACCTTGACTTGCACAAGCAGGCCATTGCTGAAAGGGCCAGTAGTTTTTCTGTGTTAGGGCTTCTCCAATGCAGGTTTGTTAGATCTGGAGGGAACCACTTTAATTAAATTTCTCTCTCTCAGGATGTGGAAACATGGTTCCAGCACCCTCCCATACTACTTCAAGTGAGACCTTGACCTACGCAATTAGGCCATTTCCAAAAGGGCCAGTAGTATAGGGGTTTGTTGGTAAACCTTAAATCCGAACCTAGGTCAAGACCCCTCAAACCAAAAAATGGTTCCGTTGCCGGGACCAGGAGCATTTTGAGAGACAGATCGGGTAATTCCACGGGGTCATTAGCAACCATTGAAGCCTGAACTTGAGAACTGGTTTGAAAATAAGATTCAGGAGTTTTCCCTAAAAGAGAATAGAAGTAAGAAGCTCACTACCGAAGAGTGGAAGAATAAGTATGCTTTTACAGAGGTGCACGAAATATTCTTCATAACCTTCACACATGAACTGTAGGAGTGGCTTGCAAGGTTGGCAGAGTTCCAAACCTATTGGAAAGAGGAGCAGGTCACACAGTGGACCCCTGAATTGATACAACAATTGGAGAAGGCTGATAACAAGATCACCCAGACTATAGATCACTGGGTTGATAGTGTTTTGGGAGGATTTGTAACTGAGTTTTAATTTTATCAATTTTTTTCCTATTTTGAATCTGAGCGAAGGATATTCAAAGGGTTTAGAGGTAAGTTCTTGCAAACATTGTCGTTGTTGATTAAGATGCTATTGTGTGAAAAAATGTGTCCTGTGTAGTCACACCGAGTGAATAACCTCCGACCAGAGTGGAAGCACGATACAAATAGGTAAATAATACTGGGTTAATTAAGAAGGGGATACATCGATATACAGTCCTCTAAGGGATTCGCCTAACTTCACCCAGGGCGGGGCTTTGCACGTAGAGACTAGTCCCCTAGCTACGCCACCGTCGAACTAACGTAAGGGTAAGAATTCTCCTACCCCTCCACCACCACCACCTGAAAATGATATGGTTGCACACATGAAGCTACCCACCTTTAAGGGTGGAGGGGACGGGGATATTGATCAATTCTAGTTTGTAGCAAAGTCAATATGGACTGCGCAGAATATAAATAATGATGTTGTCAAGAGAGCACAACTATCCATAGCCTTTGAAGGAAGGGCCCTGGATTGGCTCATGGGATACATTGGTCAGCACGTGAATACTTCAATACAAGACATTAAGGATTACCTAAAGTAGAAGTTCTGGAAGCCTAAGTCCTACTCTCAATGTGTGGTCGAATTGAAATATTTTAAGCAGAGACCTACAAAGTTCGTCTAGGAAGATGACCAATGGCTGAAGAAAGTCATCAGTGATGGAGGATTTGTCTATGAGGAAAAACATCACAAGGAGTGGTTTATCACCATATTATTACCACATCTGCGTGGACCTATGGGACAGCAGAAGATTGACTCCCAGGAAGAAGCTCTGGAGATTTCCATGAAGCTGGAAGCTGCACCAAGGGACGATACTCAATTTGTGGCACTACAAATACAGAGCTAGCTAGGGGCAATGCAAGTATAAATTCAGAATTTGCAAATAGATCACTGAAAAGAAGCTAGCATGAATTTCTGGTGCATATGCTGCAGGGTGTCAGGCCACACTAAGGATCAATTCCCTCTGTTTTCATATTATATGCAGGCTAGGGGACCAAGTTCTCTACGCCCTAGAGACATGGATGGACCGAGTACCCCCACACCATGGTGTGCTGACTTTTGGGTTGAAGGAAGACATGATACATATCACTACCCATGAATAGGTGCCTATGTCCCAGAACTGAAGCAATAGTGGTGTAGATTCTTCTCGTCAGTAGGTCATGACAAGCACACTGTCGAACATTCGACCTGATGGTAGATAGGGGAAACCTATATATGGTACAGGCTAACCCTTCATCACCAGTATCTCCCTCTAGGTGAGGGGGATCCCCTACAATATGTCAGGGAGGAGGGCGAGGTGGAAGCGCAGGTCGAGGACAAGGGAAACTAATTTTATACAGCTGTGGGGATGTGGGATATTATGCAAGATACTACCCGAATCCTGCATGCCAATATTACAGATATTGTAGACATTTCAACCATGTAATTGATCTAGTGTTGATAGAGAAGATGCAAGAGAAACAACAGACACCCATGTAAAATGTACAATGAGTTAAGGTGGAACCACGGGATGATGGGCCAAGTATCAATGTAATTACACGCAGTGGCATTGACACTGGAGGAGCTGAGGAGAAAGTTGCGCCTGAACCACTGATCAGAAATCCTTCTGATAAACGGGAGAGCCTGGACCTACAGAAGGAGAAAGAGACCTTCATCGAAGCTAGGAAATATTTTGTTAAGAACGAAGCATCCATGTCAAGGACTTCAGTGGACCCAAAATCAGATGAAGTGGTCAAGCCATTCCTTCAGGCATGTATGAAGTTAATGTTCAACTATAAGGAAGTGGAGAATATCCAAGCATTAATAGACAGCTGCGCAGATAAGGTTTCCCCACCAACAAAGGTTAAAGATATGAACAAGCTTTATAAGAACAAGAAAAGGACTGGTCAGGAAATGCGTATGATTGCGCAAATTGGATATTATGAAATGGATCAAGTCATCCTTGACTTAGGATCAGATGCCAATGTCCTGCCCAAAAAAATCTGGAAGAGGATAGGAGAACCCAAGCTGGAATGGTCCACTATTCAGTTGCGAATGGCTAACCAACAAAATATCATCCCACTAGGAAGGTTGCTGAAGGTCGTGGTAGACATTGCGGGAGTCAAAGTTTATATAGATTTTGAGGTAATCCAAATTGTGGATGATGCAGAACCTTATCCTACGCTCTGAGGTCTATACTGGGCTATTAACATAGGAGGGATCATCAATTTTAAAAAGAGAAACATGGTATTTGAGAATGATGGTACGCAAGAAATAGTCCCCCTGGATCCAGCAAAATATGAACGATATACAAAACTGGTGCGCGAGGTGGAAGATGTCGATCACACTTACAAATTGACTGCTCGAGATGATGATTGGATCAACCCCACAACTGATGGCATGTTGTGTTGGGAGAAAGACAATGCATGTTTCTCATACTCATATGTTGAGATAAAAAATTGGCAGAACCAGTTGCATGACGTATTTGTGTTGTGGTGCCTTAAGATCACAACAAGCTTCCGATGCATCTCCTCATAGGTAAGAGAACTACCCTACTTTGATGGTTTTGGTAGTGTTAAGGACTTTCTTAAAGAATTCGAAGCAGATGTCCCTAAAGAACGAAGATTTTGGGCACTTTACTTGGCTATGCGCACGATCCCTACGCAGTGGCGGGAAACCCATAAAGAAGATTTTCAGGATTGGAAGGAATGTTGAAAAATGATGATCCTACGATATGAACCTCCAGTAAACCCACCCATGGAGCTCTTCTTTGTTCATGGGGATCCGCGCAAGCACTTGGCTATGTGGATGGAAGTATGGAATAAAAGGACTTAGAATGAATGGGTCCATATGTTTATTCACGCCTTAGGACCAATCCCCACCACCTGGTATTTGGATGCAGAGCTACATTAGCGCACTCATCACTGGGGTAAAATGACAGAATATTTCATGGTGACATTTGGGTTAGTAGGAGGAACAAAGAAAATAGATGAAGCACTGCAAGATATAGATGCTCTTATCTTTGATGAGTCCTTACCATAGAAAGAATTTCCTACGCCGACATGGGATGCGCAGATGCAGGATATTGTCAACTGCAAAAAATTTTCAGTAGAAGACTACGTTGAGGATCCCAGAAATATCACTATCCTAGAGTCGAAAGGAGAGCGCGTAGTTTTCGGACCCCTATTACAGATAGTTGATGTGACCAATCCATTAAAGTTAAAGGAAGTCAACACTGGAACGAAAGAGCAACCCAAGATGGCTAAAATTGGGGATTATTGGGATGATGATATAGTTGGAAAGATTGTGGAGCTGTTGATTGAATATCAAGACCTATTCCCTCCAAAGTTCTCTGAGCTAAAGGGAATCGTGGGAGATATGGGTGTCATGAGAATCACCTTGAAGCCCGGCGCATGTCCTGTCAAATAGCGGCCCTATCAACTGAATCCTAAATATAACGAGAAATTCAAGTAGGAAATCAAAAAGATGTTAGCCACAGGTATCATTGAGCCAGTAGAAAAGTTGGGTTGGGTATGCCCTATGGTGGTCCAAGAAAAGAAGACCAAAGGAGAGATAAGGATCTTCATTGACTTGTGCAAGTTGAATGACACCTGCGTACATGATCCATTCCCTACGCCATTCTCTGATGACACTTTGGATAATGTGGGAGGTAAGGAAGCATAGTGGTTCACTGATGGGTTCTCGGGGTACCCTCATATCCACATCACACCTGAAGATCGTAGCAAGACAACCTTCGCGGCTGAATGGGGCTCCTTTTAGTACACTGTCATGCCCTTTGGGCTCAAGAATGCCCCTGCCATTTTTTCGCATGTAGTTTTAGCAGTATTCAAAGAATTCATTCATAAGTTCCTTGAGGTCTATTTTGATGATTGGAAAGTTCTTGGCTTAGTAATGAAGCATGTGTCTAACCTACGCATGATGTTGGATGCTTATAGGAAACACCAGATTTCACTAAACATCAAGAAATACATATTCTATGTACCATTTGGGATTTTTTGGGGGCACGTTGTATGTTAGCAAGGGTTTATGGTTGACCCAACAAAGATTGCAATTATCATAAATTTAGCAGTCCCCGCCACTGAGAAAAAATTGCGCTCCATCTTGGGGTACACCGGCTACTAAATGAAGTTTATTCAAGGGTACGCCTTGATCACTACACCAATGGAGAAGCTTATAAAGAAGGATGTATCATTTTTCTGGGATGAGGAGTCACAAAAGAGTTTTAAGCTACTAAAGGAAAAGATGGTCACTGCTCCTATTCTCATATTTCTACATTGGGCAAAGGTATTTCATGTACATGCGGATGCATCAGGAATAGCCCTGGGAGCTGTCTTAGCACAGCTAGGAGAAGGAGACATTGATCACCTGGTCACATTTTCTAGCAGGAAACTGTCTAGCGCAGAGGGTAACTATTTGTCTACTGAGCGAGAAGGATTGGAAATGGTGTATGCCCTGCAGAAATACAGGCAGTATCTATTGGGCAGAAATTTCAAGATGTTCACTGATCATTCAGCTTTAAAATGCCTAGTCAATAAGCCTATGTTGGGGGGGAAGATTTGCAGATGGTTACTGCTATTCCAAAAGTATGATTTTGAAATCATTGTGAAGCCCGAGAGACTGAATGTAGGACCTGGCCACTTATCTCGGATTGAGAGTGGGGAAGATCCAACTAATCTGGAAGAAGGGTTACCCGATGCGCAGATTTTTTCTATCAAGGTGGTTGACAAGCACTTTGAATATGCCATTCATTTATTAACCACAAGAATGGTACCTTTAACCACAAGAATGGTACCTACAGACTATTCAGTATAATAGAAAAAGGAGTTGGTGGCCCGAGCAACTGATTTCACCATAATTTCCGGTCAATTATACAAGCTGGGAACAAATGAGATGTTGCGGAGGCATGTATTGGAACATGAATGACAAGCTATCTTAGTTGAGGCCCATGGAGGAGTGGCAGGAGGTCACTATACAGGAAAAGAAACTGCGCAGAAGGTGTTGAGGGCTAGGTTGTGGTGGCCCACATTGCATAGTGATGCCCATACATACTGTCGAGCCTGTGATGCATGCCAATAGACAGGGAAACCTTAACGTAGAGATGAGATGCCCTTGCAACCACATATGGCTTTGCAGGCATTTGACAAATGGGCCATAGACTCTGTAGGACCCATCAATCCCCTAGGAAATAATACGGGTGCACGTTACATCATTACTGCAATTGACTATGTGACCAGATGGGTGGAAGCAAAGGATGTGAAGGAATGTACTACAAATACCGCTGTGCACTTCATCTTTGAGCATATTCTGACTAGGTTTGGCTACCCAAAGATATTAATGAGTGATAGAGGTATGCATTTTGTTAATGAAACTATTGAAGCTTTGACAAAATAATTTCAGATCCATCATGCGAAGAGTACCCCATATCACCCACAGGCGAATGGGGCAGTAGAGACCTTCAACAAAATTTTGGAACATGCGCTAACTAAGGTATGAAATTTTGATTAAAGTGATTTGGATGTGCACATCCCCTTAGTGCTCTGGGCCTATAGGACCACTTGCAAGAAACTGACTAGAAAAACTCCTTTCAGGATGGTCTATGGGAAGGAGGCCATCATGCCCATGGAATACATCATCCCCAACCTACATATTTTAGCTTTTAAAAACATGGTAGAACCCGACATCATGGAGGAATTCTTGGCGTAACTAGTTTCCTTAGAAAATGATCGGTTCATTGCTAACTTTCACCAGAAGGTTCAGAAGGATCGAGAAAAAACTTGGCATGATCGACATATCCGACAAAAGGTATTCAAGGAAGACGAATTGGTGCTACTCTACGACAGCCAGTTTGCGCGCCACCCAGGAAAGTTCCATAAGCACTAGCTAGGCCCATAAATCGTGAAAGAGATGACAGATGGTGGTGCGGTCAAGTTGGCTACACTGTGTAGAGACTACCTGCTTGGGTATGTTAATGGAAGACGCCTGAAACCTTACAGGGACAACCTGACACCTACCAAATGACTATATGGCCAGAATATCTGTCTAAGGAAGGTTGTTCATACAAGTATGGAAAAGTGAAGGGAGGTACGATAGGCACAAAGGGGTGGTGCGCAGGTAAGGAGGCACGGAAAGGTGTGACGGAGGGGCAGGGGCAGTGCGCAGCTAGAAAAACTAAACGTTGGAACAGTAAAAATGGGTGAAAAAACGATTTTACCATTGAAAGGAGTGGGTATTTGGAAATTAATGTGGTGATCTGGGAGGATTTTTTACCTTCTCCTTGATGGTAAGTGGAATTTAAGACTAATCCAATCGTTTTTACTCATAGGAGGCTATAAAAAGAAGGGCGCAAGTCATAATTGGTTCCTTTGCTTTCCGAAATTCTTGCACCTTGTGCTTTACTGTGAACTCTGTGTGTTGTGTGCATCTTCCATATGTATGTTTGGGCGAGCTACCCCCTCTGACAACACCAACCTTGAATTTATATTTTGAGCAATAATGACTGCTTCTAACCCTATCGAGTCATTTCTTGTTACGGCCTCCATTGAAATGGGGTCTGAAGATGTGTTTGAGGTCACCCCCAACGTTGAAGAGGTCGTGTCTATGCCGACCAAGGGAAAGGGGAAGGGGAAGGAAAAGGGTAAGAGGCCAGGAAAGGAGAAAGGGAAGGGGAAATCCATGAAGTGGGTTGAAGTAAAGTCACGCACATACCCTTAGACTATGCATTCCCCTATGCAGGTTCCTAAGGCACGCTCACCCAATCCATCGAAATGCCCCATGACATCCCAGGAGGAAGCTCTGCTAGTGTCCCCACTTTCCTGGTTGCCAGCATATGTTAAGCCAAGAAAACCAATGGTTCTCACCCCCAATAATTTTGATGTTTTCCGAGAATATCTGCAAATGCTGATGGTCCTGGAGGAGGTCCCCTTGATTGGTGATATGTTCGGGAGCCTTCCCTCCATTAAGTTTGATGATCACAGCTTTGCAAATGAAGACACCTTCTTGGATCTGTCCCCAAAATTGTATCTTGAAAGGGTGTTGTACAAAAATGTGCTGAAGGTGGAACCAATGTCGTGGGCACACAGACTGGAGGCTTTAGGGATACTGAATTTTCTGTGCCTCCCCCACTTTGGGCATTATCTGGTTACTAGCCTGGTTGTGCACCAGCTGTTGGCGCTGATCTACGATGGGTGCTTGTGAATCCAAGGCTGCATTCTGATCGATGCTGCACTAATTCATAGAATCACTGGCCTACCCATTCAAGGGCCCCATCCCATGAAGGGGTTCGACAAGAAATATGAACAAAAGGTAGCAAAAGAAGTGCGAGAGAAATATAAAGTCGACCGCGATAAGAGGGAATTTATTGTAGAAATTATCGCTAACCTAGGAGTGCACATGGGTACTCTACTCTCACTTGTAAAATGATGCACAAGTGTCAGACATCAACCGTCCCTACCTATGTGATTCATCTAGTCAGACAGAACGAGAAAGGGGTCTACTACAACTGGTCGCAGTACCTCTGCGAAGAATTTTTAGACAATGTGCGCGAGGCACAGGACCAGGGAAAGGAAATTTTCTATTCCTAGCTGTTGATGTTGATCTCCTTGATTGCGTGGGAGATGCCTAATGATGCGGTGCTCCCTGAACTTGACCCAGATTTTGGTGAAGCCACGCGATATGCGAACCTTTGGGATTCGAAGGATTCCAAAAGTATTGAGGAGAACAAGGTGTTCTAGGTGTTTTTCAACCGTGCACTTGTAGTAACAATTCATTCCAGGCCGCAATTTTCACCCGGAGTCTATGAAAAATACAAAGGAATCATTGAATTCCACGTCACCATGAACAATGTGCAGATCAGGGCTCGCAAGGATCAAGCTCGATAGAACCTTCTGTATATGGCCACAGAGGTGGAGATTGATCAAATCATCGCAACTTGGCCATTGGCATGGAATATTTGCTTCAAATCATTTTCCCTAGTCACTGCAAACACCTTGGGGAAGGACGCAACCCAGAAAGATATTGTCTCGCCTAGTAGAGCAAAAGAGACCGAGGTGCACTCCACGGAGAAAACCACGACCACAGAAACCCCAAAGGATGCCACCATGGGGCAGAGAAAGACTCTCAGCAGGACGCAGAGGGCGAAGGGCTTGGTGGGGAGGGTGCAAAGTCCCCACGCGGGACAAAGCACACAGGAGAGCCTCCCAAAGGGAAGCGGAAGAAGCACAAGGCCAATAAGCCCGACGGGGAAGAAAAGGTCACTTTAACAGAGGAAGACTTGGATAAGATCGTGGATGTTGTCACTATTGCCTCCAAATACCGATGGGATACCCTCAAAGATTAGCAAAAGGCCACGATGGAAGATTTGCAGTCTGGGCTGCAGGTCCTTCAGCTAAAATCCGATACACTTTAGGTGAGTGTGAACTAGGCGCTGAAAAATCAAGCGAGCCAACCAGCCACAGTTACAACCTTGGCCGCAATGACAGAGAGTAGGATCTAGCCCCTCCCAGGCATGGCATTCACTGTAGTACCTCTGATCCTATGCGAGCAAGTTCATGCTTGTTTTGCAGTTGATCTCAATGTTGCGAGACTGACAAGTGAGTAGCTGCACACTCTCTACGTATTCATATCCAGCGAGTTACAACACAGAGAGATGCGGGCACAACAATAGCTCAATGAGGCCAAGCATACCATTGTGGCCAAAGCTCCCAAAACCACCCAAGCTCAGGTAGCACACATCACGACAATTGCGCAATAGGCTAAGTTAGAACATCTGATCAACTGACTCTGTGAGGATATGCCAAAAGTGATTCCTGCCTCTGTTGTGCCATAGGCTAAGGTTGAAGGCTTGGTAGCTGCTTTGAAAGCATCCAGGACCAAAGTACAGGCTGTTAAAGTAGATCTGGAGTAACAAATAGCTCCACTACAAGCCAAACTGTAGCTTGAGACCCCTCTTGAGGTGCGCACCCAATGAGCCACGCTGGTCAAAGAAGCCACAAGCAGTATATCAGTACAGATCACCAAGGGCTCTAATTTGTTAGATACTTCTATGGGTTTATGGTCCATGGTGTAGTGTGATCCCTTCCTCCGCCAATTCAATCAGGAGTTGCGCCTTAAGGAGCAAGACTTTAAACAGATGGATGCTACTATGCCTACCCTCATAGAAGCACAATTCCTAGCACATCTTCGGACCAACCACACGCTCAGAGATGAAATTGAGGAGGTCCACCGGAAGAAGCAGATCCTCAGTGACCACCTGAAGCCATGGGTCAATCAAGCTCTCAAGCTTTCACATGACTTAGATGTGGCAGTAAAGCAGTTGAACCAGGCCCTAGAGAGCATCACCACAGCTACTGAACGACCAAATTCACAAAATTTGGTTGACATCATGCAAAATGCAGCCACATAGAGTGAAGTTGTCCTGCCCCGTTTATTGTCATTGTCGAAAAACTCCAAGAGAAGATGAAGACCCCACTGCCACTGTGACTCAGGACGAGTCACATGATTGTGTTGGGGGCCTATTGGAGCAGGGTCCCCTAACTGCAATTTAGGTAAATTTTTGTAATATTTTGTAATAGTCTAGTCTAGCGTGGGGGATTTGGGGTGGGTCAAAGCCCCCAATGCATTGCAATGTGTCAAAGGGTATACCAAGAGTCCGCAAACCACGGTTTGTAGACCATAGAACAACGGAGGTTAATATGATATAAATAGATGAATAAGTCAAAGTCTGCTAGTAATTTTTGGATCTGATTAAGCTTGGATACGAATTTATGGATCTATTGTGTGGATTGTCTGGGTAAGGGCTCCTGTTGGCTATGTGCGCAGAGACCCTAAGTCCTGTTGTGTGTGGACCATGCTGCCTATGTGCATGGGCTAGTAAATAGAGTCTATAAGTTGGATCTGGATATGAATGAATGGGAAAGATTGTTTTGTGAGATCTAAGTGCTTCTGTGTTATGATTATTAGCTGTGCTTTATGTTAGTTTTGAGTTAATGTATGATTTTGAATATTAATGGTTTATTGATGCGCACGTGAATGTGATTCTTAAGAAGGAAATGAATGCATAGATCTGGATGTAATTGTCTTGTTGCATCTGATTACTGAACTGTTACATCTGATTCTGGGCTTCACTTGGGTCATTTTTCCAACCTATTGTTAATGGTTTTTGTGTTAAGGCTTCTCCATCGCAGTTCGATTAGATTTGAAGGGGCCCACTTTAATTAACTTTCTCTCTCTCAGGGTGTGCAAACCTAGTTCCAACACCCTCCCATACTATTTCGGGTGAGACCTTGACCTGCACAAGCAGGCCATTTCCGAAAGGGCCAGTAGTACAGGGGTTTTTTGGTAAACCTTAAATTTGAACCTGGTTCAAGATCCCTCAAACCAACAATACCCAATTAGCCATATTTGGGTGAGGAAAGATGAGCGCGAACCACCCTCTATTCATAGTGATTACTGCAAGGAGATGATCCAAAATATTTCCCCAAATTTCCGTTGTCCAAATATTTAGCCTAGGCGAGGTGTAGTTCCTACCTTGAACCCATCAAACTAGGAACGTTTTTGAAGTCTCCTCCAGTTGATCCATGCCAATGCCTTAACCAAAGATTAAATTTCTACCCTGTTCATGGCTCTTGGTACAATTGTTCTTCTTCTTACCAGCCCTGTGAGATTTCTTATCATTGGTGAGGTCGTCTCCCTTCGGTTAAGTTTCGTCTGAGTCGGACTCCTTGTTATCTTCCAGTGGGGGTACCGACTATGTGATACCCTCAAAATAGCCCGAAGTAACCACAACGGGAGGGCTCCTCATAATGTCATTCAGGATGTTGCTATCATCCACAGGGTTAATTCCCAGATGTTCAAAACCAAAGGACCCGTCTAGGGCATCGAATATAACCCCTGTACCCATTGAGATCAGACCCAGCACCTTCGAGGTTGATTGCGCTTGTTTCTCCCACAACCTGAGAACCGATGGAGATGGAATGGAGAAGGAAGGCGAAGCCAGTGCCTCCGGGGTGGGTTCAACATAATTTGCCGCTAATGCCAAATACAAATCGCTAAATCCTTGTTGAGCTTGTGATGACTCACCAACTTCCATGTCCATAAACCATTGGTCCACCTATTCCTTCGAGCCTAGGGCTTCTACCAGTGAAAGCCCATTTGTTTGCTGATGTGGGAAGCCCGTCCAAATCTGCGATGGTTCCAAAGTGTTGGAGGTGTAATTTGCTTCAACCTCCTCCATAATGGCGTTCTCAGCTGTGCGCTACCGTCTCCAAATGAAAACCCAGAGGCTGTTACATACTCCTTATCTATTCCAAGGAAGGCTGCTAGTGCATGTAACTGTCTGCCTCAATAGCTGGGATACAGAGCATAAACAGAGGAAATAATTATTACATGTATGTTGAGTTGTCAAAATCGCTAGTAACGCGTGAGCGCCCTCCTACCAGCCTTCTGCTGAGTTTGCACATGATCGTGTTCACCAAAACGTGCCTAATACCTTGGAAAACTCACACTAAAACCTCCATTTCTCAAACAGTAATCCACCATCGAGGGTCATTCTATGGTTCCAGCATCCTTAGTGTTTTTAATCGATATGGTCCAACATCTCTAGGGTTTCACCATGGCTAGGGTTTTGCACCAGAGCTAACCTCCATCCCTTCATAACATAAAATTTCATTCACTTAGGAGTAATATCATTGTTACCTAAAAACAAATTTTCTATCTAGTTGAAGAAGCTACCCATCTAATCTATTAATAAATTAAAGTCTCTCAATACTTATAAATATTTTTCTATTTTTTTTTCATAAAAATATAAAATTCCTAAAACTTAACTATTCCTTTACATCCAACATATTTCAAAATAATATAGTGTATTGATAAGAAAAAACAATGTCCCTCCATTATAAATCTTTATAGCTCTTTGGTATGCCCCTAAATCAACATGCCTTTTCATAAATAATTATGTGTTCATTTATTATTATATAATGTTTTTATTTCAAACATTTTTACCTACCGTCAATAGCTACTTTAATTTTAAAGGCAACTTGTGTAGGAGTCATATAAGACCTTGAAATATCAAGCTGCCAAATAATGCAAGGTAAAGACTTATAAGCATTTGCAGATGCATTAGTTATCTACGAATATTGACAACAAACAAAAGCCAATTGATGTCATTTGTAGTGTAAATTTTTGTTATAAATGATTTTAATGCAAAATAGAAATTTCATTGTTTTAAGTAAACACGTACTGAATCTTAACTTTGTGAATTCAACTATAAAAATATCCCTACTTAAAAACTTTAACAATTTTATTTCTTTTAATATTTTGAAATTTGTTTTAATACTCTAAAGTAGAAACCTAAATTCAAAAGTTGAAGAAGATCTAAACTATTATAATGGGGCTCACAAAATGGAACCTTGCCAATCATAAGTTTTAATAATTAAAAAATTTTAAGATCTTTATGCATGGGCATTGAGTGGAATTTTTATACTTAGGCTACCAATTACTTTTTGCGTAAGAGGCAAGTACTAAGCAACAATATTGCATATTAGACTTGTTTTGTTTTAGATATCATTGAGTTACATTAATGAAATTTTAAGGTTACAAATAAGTTTTAAAATAAGAAACATGGGTTATATAAATTAATGTTGTATGAAATAATAAGAGTTAAGAAATAAATGATAGGAGGTAAAATTATAATGTTGTTTCTCTGCCTCTTTATATATATAATTGTGTTTTTACTTATTTCCTTATAAATTTACTTAAATGTAATTTCCTTTCATTTTATTTAAAAATTCAAAACTTATATTTTATTATTTTCATTAAATTTTTTATTAATCTATTATATTTATTATTATTATTATTTTAACCTCAAAATTACTCAATATCCATAAAATCTAAGTGCAAATTTATCTTCATTAAAAAAATTGATTTGAAATTATAATAAATATATACTTACATGTATGTGTATTTTTAAATCTTACTTTAATATTTCTTTAGCATCAAGTCCACGTGATCTTGGATAGACAATAATTAGGTGTTCTTTAAGGTACTCATTCATGTGAAGTGATGGGCTCAATTCCCGGCCTTGATCAGGGTGATCTATTGAGCATGTTGAAGATGTAATCTTGTCAAACTTACAAAAAAAATTATTTCTTTAACATCACATATACATATAAAACAAAACTCCTTTCATATATATTATAAAATACTTTGTCACAACTCATAAAACAATGCACTAATTTCCAATATATAAATTATTATTATTATTTATCTACCAATTTCCAAGATGTAATTTTTTTTTTAAATTTAAAATGGAATATTCTTTATAAGAAATTTAAGAGAAAACTTGATTTTCTTTATTATTAAGAAACATATTGTTTAGAAACAATTTAGGATGGTGAAATTGCAATCTTAGGTAGGATTTAATCATTCTTATCTCATGTAATTGTTTATTATTATTATTATTATTTATCTACTAATTCCCAAGATGTAATTTTTTTTTTTTTTAAATTTAAAATGGAATATTTCATAAGAAATTTAAGAGAAAACTTGATTTTCTTTATTATTAAGAAACATATTGTTTAGAAACAATTTAGGATGGTGAAATTGCAATCTTAGGTAGGATTTAATCATTCTTATCTCATGTAATTGTTTATTTAAATGGTCTAGTTAAATTGTCATGGCTATTAAGTTGGTTTGAATGATCATATATTATATTTTGTAATTTTATAATGTAAAGTTGATATTTCATTTTTTTTTTTAATAGGGGCGAATGCTCATTACTAAAATAAAATTTAGAAATATTATTTTTTTCATTTGAGATTTTATCAATTTTAATAAATCAGATTTTTAAGTTTTAGATTTCATAAACCTTTTCACTCTTAGAAAATATTTTGTGATAAATAATATTAATAAAATTTAATAGATACTAAAGTATTTAAATGAATAAACAATATACAAGGAATTTTTATTATAAATATTTTTATTTGTACTCATTCTAAAATGCTATGATTATCGTGATTGTTAAATTTGTAGTCAACCTGAGTAAGGTGAATTAGTAAGATTCATTGGTTTTCTTCAAAGACATTCATGCATAAATGCCATAGAGCACATGCTTAGGTGGCAAAGTAAAAAAATATAATAGGTAATCAAACATGATAATTATAAGCATGATTAATTTTTGAAAGGGGATTTTAGTCTATGTGACAAACATGTGGATCATAACTACTCTATAATGGATAACAATATTCAAATATATGCAAGTACATGATGCTCCATGGATAACATGCTCAATTTTTCTTCATGTTTTTGAATTTTATTGATAATCCTCCAAAAGATTTAAACTTACATGATTATATTTTTCTCCATATTTGACAATAAGCAATATTCAATATTAGCTTAAATAAGTGGAGGGTTCCAACTAAATCCTAAGATCCATCTTCTAGGATATTGAGACACACTTCCTCCATAACTCTCTCTTTCCTTGTCAACTCCTTTCTCATTACCTTTCTTTAGAGTATCCTCACACTGTAGAGAAAATCTTAATAGCCTTGGAAAATTCTTGCGCAACATGAGGAATTTTCAAAGTGAAGGAAATGTTTTTTAGTGGTGAATTTTCACATATTGACCATTTTTTATCATATTTTTCAAAAAATTAATTCTTTAATTCAATTAATTTTGTTTAAACATTCACCTATTTTTATATAACAATTATTACATTGATAATATTTATCACAATCATAAGTATGAATAACAATTATTTTATACTTATTGAATATACACTATTGTTTGTATGATTTTCAAACTAAATTATACATCCAAAATACTATACATAGATATAATACTTCATTCCTTAAAATTTTCATTACCACAAGGTCTCTATAATGTTTTATTTCTCAAAAAAATATTCTCAATGCAACATTGATGAGAGAATTTTGTAAAGAAGTTGTGAATTGGTTGTATAATGGCAATGCCTCTTATAAAGAGGGTCTAGTCAAATCCTCTAAAACACTAAAAACTTCTACCTCTATCAAAATTGTCTAATATAAACTATTGTCCTTTAAAGACATGCTTTTATTTTCAGGATCATCAGGCTTGAATCTTGTTAAGTCCATCACTAGTTTAGCACCCAATAATGTTCCCTTACTCTTTGCAATGATTGTTATCTTGTCATTCTGTGCATGAGCCAACATTAATTCTAGTTTTGAAGCTTAATCTTGCACAGGTTGATGTGAAAGAGGATTATCTTCCTAAAGGGGAGATGATTTCTATATTTAGTGGTGCATGGCCATCAATGGAAAATTCTATGGTCATGGATTTCATAGTCCTAGAGTTCTTTCTTGGAGGGCTTGGTCACATTCCATTCATATGTGAAGGGTTTCTTTATTTTGGGATTTTACTCTAAGTTAAATCATTAATAATTTTTCCGCAAGGCCTCTTGGCAAACCTTGAGTAAGTTCTTAGAGACAAAGATATCATACACAACCCTTTTGGACAAATGCCTTTTATGTTGAATTAAGCAGAATGTTTCCTCATATAATTTCATTCAAACGCAATAAATGCAATTGATTGTGACCACTAGATTATTGGCGTATTATGTTTTGTTAGATTCTATTTTAAATAAAAGCATGTGGTGGTTGTCTGATGAAAAGGCTCATCAAGATAAAAAGGGAAAGGAATCATTATCAAATCATAATTCATTGATACTAAAAAAAGGTTTCAAGTAATTTTTAATTTTTGTTGATGATCCTACCACACTCTTAAGATATGTGATAGAGATATTGATACAATGCTAATTCATTGGTTAATCCATTTACAACTAATCTTCTTCTTTTGTAAATTACAATGTTTTTGCTTTGTTTTACAAAGAAAAGTCATCTTATTTGATTTTACAAAAAAAAAGAGAATGCATAATCAAAATAATTGAATTAAAATAATAATAAAAACAAAAATAAAATAGTAAAATGACATTCCATTGAGAAAAATATTCCTCCATGTACATAAGTACATTGCAAACAGTAAAGGATATGTAATCTCTCATGACCAAAATATATAATTAATCATTTTATCGAGTAAATAAATCTAATATATATTTGAAAAAATTGTCCATAAATTTTGAATAGAGATTATCAAGTGCAGATTATCAAGTGTTTTGTTAATGCACTTCAATATATTAAAGTCACTAATTCATTCTCCCTTCTATTTAAATGTTATTCTTAAACATAATAATTATAAAATAATTTTGATCAAACTTTTTAAATTATAATTATAATTAATTATATATATATATATATATATATATATATATATATATATATAATTTCATAAAATATGAGAATAGTATAGCCATGAAAATGCCCTATTTAAAATTTTATTTTGCAAAATGAATATGCACTCTGGAGTCTGAACCATTCAACAGCAAAATGAACCATTTGAACATTAACTGCACGTTTATATTCTCTTGTATTCCACATGTCTAAAAAGGTTACAATAGAAGTCATTTTCCATAGCCAAGATCGTCTCTTATTGATAACACACAATTCCACATCAAAACAGGCATTGCCTGCTTAGCCGGCCGCTTACCTATAATCTTATATATATCACAAAAATAATAAGAATGGATTGCTTCACTCGTATATATACTTTCTCATTCCTCCGATAGAATTTCACACGTTATAAACGAAATGGCAATTGTCGTAGCCTGCAAGGTTGTGAGAAACAAAGAAAACAGTGTTTAGGGCTCATTTTCTGGGAAAAGAATCAAAATACCAATGTAAATAAAATAAATTGTTGTATGTAAATAAAATGCATCGTAGTTGGTTGAAGTTGTGGAAACAAAACTAATTTGCAGTTAGTTGGTTGAAGTTGTGGAAATAAAAACTAAATTGAATGCATAATTTTTTATTTTAATTGTAGATTTTGAGTTATTCGCCCTTTAATGCGGTGTGACATATACTGTTTATCGTAATAAACAATATATACCACACCTTTTTAAATAACAAATAGCCCAAGAAATAAACTTGGCTGATGAGAGATTTGAGAGATTTGATAAGGCATAGATATACTGATGAGAGATTTGATAAGGCATAGATAGTAGCACCTCATCAAATCTCTGAACAGTGTAGCATGGAACGGTATTCCTTTTTTGAAAACAATCAATGTAGCACTGTTGCGACCTAGTGGTTTTAATAACATGGTGCCACATTAATAAGGGATTTGATTGTGTTAGTACCGTTGAGCACACTCAGTGAAGGCGGACTGATATTTTAGGAACCCTTTCATTAGATTTTGAATGGTTTAGTTGGAAATAAATAGAAAGCAACAGTGCAGATCGTGTGCTTACTTGGATCCACTGTGACCACCATTGCTGTGTCTGAAAAGTCGCAAGTCGCACCAGAGTCTTTGTTCATCTGCCAATAACTATTGAAGGCATAGGAAGCATGATTAATCACTGTGTCAGGTGAGAAGCAGGCACCATTGGGCTGGACAGCTTGACAGTCAGCACCAGCACCACAGGCGAAATCCATAGCCTCCTCGATTTCAGAGGCTGGCATTGTAGGCTTGGCCACACACCAGATTCCTTGACCTGGTGGCGTAGATGGAGTGTAGGGAGGAGGGGGGGCGGCAATAATGGGAGTAGGAAATACACCAGGAGGAGATGGTAATGTGGGATTGGTTGGGGCAGATGGAGCAGAATAGGGAGTGGGAGTTGTAACAGGAGGGGATGGTAATGTGGGATTGGTTGGGGCAGAGGGAGCAGAATAGGGAGGGAGAATTGTAACTGGAGGGGATGGTAATGTGGGATTGGTTGGGGCATAGGGAGCTGAATAGGGAGGGGAAGTTGTAACAGGAGGGGATGGTAATGTGGGATTGGTTGGGGCATAGGGAGAAGAATAGGGAGGGAGGTATGTAACAGGAGGGGATGGTGTAAGGGGAGTCTCAGGGGGGGATGGCATATATGTAACAGGAGGGGATGGTATAACAGGCGTAGCAGGGGGAGGGGAAATATATGTAACAGGAGGGGTTGGTGTAACAGGTGTAGGGGGTGAGGGCATATATGTAACAGGAGGAGATGGTATGGTGGGAGTAGAAGGGGGGGATGGCATATATGTAACAGGGGGGGATGGTATAATGGGCGTAACAGGGGGAGAAGGCACGTATGTAACAGGAGGAGATGGTATAATGGGGGAAGGAGGAGTAGTAGGAGCATTGTATGGAGAGGGAGATGGCATATATTCTACAGGAGGAGATGGTATAACTGGTGTGGTCGGGGCCGGAGGAGCCGGGGGGCTAGTATAAGGTATAGGAGTTGGTGGGTTTGTTATGACTGGTGATGGGAGAGGAGGTGAGGTAGCAATTGGTGAAGGAGGGGGCATATCACGATCATGACAAGGAGGCTCAGCAATTACGGTAGGAGAAGCAGGGGTGGAAGGGTTAGGGAGTGGAGGAGCAAGGGCAGGAGGAGCAAAGGCCGGAGGAGCTGGGGGATTGCCTGTAAAAGGTGTTTGGGAACCCGATGGGGTAGAGGGGGTTGGGGTAGAGCACGGGGCGCAGCGACTAGTATTATCCCACTTCTTGGATGTTGGTGTGGATTCAAGGAGCTCCAACCTGGTCAGTTTGAGGCCTTCTGTGAGCCTGGTAGCTTTAGGAGTCGACACAGAATTATCCCTGGGATGATTGTTGGTGATAGCCATGGATACCCCTCCTCTCCCAGCATCTGCAGAGAAAGAAGTTAAAGGCATTCAAAATTAAACTGTTAAGAAAAACATATACAGTAGCATAGATCAAACTCCTGAGGTCTGAATACCTCAGAGACTTAAGATACATTGAGTTCCACTAGGTTAAAGATGAATCTATCTAGTGACACTAATTCTATTATTGTAAAAACTACATTGAGGTTTGTATCTAAAGGGTTAAATAGGTCTCTGTTAATTGCATTTGCAGAACCATTTCAAGATTATATTGAAGGGTTTGTATCTAAAGGGTTAAATGGGTATCTAATAATTGCATTTGCAGAACCATTTCAAGATTACTTAGAAGTTCAATGGACATCTGTTAATTGCACTTGCAGAACCATTTCAAGATTTCTTTGAAGTTTTCACTTCAAAGTAAAGATGGATCTATACTAATAATAAGTTATTTTGACTTTATACTGATTATAATATCTCAACAATTACCATAACATACTGAGATATATACTTGTAAAGAGAGCTCTGAGAATGGATCTATCATAGTTGCAGTGGCACAGCTATTGCAAATAAACCAACATAAACTTCTATCAGACTGTTTTAAAAACAAAGGAACAGATGATTACCTGTACAAGGCAGAATGGTTGCTGCACAAGAGATGTAGAGCACAAATAAACAAATCTTCCTGGCCATTCTGGAGTGCAGTGTGCTAGGCTACAGCTTTTCCCCTACTACCCAAAAATCCTGTCAAACTCCTATGTCCTTTCTTCATGAGCATTCAGATTAAATAGGCACTTATTCTACCTATACTATTAAACTCACATTACATGAGGAAAAGCAGGAGCTCCCAGTGAAATCGCCCATGAAAGTCCTATTCTTATCAAACTTTACACTGCATGACAGAGGCAAATCAATATTCCCAAAGTAAAAGGGACATCCACGGGTACTATAAAGAAAGAAGGAATAATTAAATCAGAAAATCTATGACAACCTTATACGCATATTATAGCGTTACAGACTGAAACCTTTTCTATCTGGCTTGTTCCCTGCAATAATTCCAGCTAGCTGGATGAGAAGATTCTGAACAAATTTGTCATGAAAGACAATTGAATTTGCATGTAACTCCCCAACATTCCTAAAGTTTTATTTTTAATCAGTCCTTAGCAATTTAATAATTGAGATGGACGGCCACTAAAGAGATTCAAAGTGAAAATTCCAAGTTCATTTAGGGTGATTGTCTGCGAACTTCTCTATGTAGTTGTATGAAAGATTGTAGAGTGTATTGAAGTTTATGATACGACCACTTTTTACTTTTCTTTATTACCACCGATGCCTTGGAATGTTGGCCAAGGATATATGCTTGCTTGTTTGAAACCTCTATCCATATCTCTTTTAATTCGTGCATGCATTTTTTTGCTATCAAGTATATTCCTGAAGAACACCAAGAACCCCAGTATTATCTTAATAAGATTTCTTTCTTAAAGTCATGCATGCATTTGGTTATGCTATCAAGTATATTCCTAAAGAAGCCCAATATTATTTTAACAAGAATTTTTATTATTTTAACAAGATTTTTGTGTTAGTGAGATGCATAGAGGAAATAATAGTCTTTATATATATAGCAAATTAATTCTCCCAACTTAATATTTCCACCATTAAAAAAATTCTTTTTAAATAATATTTCCGTTAAAAAAAATGGGTTTAAAAAAAGTTACAGTGGCATTGTCAATATTTAGGTTTTTTAAACTCCATTTCAAACTTCATATAATACAAGAAACTTAAATAAAAGTTTTGGAGCAAAACTAATGATATTAAGAGGTGGAGGGTTTGGTTGATGTTTTAAAGATGGTTTATGATTTTTTATTTATAATGATGTAATTAGATAAGTGTTTAGTCTTTTCACAATAAATTTGGTTATTTTAATGAATTTTTTATTAATATTTATATATCTAAATATGATAAAGTATATAATGCATTCTAGTATAAACTCTTTTGTTTATTTTGTGGTTTTCTTATTACTATTAAATCATTCATTTTTTTTTATTTGTTGAAATGACATATTTTCTTAAACCAATTCATTATAGCAATTGGATCTATAAAAACATATTGTTTCATTTTCTCCCCATGAAGTTAAGGGATTTTTATTGATCAAAATCCCTTAACTTCAGTAAATTCATGTAACCTAATTATCTTATCTAGTTTGGGTGGAAATTCATGGTCTCACAATGCATATTCAATATTTTTTGAAGTGAATCTCAACCCCCATTTATGGTGTTATTTACAATGACCTTGAATTAAACCCCTGCTGGCATCAACATAGGGGTTGTCTCAAACTTAACGTACTCAAGTAGCTAAAGAATTTTGTCCTCATTAATGTAGATGATAAAATGATAAGACATCCTATAAGGTATATCAATTTTCCCAATACATATTTCCATTGCTAAAGCTTAAACCATTGCATTTGTGGTCATTCATTGATTTCTTAGTCTAACTACATGCCAGCCTCAACCACTCTAGTTCCTTAAGCACAAATAGGTTCTCAAACTAATAATATTATTGAAGGTGGATAGATCCAAGTAGCATGTTGCAACAAGAATAATAGGCCTCTCAGTGCAAAAGGATTCAACATCAACTAATCCCAGTAGGTATCAAACTCCTCTAGTGACAAGCTAGTGTTGTGTCAATTCATAATGCCTAGTACTTAATGAGGAGGGGACCAAAGGGCCCATTCCCCACATTTGCTGCTAAACATGTCAGTAGATGACTCAATGGATGGCCATTAGAAAAGGCCAAAGACTATTAATTTGGAAAGATAGTTTTTCGTAGGAAAGATATAGAAGTTTTGCGCCATTATATTTTCCTCGAAGGGTTGAAGGATAATGAGGAAGAGATGTAAGACGTGGTATGTTGGGGCTTTCATTTTTAGAAGAATTAAAGTATTTTTGGATAGGCTGGAAGGATGACAGGTTGTGGAGACAACCACTGGGAAGTCGCAGGAAGGACAACGAAGAAAGAGGAATGAACTTGTAGAAAACTGGCAGTTGCAGAGGAACGATGGGAAGAAACAGTCAAACCGAGCGGGAAAAGAGCAGTAACAGCCGAGCAGTGGGGACAGATGGGCAAGGAAGGAGGTGGAAGGAACTAACAGTTCAGGCGAGCGTGGAAAGATAAGGAAGGATGGGCGGGAAGAGCAATGAGAGAGAAGAGTATTGAGATGTTGTTGCGGAGCTAGTAGAACCGCTCCGTATCTTTTCTGATGTATGATTATGTAATGTTCACCCTTGCATATTCTATACTATGGAAAGAGGTTGTGAGCCTTATGTAATGATATGTTGTGAAGTCTAATGAAAATAATATGTTCCAGGATCATTGTGTTATGATTGAATGGTTATTTGGCTTTTAATTTTTTTTTGAATGTGTATATCTAAGTAGTCTCTTTTTATTAGTATGCATGACCTATTGCGGATGAACTTAGGCATGATATATTTGGGTATGATTTGATTATAATATATCTGATGGGATTATTCCCGATATTGATTCCCAACCCCCTATATAACTAAGGTCACGACATGCCTCGGGCGAGACTCGTTACCCAGCCTTAGGTGAGGTGAAAATGTCGGCGTTGTGCTAGAATACAACGAAGCTTTGTTGGCCCCTATTCCTGAACCTGGGTCCTTAACCCTGTTATTATTTTTAGCCAACAAATGGTTCCATTATTGGGACCTGAAAATTAAAAAGGGGGTTGAAATATGGTATCGAGGATCTTGAAGAAGGAATTATGAGATTGGTGGTATGAAAAAATAGATTGATTCGTCTCACAACAAGCTTAGCTCCGACAACAAGGTGAAGGAAAGTTGAGGGAGAAGATATTTTATGCAAAGTCAACTAGTGATCAATACGATATTTTTTGGTGTAAGTTTCTAGAAGAGCTCTACAACTGGTTATGGAGACTATAGATAAAGGGGAAGACTAGTGAATAAGGCATATCTTGTCATGCTTGGGCTCAAGAAAATATGATAGAACAACATCAGTTAGACACCAATCTGATACAAGATGTGAACTTTTGGGTGCAAACTACAATAGAAGGATATATTATTAAATTCACTATGGAGAGTCACAAGTCTTTCTCTAAATCTAGGGACGTGTTCAGAATTGGGTTGCGGGGGAAGCTACTAAAGGAAATTCCTCTGTGGATCAAGGTTCTAATGGTAGAAGAAAATTTGTTGATGTTCCAGAACCCTAACATGGTAGCCTAAATGCCTAGTACTGGGGGAAGGACCTAGAGGGAGGGCTGATACCGAATGGGGTATTATGAAGGTATCAAAGAAATGGACACAGATGAATTCAAAAGGAAAAGGGATCTGAGAGTGAAACAAAGAGTGCAAATAGATGAGAAATGGTGGGAAAGGGCATTGTGGGAAATTAATAGGTGAAAAAATATTATACACCAAATAGGAGTGGTGTTGAGAAGTCCAACAGAGGAAGAAGGAATAACAGTGTGTCCAACAGAAGAGGCATAGACTACCATATCGGTCGAAAATCAACAAAGTCACTGGGGCCCATCCCTGCCAATATAAATGGGAATGTCAGATAGAATGGGAGGTGCAGGTTCAAAGGAAGACCTGGATGATGACACACATGTTGCTTTACGATGATTATTTGCATAGAATGATGTGTCCAAAGTGAATAATGATACGATCTCCTCGGGCCCAGGTAACATCTCCCCCAACCTTCCCCTGGTACTTTATCAAAACCTTGATAAGTTCTTATATAAATTAATAAAAGTTATTAAAGTTCAAAATGTGCATACCATATATAAAGCTAGCATTAGTGGCGGTGGAATTGGTAATGTTGGTAAGACTTGGAAAGGGTCATCACAACTAGGGTCTCAAGGATTTGTACTTCTTCCTCAAGCTCAGTAAAATATGGTAGGATCGTTCACCTAATACCCTGAGTTCCCCAAAAAAGGGAATGATGATGTAGAGCAACATTGGTACTTGTGCGAAGCCATATGGAGGGCCTATCAGACGCCGAATGCTGCAAAAATAATTGAATTTCAAACCACACTCAGAGATATATCCTTGAGATGGTTCATCAAGTGGTAGTAGCTACACTAGAACCCAACAGTAAATGATGTTAAAAGATACTTCATGTAGTAATTCAAGCTTCCTCAGAAAAACCAGTAGGGGATGTCTAAATTATGATAAATTAAGCATCGAGAAGGGGAAATCGCCTGGGATTTGATGCAGAGATTCAAATATGCAATTGGAAAGCTAAGCTACCTAATAGACCCAAATCACCAATGAGATTAGTTTATCAAAGAATTATTTCCGCTTACCTGTACACCAATAACCCAATAGAAGATTGATACTCTACAAGATGCTTTAGAACAAGAAACGCAGATTGAAGCTATGGTGGGGTACCCACATGAATACCGAGGTGGAACAACAACCCAAGAACCATCTATATTGGGTCTGAAACATCAAATCAGATAGAAAAGTTGAAGGAAATGTAGTCGGTGTGGCTCACGCGACTAAATGTGTGGTGTACTCATTGCCTGATAGAAGTTCATTTGGTAATAGAGTGCCCAGGGTTGCGGGGCTCAAGTGTTACACGCGACCTAGCAAGGCCATATAGAACCCCTCCAGCTGCAGGAGTTGTGCAGATAGGAATGCAATGTTTATATCAAGGCCAAACTCAATTCCATGCATTCCCGAATCAATAGAATCCAACACTAACTAATTACTGTGAAATTTGTAGAGTGTATGAACATCTCCCACGTCTCTGCCCCATTCTGTAAAAATAATCAAATGTCCCTAACAACACCTACTATGAATTATGTGCTTCACCGAATCATCACACTAACCAGTGTAGGGCATTGGACTCCTTAGCTGATTAATTGGACCGAACAACCTATTGAGCTAATGAAACTACTCGGGGATGAGGAGGAGGAGGAATAAGGGCAGGTAGGACGGGAGGTCGAGGTACATTCCGATGTTATAATAATGATCAAGAAGGCCATGTTGTGCGATATTTCATGCTACTCAAACGACCATGGTGTTCTCAATGTAGGGTTAACACCTATGCAACAAATGATTTCCCATAATTGATAAAAATATGGGAAGAGCGCAACCACCAGAGGGGGGGAAATTTAATTAATTCCAAGCCAAGGGTGCCAGAAAACACCCCACTCTCAAACATCAATATAATCACTCGGGGTGGGGAGGGGCGGGGAGAGGGGGGAGACTGGGGTTGATGCAAGAGCATCAGAAAAACCCAATATTATAATATCAGCCTCACCGAAGCACTCATATGATCATGAGCAACAGAAGTGATATTACAAGGAAGCAATAGAAATGTTCATCAAGCTAACCCCAAGTGGAGGGCTGCAGGGAGTACAACCAATGTCCTTAAAAGAGAAGAGTCTAGACCCACCACAATCTAATGCTTGACCCATAGAAGAATGGTTCAAATTGTTCCTGCAAATTGTGAACAATGAAAAAATGCTCAGGCAGTTGCAGGAGAGTATGAAATCAGCTATCGGGGAGGGTACAACTTGCCAGAAAGGCATTCCAAGAGGATTAAAAGAAACAAAATAAGAACAAGAAGGGAATTAAAGATTGATTCTTAGATTATGAGATTCTAAATAAAATATAAAATGCTATATTTGGGCTCAGATGTCCACATTTTTCCAAGAAAGACGTGGGAAGCTTTGGGAAGGCCTATGCTAGCATTCTTACCATTCCAACTGCATATAGCGAACCAATATTTCATCCTCCCAATCGGAGTATTAGAAGACGTAGAGGTTGACATTGAAGGGGTTAAAACCTATGCATATTTCGATGTAATAGACATAATTTAGGACAAGGATCCCTATCCAGCCCTTCTTGGGATAGGTTGGGCCTTCGAGAACTATGCAGTGATTGATCTGAAAAAAGAACTAATGGATTTTGAATTAGAATGGGTTACAGTAATCTAGCCCCTAGATCCTTATCAAGGACTGAGATTCTTAGAGCCAGTAGACAATAGAGAAGAGCCATGAATATTAGATAAATTATACCAACCGACATCAAGAAGGGAAGATTATATTAACCTAACTGCGGAAGGATCAATCAGTTGTCGGAGTATTTATAGTTTAGAGGTTGGCTCAGAAGCTACGTGGGATGACTAACAATAAGGAGGATACGAGGTCAACACTAGATGTTGCACCATAACTTGAGGAATCAACTGGATCAACACTCAGGAAAGTGTTATAGGCCATTTTGTCACATACAATCAATTAACCTCCTAATGGGATCAATCAACATCCTTTGTCACCTTATCATCATCATTCCACAAAATCCCTAAGCATGCCTCTTTCATTCCTTAGAGTTTCTACCTGAAACTGCATCATCTGAGCCAGTTTTAGGACTAATTCTCCCTGGCCTCTTGTTTCACAACGTTCACCTACAGGTTGCTCCATTGTGGCCTGCATTGATCACCTATAGGTTTCTCCCCTTTTCACCTACGCTAGTTCCAGAAATTTGGGAAAAAGAGGGAAATACTAGAAGCCTCTTCTTCTAGAATCTTCCAGAATTTGTTACAACCATTTACCTCAAACAAAACATTTGGATCCTATCCTACCCTACCTTGGAGTTTCCATCCCTTATCCTTTGATCCCATCCTCTAATAAAATGTGGATCTAAAACCTTATATTGGTAATTGGATAAGAACTCCAAACTTACCCCACTCCCTCTATATATTTACAACCTTCAATATGCAAGGGGTTGGATTTTGAAGAGTGATTCTACCCTTATGTTGATGTTGTGAGAGACATCATTTCATGCATTTAGGGTGATTGAAGGTGCACTTTGTGACAAAGAGAGGATGAGACAGCTTAGAGGATCTCTTCTACAAGATCAAAACCTATTTATGGTTGTAATCTCCTTCCATTTTTATTACTGAAAAGAGTTCTCTATTTTCCTATATATGATGTTGTTATTTCATGTATTTTAATACCATGTTGAGCTATTGAATAAAGTACTTATATGATGTTGCATAGATCACATAGTTTCTTGGCTTATGTTGTCTCACTGTGTAGGTTCTAATTATGGAAATCAGAGTTGGGATTAGAGCATTCAAGCTAAAGAAGGAGTGAAGCATGTGACAAATTCCAGGTAGGATTCATCCCCTCATCTATTTACTTTAAGGAAAGCACTGGGTTCCTTGTCTCTCTGTTTTTCTAGGTTAGCCACCAAACCAAGGGGAGATACTTTTGTCTACAATCGTAAATCCCACATACCAAATTGGTAACTCCATTGGGGAACATTGTATTCCATTGTTGGTTTCTTTGTCCATTGTGTTTGTTTACCTCTTTGATATACCTTTGTTGCTTTAGAGAGCCAAGAAAAAACTTAGGAAGTGATTTCATTGAGTCTCATTTGCAATTTTTGTGTCAGAATCCTCTATCCCTGGACCAATGCTCCCCTAGTGCCTATGACAGAGCGTTGCACCCCACCTGGGCCCTCTCTGCACTAGTGTTGCAAAGCACGAATGCTTCTTCTGCAACAGCATTGGCCCCTATTTTTTCACAAAATTTTATGTTTGTTTTGATTGCCTCTTTGATCAACCCACTTCCAGCTAACCTTCCATGAGTCTGGAGTGTCTTGTGGTCTCTCTAAAGCCTTCATTTGGTTTTCATTTGTGTTTGATTCCATTTGGTAAGAATTGGTTTTTATTTTTCTTTATTCTTATCATTAGGTTGCTTGCAAACTAGCTTCTTTTGGTTATTGATATCTTGGATGAATTATTGTTCTAGTCCTAATTCTGAAAAGTGCATTTGAATAAGTGATTAAACTTTTGCATCTTAGTTTTCCTAATTTCAATAATTAAATGTATTGAAAAATATATTTTTTTGCATCAGAACTCAGCGTTTTGTATGTGCATTGATATAGGAGTAGTCACATTGAAAGGGAAATTGCATCTTGCATCTTTTTTTATGCATGTTGTATGCTGCATACTAATTGTTTCTTCCCTTCCTTAGCTATATTTTCATTGAAACATAAATATTTACATTTTCTCATGCTAGATTTTTCATTGTAGGATATTCAAGTGACATTCGTGGTGAGCCCAAAACTGAACCTTAATCAAAGATAAATAGTATAATTTATTGAATCAATCTAAGGAGAATTTGTAACATTAGCAAAGACATGGTGAATATGAACATAACTCAAAATAGACCAAGGAAAAGATGGTGTTGCAGTCACTGTTGAACTCCTACCTGACTGCATATGATTGGGGTTCAAGTTTTTGGTTAGTGTTTAGATTTTTGACGACTCTTCCACTCCTGCGGCCTAAATATTTCTTGGGATTTCTGGGTCATCATCTGTTTTGTCTGGGACATGTAGCGACCGTTCTCGAAATTTATTGGCCATTTCCTTCTGCCGCTTCCCATCCCTATCTGCTGGTTGTGATGGAGGAGGAACTCGTGGATTATTCCTTGGATCCTTTCAAGGATTTGTCGATCTGGACGACCTCCCCGCCACACCTTCCCTCTCCCTCTACATCATTGTCTCTGTAGCTCCCTTATAACTCGACAGGTGGGCCTATGGTTTCGGCGGTTACCACTTTCCCATTCAATAGCTCCCCATCGCAGACATTCCTACTTCCTTTGGAATCCCCCACTCCACCTTATTTGAGTCACTACCCATTTTCTCTAACACCATTATGCTTTTCGATCAAACTCTATTCTCCCCGATGTCCATTCTGTTCATTTTGTCCTGTTTGGAGACTTCTTCCTCCCTTTCTCACCTGGTCGGTGGTACTAATCCTTTACCTTCTCCTAAGCACTCGTTTCCATCATCCTCCAGATTTCCCATCTCATCTCTAGGATTTCCTGAGCTCCATAAATTGCCTCGGTCGGCCTCTTGCCCACCCTCATCTAGTTATTTTGATGGTCAACTTCTAGATCCTCAGTTGGGTGAAGTCTCTAGGGCAATCAATGACCAGGGAGTAGCAGCAGGCTCAATTCTCCCATCTCAGGTCAAACCCTCCCGCATATCTAATAAATCCAAGTGTGTCAAATCTGGTAATAAGAAGCTTGATCTGGTGTTGGGTGACGGTCTCCAAATGGGTGAGGTTATGGATACGATGGATAGGGTCTTGGTGGGACATGTGCGCATCCGCAAATATAACCTAGCACAACTTCATCTCTAGATATTGGAGATATGGGGTCAGGTACTGGAGGAATTTCCCACGGTTGTCATTCTGCCTCATGGGTGGTTTTCCATCAGTTTCCAGGGACTTGAATATGTATAGTGGGTAATTTCCAATTTTTGGCACATTGAACAGGCACCGGTCCTATTGAAGAGATGGAGCCCTCTATTTCACCCAAAACATGAGAAGTTGGGTGAGGGTCTGATTTGGGTATGCCTCCCTAGACTTCCCCTTCACATATTGTCGGAGGACATATTCAAGCATATCAAAAAGGCTCTCGGCACCTAATTGGATTATCATAAATCCTATACAGCTATTGGCATCATGTATATGCTCATATTCTTGTACATTTGGACACCAGAGATGGATTAGAATAATCCATTAATATTAGGTGGAGACAATTTTCTCACCTGCAGATCTTGGACTACGAAGGTGTACCCTTTAGATGCCACAGATGCCATACGGTTGGTCATATCTATAAGGATATCCACTACTTCATTCTCACAAGGAGACATAAGTTACTATTGCACCGACGAATGCTGAAGCTCCACTTGTGCCTCCATCCTCCTGGGCTCCCTCCACTAGCAGACATTTTTAGAGGAAAAAATCATCAGTTTTTGGTTCCTGCTCCGCTCCTCCTCACCCACCTTCTCCTAGGATCACTCGATCTCACGCGGCGACAACTAATTTACCTTCAGGTATTTCTTATTCCCTCCCTATTTCATCATCCCTATTTTCATGTGCATCTGGTTCGGGTCCTGTTTCACATTGTTCCATTGCTCCTCCCTTGGTTATCCCCCTCATTCCCTGTTGATTTCACGTGGCAGAAGCTAATTTATCTTCAGGTATTTATTATTCCCTCCCTATTTCACCATCTCTGTTTTCATGTGCATCTGGTTCTGGTCGTGTTTCAAATTTTTCCACTACTCCTCCCTTGGTTATCCCCCTCATTCCATGTCCCCCTTCACAGCCTCCCCCCACCTTCTCGAATATTCCCCCTTCTATTCCTGATCATTCATCTCCTTTTTCTACTTCTGAGGCATCATCGAATTCCAGAGGCAGTCGCCCCTATTTCCTCATATCACTAAACAAATTATCCTCTGGTTCCTCTGGCAGGCTAGGAATCATCCCTCCTCCTCTTGCCCCCAAACCTACCAAAGGTAGACACTCCTTTATTTATAAGGCCATCATCCAAGAGGGGTAAGATGTGGTTGATGGTCAGAAACTCACACTTGACCAGTTCCTTAGAGCACATATGACCCTCCCTGGTGTTTCCCTATGAATATTCTGTCCTTCAAATTTCACGTATTGGCCAGCTCTACCAAAAATCTTGCCCTTAGGAGATTATTCGATAATATTCTGGTTGATGTTATCTTTCTACAAGAGACACTTGGACATGCTGATCTAATTTTACATGCTCTATAAGCCCTCAGACCTGGATGGATATTCCATGCTTTGGACGCCCATGGGAGATCTGGGGTTATTTCCATAGGCATTAACCCGCGTTCGGTTAAGCTCCTCAACCTTTGGGGGGGGGAGGGCTTCATTGGGGTAGAAATCTTCTCTTATGATCTTGGACGAGAATTTTTCCCTAAAAACATCTATGGATCTTGCATTGATCGAGAAAACTTTTGGGAGCACCTTCTCAACCTCTCCATCATGAATGTTGATAACCTCATCATGGGCGGGGATTTGAAATTCTCTATTGGCCTTGCTGAATCCTAGGGACATGCTGCATAGATCGATCCTCTTTTTTAGGCTTTGGGGACCCTGTTGGATGATCATCATTTGGTTGATATCCCTTCACCTCGTCCACAACCTACTTGGAGCAATCGTAGGGTTGGGGAAGCCTCTCTCGCTAGAAGACTTAATCGATTCCTTATCCACGAGGCACTTGTGGCCAACACACCTCTATTCCATAAGTGGGTGGGATCATGGGGTCTATCACATCACTCCCCTATATATTTGGAGCTTGCTGAGGAGACCCGTAAGCATAAATATCCCTTCAAACTCAATGTGACCTGGTTAAAGGATGGGGAATATATTAATCTTATCTTTCAATATTGGGCCTCCCATCCTCCTCCACTTGAAAAATCCCCCTCGACATCATTTTCTTATAAGGTTCTCAAAGTTAATAAATTAAATATGACTTGGGCAAAGGAAAAAAAAGCTAGGGATGATCAAATTATTCAAGATATTGAGGTAGAACTTACATCCATAGAAGCAACTGTGGATGGAGGTTTCACATCCAAATCATCAAAAGCCCACCTTACTCAATTGGAATCGGAAAGGACTCGAATCCTAAAGGATAGAGAAGAAACATGACGCCTTAGGAGTAGGGCTATTTGGTTAAAGGATGGGGACGATAATACCAAATGTTGTCATCAATTTTCCAATGGTAGAAGAGTCATCAATACCATTTTTCAACTGGAAGATGAATCATGGAATAAGGCACATACCTTCCACCAACTTTCTAACCTGGGTATATCTCATTTCCGACACATGTTCAAAGCACCCCAGACAACCTCTCTTGCTGAGATCATCAAAGTTGTAGGTTTTTTCCCCTGATTCATGGACCAGCATGAGGAAGAGAACCTTACTAGACCTGTATCGATGAAGGAAATCTAGGACATGCTGAAATGGTTCAAGAAGGATAAGAGTCCCGATCTAGATGGCTGACCCATTGAATTTTATATGAACTTCTTTAATATCCTTGGGCAGGATATTATTCAGGTGGTGGAAGACTGTCGATTGTTGGGTCGTATATATGATGTTTTCAATGCCACTTTCATCTCCCTCATCCCTAAATAGGACTCCCCTTGCAATTTCTATGACTTTAGACCTATCTCCCTTTGAAACTACATATACAAAATCATTGCCAAGATTTTTGCAAACCGACTTAGGCCTGTCTTATTTGAGCACATCTTGCCTGAAAAATTTTCTTTTATCCACCATCGTCAGATCCGTGAGGCCATTGGTACAACATAATAGGCATTAAATTCCATAAAGATCAAGAATCTCAAAGGTATCATCCTAAAAATTGATCTAGCTAAGGCTTTAGACCATAAAAAATGGTTATACATTCGTATGATTCTAACACATGTGGGCTTCCCTATTCTTTTTATTAACTGGATAATGTTTTGTATAACCAGTGTCTCATTCATTATTCTCATTAATTGATCTGCAACTTCATTTTTCCATTCCGAGAGGGGAATCCATCAAGGATATCCCCAACCCCCCTACTTTTCCTCTTAATCATGGAATCTCTCAGTCGACTGATTACAGACGAGCGAAGATAGGGTAGGCTACATGGCATCAAAATCGTTGAGGGTTTCACGATATCACACCTTATCTTTGTGGATGATGTCCTTATAGTCCTTAATGGAACCATCGGGGATTCCACGTATTTCTCTGCTATCATATCATCGTTTTGTTTGGCCATTGGAATGGAATGCGATAATCACAAATTTATCTTAACAACAATTGGATATTCTTTGAAAGAATCTGCCTTAGCATTAAACCATTTCCCATACACACCTCTAGAGTTAAAGGATGGTCTTAAATATATTGGGTACAAATTAAAACCATCTGACTATCATATTGTTGATTGGTAATGGCTTATAGATAAATTGGAAAAAATAATATATGTCTGGTATCACCATTGGATATCTCGGGTAGGCAGATTGATTCTGATTAAATCAGTGCTCAAGGCTACCCAGGTGTACTAGATGTCTCTAGCATGGATTCCTAAAGGAATTTTATCTAGGATTCAGTCGCTCTACTACCGATTCCTCTAGAAAGGTAGCCGCGAGGGACACACCTTTTCTTGGATTCATTGGTAGCGCATTTCTTTGCCTAAGAAGTGGGATGGCTAGGGGATTAAGAACCTTGATTTTTTTGCTAAGGCATTGGAAACGAATATGGGATGGTAGGTTATGAACTCTCATAATATTTGGACCCGAGTGGTCACTCATAAATATATCAGGCCAATGCAACTCATTGATTGGATTAAAAGCTGAAATTGGAACAGAAGACACATTTCTTCTATTTGGAAAGCGGTTCTCAACTCTCTCCCATTCATTAGAGATGGATTGACTTGGAAAATTAGATCTGGGAGCTTTGCTCGTGTAGGATTAGATCCATGGTATGGATTTGGTAATGCTTATAATCTCCCACATGATCTTACACAACATCTTTCTAGCATTGGTATCTCATATATTTCTCAGATTGCTGATTCGAACACCTTCACTCTCTACTATCAAGGTTGGAAATCTGCTGATCAACTTGGTATCCCTAATCTTTGGAGACCTAAGTGGAAATTATACACTGTTTCTCTCTCTTAATCCCACATCCACATCACTCTTGGAGATGATGAGCTTATATGGTCACATGTGGTACACGGTCTTTACTCTCCCAAAGATGGATACTCCTATATCTATTCAGATCACATACCCTTGAATATTGTCTAGTAGTGGAGCAACCACTAGGAATTAAAAGCCCCACCACAAGTCAATATTTTTATGTGGTTTATTCTCCACAATAAGGCTCCAACCCGTGAAAATATTCTTAAGCGATCCTTTCATGGCCCCATTTGGTGTACTCTCAGCAAAGATGATTCCGAATCTATTTATCATATCTTCCTCCATTGCCCCTCCACCCATGCATTTTTGGCACATACCCTCTCCACCATTCATATCAACATGCGGTGGGATGACCTAAATGTATCTTAGGCTTGGAATCCTATTGGAATTCTGCTCTCCCCTCACAATGCCCATAACCATCCACTCCTTATTTGATGGGGTATTTGGATTCTCCGGAATAAATCCATCTTCAAAGATGATGCCCCTAATTGGGTCCTTGCCTCGTTCCACATCATTTATATTTACAACAGAATTCCCGATGATGATCCTCCCCATCTTCCCCGACCTCTTATTCCTGAAGTTATTGATCAAAAAATCCCATGGGATTATTTTGATAGATCTGCTCAACAACATGGATGTGGTGGGGGAGCCATCCTTTACCTCAATGAACATCACTTATTCAAAATCAAAATAGGTATGGGACATGGCAAAAATAATTTCTTTGAATTCATATTTCTTAGACATCTTCTTCATTTTTCATTAGAAAAAGGATGCCAGCATATTCAGAATTTTGGTGACTCCAAAATTATTATCAATTGGTTCATCCATAATTCGGTCTGTCACATTCACACACTTCGAAACATTTTGGAGGATTCATGGAAACTGAAATAATATTTTGATACTATTTCTTGTCGCCACATTTTTAGGGAGCAGAATCAAATTTCCGATTCGCTATCCAAGGAGGCCACACAGCAGCATAGGGGGCTATGGCTGATTGAATATTATTCTAGACAGGAACACTATAGCTATTATAACTAGCCATACAATGATAATTTGTCGGAAGGGGTAAAATTTCCCTAATTTTTTATTATATATGCCTATTAACAGTTTTCATCTTACAATTCTATTTATATTTGCACACAATGTATATATATCAGTAGCTCTTGTACATGAACTATTATTATCAGAATTCTCGACAGGGAACTCCTTTTTGGACAATTTTTTGAAATGTGACCACATTCAAAATTTTGATGCATATGCTATTAAGCATCTACAACATGTAATTTTCTCAAAATAATTAAAATTACGATTTTTCTTGGGGGAAAAAACATTAACACAATTACTTAGAGGTCTAGGCTAGAGATGTGTTTCAGCACCGTTAAACGTAGGAATTGTTGTTGTTTTCCAGCGTTGCATCCGGGGGGTGATATCTTGTTCCACATACGTAAATGTACATGATTGTTCTCCACGTACCTTCGGGTATATCAGATGGTGCTCCATGCATGATAAGTATAATGGAATTCTCTCATCGAATGATTACACATTAGACAACACTACTATGGATTGCACTCCCACGTACCATCGAGTATATTTTTGGATTACCATATATATTTCTATATGTTATCACTCCGATTGAACCTTGGGCTAAAGAAGGAAATTCCGAGGTAACCACAAACCACGGTTAGCCAAGTAGCTAGCCCTACTAGGCAAGGAGAGGGCTCTCTCTGTAAGGATCATAGCCAAGATGGTTGAATAAGAAGATATTAGGCTAGGTATAGTAGCTCAAGGTTTTGATTTTGATTGTATAGGGTTTTGTTGGATCAGAAGGAGTAAAACAGTTAGGGCAAGGGAAATTAGGTCAAAATTTGCAGGGTTTTCTATGGGGCAAGGTAGGCATAGTGATTTAGTACTTTAGGATTTCTATGAGTGGGATGATCAAGACAAGTGAGGAGATGTAAGAGCATGGTGCAACCATGGGTTCTTTCTAAACTAAATAAATTTAACAGACTGTGAATGTCTACCCAAAAAAAAGCATATGAGAATGGATTATGTTTATCTAACTTGCATACATTCACTTAGAACTTATGAAATGATGAAGAAACTTAACAATACATTTCAAACAAATGAAAACAAAAGGAGAAACTGAACTAAACACCATACCATAGGGATCCCATAAAAATAGCTGCAAATTTGATTAATATTCCTGCTCAGAATTGATACAAAGTGTGTCTCTTCAAAATTCAAACATCCAACTGAGTCCAACCTCTACTAATGAGAAAGAAGAAGAAGATATAGACCTCAAAACAACTCATCCTAGCCTCAAGGGGTCGAATCCATGAAGTGAGGATCATTTTCCACCAAATACTGAACAAGAATCTGAAGACTAGGAAGACCCAACAACTTGCCTCTAAAAGAGAGGAAACTGATTCATTTAACCTCAACTGATGACTTAACTAATGTATCTACCTTAGATAAAAGTAAAAACATGAATTTTACATTCATATTGAACATTTACATTAGTAAAATTACATTTCCAAAATTGAAAAGTCAAACTGCAGAATATTTGCTGAAGATTGTAAAAATTTGCAATTTTTTGGCAAACGCGCAACGCCCAAGCAGGAAAAATAACCTGTTTTGCAAGTTGGTTTTGAGTGCCTTCCCGGTGTCCAAATCGGCTCCGTGATAGCTCATTGGAACGATATATGAGTCTAGTTTCTATATCTATATTATTTTTTCAAAATTGTTTTGATTTTAGCTATCAAAAATCCAATCTTCCAGGATTGGTAAACGCACAGCGACCAGGTAAAAAAGGAGGCAAAAACATGATTTTGAGGTGGTTTTTTGCAGGTTTTAGGGACTAGTTCTCCTCCAAATATTCTGACATTTTCTAGGGTTGACGTCCTCATCATTATAAACCTGCTGGTGGTGGCCATTTGGCATTTGGAGGCCCCAAAAAAGAGAGCAACGTCCAGGTTGTTGTGCCTTTGGCAAAATTTTTGTGTTGAAAATTGCAAAAATTACTAAAATTAACATAAGTGAAAAAATGTGCCAAAATTATGAGGGTTCTTGCTCATTGAGTACTTGAGGCATATAGTGACACCTCAGCAAGTATATATAACTTCTCTTTCTTCTTTTTCTTGGTCAAAGTTTGAATTTTTTCATAGGCTCTTTTGAGCTTGGCCTTTGCAATTTTGTTCCTCATGGCGTAGTGCTTTGCCATTTTCCTATGAATGTCATTATCATTTTGAGCCTTGGCCAAGAGCTGCTGTAGGTGTTAGTTGAATCTCTCAAGCCATGCTCCTTTTCCTTTAAGAACTAAATTGGTGATTTTGTCCTCATCTTCCTCACCTAGGTCAATCAACTGAAATTCATGCTCTGTCTCATGTTTTCCCTCCTCATAATTAATGTTTGGCTCTATTACCTTTTCCTTACCTTCATCTCCCTGTTGTGTTGATGAATAAGGCATGGCCCCTTTCACTCCAAGTGAAGCAAACACGTGCCTATGACCTCTCTGATAGGTATATGCTAATGTGCCTAAATGAGCCCTCTTAGGCTTGCTAATTTTACCTCTTCTAGGTTGCCATGATGTATTTGGTGTCAAAACCCTAGGGAGATGATGAATGAAGTGAAGGAGTGTGAAGTGAATGGAGGTATGGGGAAATGAAGGAAATGGGAATATGTAAGGGAGCCTAGGCTAGTGAAAACCCTAGGATTTAGAGGTATTAGAAATGGTATTGCTTTAGGAAATAGGGATACAGAAAATATATATGGGAAATATATAATAGTTTAGGGAATAGATTTTTGAAATGAAAACTAGGGTTTCTTCCTTAGAAAAACACTCCAAATGATTACAAAGCATAAAATATATTCAATGAGATGATGCTAGGATTAATCATTGATCAATGGAGCCTTGAAGAACACCCATGCAGAGATATGGCATTTGCTGATGGAGTGGGAGGTTGAAAGAATTTTTTTTGACTTTCTGAGCAAACTCGCAATGACCCTTGCAAATGCACAGTGACCCCTCTCAAACACGCAACACCATTCCTGAACGTGCAGTGCCCCTGCAGCACCATTTTTCAGACCACATTTGGAGGCCTTCCTGGTGTCCAAATTGGGCCCAGGAGAGCTTGTTGGAAATATTATCCTGCCTAGTTTCCAAATATACCTTTGGTTTTCTGATTGGAGTTTATTTTCCTTGTCAAAATTTGATTTTCCCAAGACTGTTCAAAAAGTGTTGAATGAGGGTGCAAAAATATAAAGTGATGTTACAAGAAACTTTTGGAGGCCTTCCTCAACTCTAAATTAAGCTCATGATAGCTCATTGGAAATATATCTCTGTCTAGTTATCATTTTACTCATAAAGAAAGTAATTAGAACACTCCAAATAGTATAAAATTGAATTTTACCAAGGTCACTCCAGAAATGCAGCAAACCTCTTGTAGCACCTATATTTTTGACATTTCTATAAAACCATGACACCTGAGTAAAAAATGAAGGAATTTTTTCTTCTTGGACCTATTATGAACAAAAAAAATTCTCACTTTTATCAAATTCCTCTCTGTTTGGTCGGAAACATAGTTTAAAGAAAAACTGGCCCTATGAGTGGCAAATGGCTTGACTCTTGGAATAATTTCCTGGAAAATGATGGAGACATGATGTTTATGAGTTTGAAATGACCTCATAGTTACTGATCTGACCTATATTATGCATTCTCTACTCATATGTATCTGATTCCATAGCAAACCCTAGCTCAGTGGGAGAGGAAATTAGGGTTTAGTGGTTGTGAATAATGATGACTTGGGCACCCATGGGAAAAATGGTTAATAAATGAAGCGAGGTCAATGAAAATGATGAAGATGAGGTGAAAGTAGAGTAAAATAAGGCAGGATGGGTGGGATGAAAATATCAGTGCTAACATCAGCTCAGCTGGGGAAGATAGCTCCAAAGGAGGTGTTTAGAAACGTAGATCTCTGAATTTGTAGATCCGTGCCTTATCCATTGGGCATGGAGTCCAATCTATAAACTGAAACTAAAAACACACTACAAAATTCAACCCACACTAACATATCATCAAAGCCTTAGGGCCTTCACCGCGGGCTTCAAACCTTGATGAATTCTGTTAACACTTGCTAAAAAAAGAAAAAATCAAACTGAAATGATACCAACCTACTCTAATATCCTGTAAAATTGCTGATTAGGTGAAATGATCCTTCTAGTGTAACCAATATAGGATATGGCTACTTACTAAAGTTCTGCTCTCACTTTCCTCAAGCAGGCAGAATGATGTACATGTAGGCAACTCACAATAAAAACTGAAAGCAAGACTTATGCTGAAAAACAAAACAACAGTCATCCTCTCCAATGCTTATAAAATACTACTGAATGGATCTTGAAAATCTTGAAGCATTACCTTGTCTTGAGATATAGCAGCAAAAATACAAGTACTCCCTTCATTCTTATCTGAAAGGACACTTGGTTGTTGATCAATAGGAAGGCATAGGGAAGTATAACCTTCTGCTATTTGAGTATTGGCTCTAAATTCCTCAAGCTTGAGAAATTCTGACTCAATCTCTGGCATACTGTCTCTCTCAGTCTCAGAGTCATCAAATTCATAGTCTAAGTCATCCTTAAACTGAAAAAATTCTTCAATATTAACAAACATGACAGCCTTATCATCTTCATGAAAGACAACAATATCTGCTAGCTGATCTCCTTGCAGGGAATCATCATCATAAACTGGTTTACTCACAAAAATATCCTGTAAAATTTCATCAAACTCATCATCAAAATTATCTTCATATTTATCGTACTTAGGAAAATCAAGTTCAGGAGAAACTTCATCAAATATGAACATTGAAAAAGGAGATTGTCTTTCTTCATGATGATCTATAAATCTAGTTTTAGGATTGTCCTCATTTAAACTTTGATTTTCATTTTCAAAAATGGAAGAAATTTTACCAACACTTTCTTAACTATGTGAACACTGCAAACCTGCTTTATCTTGGGCTATAATATGACTGTTCAGGAGCTGATCTATCTCATCTTCAGACAAAGGAGAAAGTAATTTTTGTTTTATTTTGATAACACAATAATTGTCTTCCTTCTCTCCTAAAGATTCGCAAGGATGCTAAATATCTTCTTTAACCTTTGGCTGATCAACTTGTTGTACTACTGCAATAATTGTCTCCTGTGGGAAATCTTTATGAATATCAAGACAATATACATCATCCTTTTCTTCCATGAGAGAAAACACTTTCTATTTTTGGTGATGAAATGGATTGTCATGCAAAGCCTCCAAGATCTCTTCATCCATGAACTCATTATCATCATAAGAATCCTTTAGGTTTTGAATGAAAACCTAAAATTGATCACAATAATTATTAACCAAAGACAAAGAAGGGTAGGACTCCTTGTATTCTTCATAAAATATTGAATGGAAAAATCTAAGAGAACAAATACTAGTAGGTGGAAAACCTTCATACCAAGATCATGCTTTTCCTTCAAGAGAAGCCATGAACATCTTTAAAAGACAATATTCAAGAAATTCAACCTTCAACTTGCGTGTATGCATGTGAAATTTAACCAAATGTAAAGTAGCATCATTCCTATCATCATCTTTAAACATAGGAAAATTCCTTTGCCAATCTACCTTAGGCATTTTATTTGGGAAACCTGGAATGTGATCCCAGATCATGGGAGCATACCTTCTTGCAACAGTTTCCATTTTGAAAATTATTGAAGCTATTGATCTTCATGTAGTGGAGTCGCCATGAAGTGTTGATTTTCTGGATCTTTTAGTCAATGGAGTCGCCACGTGAATGGTTCAGCCTTCATATGTGTCCAACTGTTGTTCACCATCAACAATTAGATCTAAATATTTGTCGTTCTTTCCCAAGGAAGATCTGATCTTTCATTTTCCCAGTATGGTTGCCAAAAGTTTATCACTCGGATTGAACCTCAGGCTGAAGAAGCCAATTCCGATGTAACCACAAACCATGCTTAGCCAAGTATCTATCCCTACTAGGAAAGAATAGGGCTCTCTCCGTAAGGATCACAGCCAAAATGGTTGAATAAGAAGATATTAGGCTAGGTATAGTAGCTCAGGATTTTTATTTTGAATGTATAGGGTTTTTCTGGATTAGAATGAGTAAAACAGTCAGGGCAAGGGAAATTAGGTCAAAATTTAGAGGGTGTTCTATGGGGCAAGGTAGGCATAGTGATTTAGTACTTTAAGATTTCAATGAGTGGGATGATCAAGACAAGTGAGGAGCTAGAAAGAGCATGGTGCAACCATGGGTTCTTTCTAAACTGAATAAATTTAACAGATTGTGAATTCCTACCCAAAACAGAGCATATGAGAATGGATTCTACTTATCTAAATTGCATACATTCACTTATAAGTTATGAATGATGAAGAAACTTAACAATAAATTTAAAAAAAATGAAAACGAAAAGAGAAATTGAACTAAACACCATACCATAGGGATCCCACAAAAATAACTGCAAATTTGATTAATATTCCTACTCAGAACTGATACAAAGTGTGTCTCTTCAAAAACCAAACCTCTATCTGAGTCCAACCTCTACTAATGATAAAGAAGAAGAAGATATAGACCTCAAAACAAATCATCCTAGCCTCAGGGGGTCAAATCCATGAGATGAGGATCAATTTCCACCAAATGCTAAACAAGAATCTGAAGACTAGGAAGACCCAACAACTTGCCTCTAAAAGAGAGGAAATTGATTCATTTCACCTCAACTGATGACTTACCTAATGTATCTAACTTGGATAAAAGTAAAAACATGACTTTTAATTTCATATTGAACATTTACATCCGTAAAATTAAATTTCCCAAAATGAAAAGTCAAACTAGAGAAGATTTGCTGAAGATTGTAAAAATCTGCAATTTTCTGGCAAACGCGCAGCGTCCAAGCAGGAAAAATAGCCTGTTTTGCAAGCTGGTTTTGAGTGCCTTCTCGGTGTCCAAATAAGCTCCATGATAGCTCATTGGAAATATATCTGAGTCTAGCTTCTAGATCTATGTTCATTTTTTAAAATGGTTTTTATTTTCCCTATCAAAAATCCAATCTCCCAAGACTGGTAAACGCGCAGTGACTAGGTCAAAAAGGAGGCAAAAACATGATTTTTAGGCGATTTTTTGGATGTTTGAGGGACGAGTTCTCCTCAAAATCTTTTGAAACTTGCTAGGGTTGATGTCCTAATTATTATAAACCTAATGGTGGTGGCCATTTGGAATTTGGAGGCCCCAAAAAATAGCGCAACGTCCAGGTCGCTGCGCCTTTGGAAAAATTTATGTGTTGAAAATTGCAAAAAATTACTGAAATGAACATAAGTGAAAAAATGTGCCAAAACTATAAGGGTACTTTCTCATTGAGTACTTGAGGTATGGAGTGAAACCTCAGAAATTATGTCTAACTTCTCTTTCTTCTTTTGCTTAGTCAAAGTTTGAATTTTTTCATAGGCTCTTTTGAGCTTGGCCTTTGCAATTTTGCTCCTCATGGCATAGTGCTTTGTAATTTTCCTCTGAATGTCATTATCCTTTTGAGCCTTGGCCAAGAGCTGCTCCAAATGTTGGTTGACCCTCTCAATCCATGCTTCTTTTCCTTTAAGAACTACATTGGTGATTTTTTCCTCATCTTCCTCACCTAGGTCAATCAACTTAAATTCATGCTATGTCTCATGTTTTCCCTCCTCATCATCAATGTTTGGCTCTATTACCTTTTTCTTACCTTTGTATACCTGTTGTATTGATGAAGAAGGCATGGCCCCTTTCACTCCAAGTGAAGCAAACACGTGCCTATGACCTCTCTGATAGTTATGTGCCAATGTGCCCAAATCATCCCTCTTAGGCTTGCTAATTTCACCTCTACTAGGTTTCCATGATGTATTTGGTGTCAAAACCCTATGGAGATGATGAATGAAATGAAGGAGTGTGAAGTGAATGGAGGTGTGGGGAAATTAAGGAAATGGGAATATGTAAGGGAGCCTAGGCTAGTGAAAACCCTAGGATTTAGATGTATTAGAAATGGAGTTGCTTTAAGAAATAGGGATAGGGAAAATATATATGGGAAATATAAACAATTTAGGGAATAGATTTTTGAAATGAAAACTAGGGTTTCTTCCTTAGAAAAACACTCCAAACGATTACAAAGTATAAAATATATTCAATGAGATGATGCTAGGATTACTCACTGATCAATTATACCCTGAAGAACACCCATCCAAAGATCTAGCATTTGCTGATGGAGTGGGAGGCTAAAAGGCAGTTTTTTTAATTTCTGAGCAAACACGCAATGACCCTTGCAAACACGCAGCGACCCCTCTCAAATGTGCAACACCATTCCTGAATGTGCAGTGCCCCTACAACACTATTTTTTAGTCCACATTTGGAGGCCTTATCGGTGTTCAAATTGGGCCCAAGATATCTTGTTGGAAATATTATCCTGTCTACTTTCCAAATATACCTTTGGTTTTCTGATTGGAGTTGATTTTCCTTGTCAAAAGTTTATTTTCCCAAGACTGGTCAAAACGTGCTGAATGAGGGTGCAAAAATGAAAAGTGATGTTGCAAGAAAATTTTGGAGGCCTTCCTCAACTCCAAATTAAGCTCAAGATATCTCATTGGAAATCTCTCTCTGTCTAGTTATCATTTGGCTCATAAAGCAAGTAATTTGGACACTCCAACTAGTATAAAATGGGATTTTCCTAAGTTCACTCCAGAAATGCAACAAGCCTCTTGTAGCACCTGTTTTTTTGACATTTATATAAAACCATGACACTTGTGTAACTTAAGGAGGTTTTTGTCTTGGACCTATGATGGACAAAAACCTCTCTCACTTTTATCAAATTCATCTCTATTTGGTCGGAAACATAGTTTGAATTAAAACTGGCCTTATGAGTGGCAAATGGCTTGACTCTTGGAATGATTTCTTGGAAAATGATGGAGACATGATGTTTATGAGTTTGAAATGACCTGATACTTATTGATATGACCTACCTTATGCCTTCTCTACTCATATGTCTCTGATTCCATAGCAAACCCTAGCTCAGTGGGAGAGGAAATTAGGGTTTAGTGGTTGTGAACAATGATGACTTGGGCACCTTTGGGAAAAATGGTTAAGAAATGAAGTGAGGACAATGAAAATGAAGGAGATGAGGTGAAAGTAGAGTAAAATAAGGTGGGATGGGTGGGATGCAAATATCAGTGCTAACACTATCCATCCATAGGTAACCGAGTCTGCCACCTTGTATACCGTGATACACCGAACACAACATTCATGGAGATTGATTGCCGTACATTAAGCCCTTGGTTTTATAAGGTGTATATTGCAGTTCGTGGTTGCTTGGTAATCCTTTATGCCTATATTACCCTCTTTTTGATTCATTTATTTTTGTGTTAATAAAATTTATTATCCAATGTGGAAGAACAAAATCCCCCACCCCATCATTCACGTAGAATGCAAAATAAGCCTCCTCTTCCATCAAAGGCTACTCCTGGTTGTCATCAGAAGCATAAGAAGATGCAAACTACCAAATCTTCAAATTCAGGAACTACTTCTGGCACTCCTCTTGATATTGATCCATCAGAATCATTTTTCCCTTTCAGTTATGAGCCCAAGATCACATCTACTATTTTTGGTGACACCGAAAAAATCGAAACATAAGTCCCTGAAACTTTGTTGCCTGAGGTTATTGAACCTGAATTTCCCAAATCAGACACTTTGATTCCTAAGGTTTTTGAACTCGAGGAGCCTTAACCATCTTCACTTGTTAATTCAAGACCTTCCTCTTCTCTTCCTTTGTTTCAAACATAAATTATATATCTTGGACCTGACGGTGAACCTCTTCCATACGAACTTGTGAGTATTGAAGATATATTGCAAGAAGAGCCTCGTCCCTCTACTCATGTTCATTGGGATGGAATCGATTTTTATCAAATTTATCCTCTTCCTCCTCTTCAGAATCAGACACAAAATCCTTTACATGATTCTTTGGAATCACCTGCGGATCTCTCGCGACAATATTCATTTGGATTGTTAACCATAACTGGAACTGATTTGACCTCTCAACCCGTGTCCACCACTATGGTTGAGACATCAAATGTTTCTTCCTCATATATGTTTTCAACATCACCAAAAACAAATCTATATGGTGGCCCGTCTATCCCACTTGGTTATCAATCTTTATCTGGTACCTTTTCTGGTGTGGCTTTCAGTCCTTGGACCTCTCCCATGTCATATAATTTGGGAATAAAATTTGGTACTTATATTATGAATGCCACACATTCGTCTTCTGTTCCAAAACCTACACCTACAATTGAGTAGTAGGCTGGCCCTTATGTTAGTGGGTAAGGTTACCCTAAATAACTTAACTCTCCTTATGTTGGGTACCATCCATCTAGATTGAAGTTACCCTCATCATCCCCTCCTCCTTGGGCAGGGGGGAACCTATTGTTGGTATACCTCAAATTGGTAATTAGTCTCATTATAGTCCTCCTTATCCTGGAATGGATACCAGTGTTTGGCAACCAGATTTTCTCGTTAAACCTAGTTCATTTTGGGACTAATTGTTGAATCCTCAACTTGCACCATCTTCTTCGCAAATTCCTATCCATCAATTTGTACCCCAACAAGCTCAGATATATGTGAGCCAACCTTTACAGTTTATCGCCACATTACAACCTTTTCCATTGGTATCTCGTACTTTCGAGGTCTCGCCTACCAACCCAATACAAGGTACCTTACATTCTCAACTGCTTGGATAAGCTACTCCTCAAGTTCTATAGGATAGAATGTTCATAGTATGGCACAAAACCAATCGAACCCACCTTACTATGGGACAATGAAAACTCCCATCGGGAAATGATATGGACCATATCAGGGTATCCCTCAAGTGCCTTTTCAAGGCCAACAAATCCAAACTCATCCATTCCAACAATTTTATGGTCATCCTAGGGTTGGACAACAAGGTTACTTAATACTAGATATGAGAATCCTCCTTATGCTAGTACCCAAGTTCGTTATTATCAGAACCCTCCTTATATAGGAATGCAAGTGCTTGTTTCTCAAGCTATTCCTTCATATCCATGCCATCCTCCTTTGGAATTTAACTAGTAGTTTCCATTTGTGTTTACTCTCGAATTTCCATACTTAAATTGCCTCACTAATGACCCTATTTCTCATTCACCCTAGTGGTCGATTATTCCTACTAAATTGCCTTATGATATCCAAAAATTCAATGGGAATCCAGGATAAGACCCATTGACGCACATAATGAAGTATCATCTATGGTTTTCTTTGACCTCCCTTAATGATGATTCCATTCGAATTCTTATTTTCCAATGAACTCTTACATGTACCACAAATAAATGGTATATTGCATTACCTAGAGCTTTGTTTCATGTTTTTATCTCTTTAGCCACTGCCTTCCTCACACATTTCCATTTTCCCATCAGATATGAATCTGGAATGAAATTGTTGACCAATTTCAAACAATCATATTCCACTCACATCTTAGATTACATTTAAGAGTGGAGGCGTCACCGCCGATTGGTAAAAAATTATGTTCCTGATCAATTGTTAGTGGAATGGTTTACCAAATATCAGTTGTCACCCATAACAAAATATGTGGATTAAGGTGGATTCATGACTGAAGAGAAATTTATTTCTCATGCAAAATATTTTGACCTCGTCTATACCCAATCAAAAATTCTCTATGATAAGATACCAAAAGCCTGAGACCTTCGAATATTTTTTCTCCTCCACCTAGTAAATAACATCATCCTACTAATGGCGTGATTGGTTATTCCAGTTTGTAATTGATCAGTAAACCATGTGATGTTTCTCTTACTGCATCTACAAAAAACCCTCAATCCCATCATCTTACGACTTATGCTTCTGAGATAAATGCAGTTTCATATGATAATGGAAAGTCTCCATAGAAACTTGGAAACAAGAAGAAATGAAAATGTAAGAAGAAAAAAGACCGCACACTGCAAGATAAACAAACAAATTAGTCCTCCAATGAGAAACAAAAGCCTCAATACCCATTCTTGATTTTCAATGAGGATCACTTTATATGTGATTGTCAGCAACACGCTGAAGTTGTTGTGCAGGAAAATCCCCTCTGCGGATAGAGTCAATCCCTCTAGCCCTAGGGTGGGTCTAGCAACTACAAGAACATACTAACATCTACCTTCCTAGATTTTAAATGAAATTTAGAGCAAGGAATATGACCTACCTTGTTCTGATGCTATGTTTTCGTCTTCCGTCGAAGCTTCTTGATGTGTTGCTCTTCTCAAGCTCGTTACACGTTGCTACCAACTTTCAATTATCTGTACAGATATTCAAGACACCACGACAAGCGTAAAATCATGACAAACATAAACAATTACAACCTATCTAACTGATCAAGGAATGATATAAATCTCATTATAAATGTACATTGTAAACAAGAGTGGAAGATCAACATCAGTTGCATTTTATTATGATAAAGACAAGGGGAGTTTAATACCAAGCCTTGATGTTGAGGCTGTCCTTCGATAGGTCCATATCCAAGCATGTTTGAAACACCCTCATACACAAAGGTCCAAGATCTCACTATGTTCCTAAGACACAAAAACAATCACACTCTGATCTATTCTCCCAAAGCTATACTTGCTTCTCCTCTCTATGATTGCTACTTCTAACTAGCTAACTAAATAAGGAAGCAGAGGTGAAATAAGTCTCCTTATATAAAAATGGAGGAGGAGGATATGGGCCCTTAAATAATGGGAAATAAGCTTATCCTTTGGATTAGTTCCTATTTTATGGGAACAGGAAGCCCAAAGGGGAATTCCTCGGCCATATCCTTAAAAAAAATTCCAGCTCTCCTCTTTGCGAAGCTTCTGGTCGTGGAAATTTCATTTCTATTTTAAAAAAAATTCCAAAAGAGGATCGACATGGGTCAGAAATGAAGACAGAGCACCGATCGTCGCGGGTCACAGTGAAAATCTCTACTATTGGAGCGGGTCAAACATTGAGACAAATCGCCGACCTTTAAAACCAGGTTTTTATAGAGATATTTGAGAAAAGTTTTAAAGGGAGATGAATCGGCAGACAAAGTGTGGTTTATGGGTATGTATTCCATGCTTGGAAAGTACACAAGGGTCACTGTATGGTTCCTCCAGGATCAAGGAATGGGGAGTACATGAACAGTGACAATTTTTTGTGTAACATATGCCCCCTAAAGTATGAAGTCCGAACATGAGTGAGGGGTGAAATTCTTACGAGTAAGTGTAAGGAACCAGACACTGCCATTGGGAGACTTGCAAATCAAGCATAGATACATATATATAACTGAAATCTCTGACAAAAATAAATGAATCAAGGTATGGACACAGCCATCCGTAAAAGAGACCATGGTATGGTTACAGCCATCCATCTGAGAAGGATCACATATAGACTCATGGTATGGTCGTAGCCATCCATCTGAAAGAAACATGTATCCAATCATGAAAAAATCATATCACCTCGCAACCTGGACTCTAGCGAATAAAATCCAGGGTCTTGCGCTCCATCATGACTTGATCAAGTACAATTTCAAGCATGTGAGTAAATGAGCTTAAGTCAAACATGCAGGAAAATCACCTGATTACCAGTAAATGATGTAAAATGTTAACAAGTGCGAGAGAAACCACCAATGATGAAAATGGTCCTAAAGGTACTGCTAGTAAAATCCATGAAATATGAATAGGGAACTAAAGTAGAACACCCGTGATATCACCTTATCAAAGGCCAATGATGTGAACATGTCAGCGAATGTGAAGAACTTTCCATTAGGGCATGCAAGCTCTAAGATACCAGATAGGAGTCTCTAGATCGACTTCCCAGATAATGAGATGAAGTCGACAGGAAGCGATCCATTGAATGAGGGTCATAATGAATCCCACATCATCGACACGAAATAGAGAATGTAATATGAGTGTTAATCAAGACTAAAATAGAGGATCAGGGAATGTACAAACTACACAAGGATTTTATCTTGAACACATCGGTGACACGACTTTGGGATTCGGTAACATTTGACTCAAATAGGATCAGAGGTCATGTTGAAAATATTGGTAATTGAATGAGAGGAAAATATATTTCCAAAACCCATGGAGGAAAAGTGACAGAGTGAAGATATCCCAACCCGACACGAACTGCAGATAAGTGTCATGTTCAAGAGTGACATAATACCGACACAACTCACAAATAACTTCAATTTTCCCCCACCATTTCTGGCGAATACCTCTTTATTTTTACACAATATTGAAGAGGATAGCATATCCTTGTCATATAATTTTTTCCTTCGGAAAAATCCATCCTTGCACATTTTACGAGCCCTAGGAAGGAGGAACTCGATAACATCATGGTGACGATTTACAATGTCACTTAGTTTTAATGAGTCTAACAAAGGGAAATCTCGACATCTTTTCATGTTTAGAGAGTTTGAAAAGAAGAAGAAAAGAAAACTCTCGATGGACCTTTTCGTAAATAGTCCCTCATACTCGAAAAGGTAGAAAAAAAATATGAGAGAACCTCTTAGTTGTGATTGGATAACGTATTCCTTTTTCGTAAATAGTTTTCCCAGCCCGAAAAAGGGGTAAATGTATACTGGGTAAATGACATTTCACAGCCTTTAACGAGTTCAAAATGACAAGAGCTCGAAAATATTTTCATGTTTTGAGAGTCAGAAAAGAGCTTAAAGTTGACTCCTCTTGGAGGAACGAGTGGCATTAAGGGTAGCAACTGGTTCTGGTGATGGTGGAACTGCTTAGAACAAGTAAAGGTCAAGAGGTTGGCTAACAAGACCACTCATTGCATCTATTCCTCAGGAATGGGTAAAACAATCAAGTGAGGGCATATGATTAGTCTTGAAAAGGGTAACGATGGAATGAGAAAACCAAGGTTCATTTGGAAAAATAGGCTGATAAGAAAGAAATCACGAGAGGTAAAATAAGAATGGTTTCATTTTTACACAAGCTTGAAACTTTTTAGAAAAATATGCTTGAAACCGGTTTCATTTTTACGCAAGCTTGAAACGGAAACAAAATATGCTTGAAATAAGTTTGCATGCCCTCTACATGATGACTCAATTTGAGGTACATGCCCCCCAGCTTCATGGCATTCACTTGAGTAGACTACTGATTACTAACATGTGGATGGAATGAAGGTTCAATTACGAGATCAAGGGAAAGACTCGACTGGGATCTTATGAGATCTGACCAAAGACTCGAATTGAACGAGAAACTTGGTTCATTTTTTAGCGAGGTTGAAATAGTAAAATAACTATCCTCACAAGATCTTGTTTCATTTTTTAAGGAGATTGACACAAGAAAATGAATTGTGCTCCGACGAGCTTGTTTCATTTTTTAAGGAGATTGACACAAGAAAACAAACTATTCTCCGACAAGAGCATGTTTCATTTTTAAGGAGCTTGACACAAGAAAACGAACTATGCTCTGAATACATTGTTTCATTTTTAAGGAGCTTGACACAAGAAAATGAACTTTGCTCTGAAGACCTTGTTTCATTTTTTAAGGAGATTGACACAAGAAAATGAACTATGCTCCAAAAGAAGCTTGTTTCATTTTTTAAGGAGCTTGACGCAAGAAAATGAAATATGCTCCAAAAGAAGCTTGTTTCAGTTTTTAAGGAGCTTGACACAAGAAAACAAACTATGCTCCAATGAGCTTGTTTCATTTTTTAAGGAGCTGGACACAAGAAAGCGAACTATGCTCCGAAAGAAGCTTGTTTCATTTTTTAAGTAGCTTGACAAAAGAAAACGAATTATGCTCCAAAAGAAGCTTCAATGAATTTTAAGAGGTCATGGATTCCAAGAGGTTCTCATTCAATGGGAGAAAAACACTCTTGAAATCAGGATCCAATTCCCATAGTACATAATTCACAAACATCACTGATGATACTGTTACTGGATGCGGGCAAGGGACGGGTAGCCACATAAGTAAAATGTGGCAGGGAGGGTACCATTGGTACATAAGGACCATTAAGGGATGATGGTAGACTAGATGTCACATTGGGACTGATGAACGAAATTTGATCAACGGTCAAAATCCGACCTTCATGCAGGAAACAGACCACTTGAAAAAGGGAAGAGATCAAAAGCGCTCCCATGACATAAGTGTTGTCGCACCCTAGGAGCATGTTAAAAATAAAAAGGGCCTTGAACGAATATCACATCTATATTGACAATATTACCTCCCAAAGTAACAGGCAACTTTGGAAGGATCCCTAATGGTTGACTCGTTCCTTTGTCAAAGGCCAACAAATTCTAGGTAACAGGCACAAGCTGCAGGGAACCAAAATCTCACCAAGTAGTGGAGGAAATAATACTAACAGATGCACCTTCATCTATAATCATGCTTGGTACAACCGCATTATAGGCCTGTACTGTAATCTCAAAAGACACGTAAGGAGGAAGACGATATCCTGCCAGTCGACTCCAATCAAAGGAAGAGACCAAACTACATGGAGGGGGGACCATAGGAATGGGAGAACTATCCCTTTACATCACGGGAGCAGGAGGATCACCCTCCTAGATGATGGGAATGAGATTCGGAGACTCACCCTCCTTGGCCGTGGGAATAGGAGGATCTCCCTCTGATCCCGAGGAATCTGAGTAAACAAAAATGACCTGACTAGGATGAGTCCCACTCTCGATAGAAAATACCTGATGAATTGTAGGAGGAATCAGGTCGACCTTTTTCTCAACCAATTATTGGTCAGAAATGGACTCAGGAGACTAAATTTCATAGAGAGTGGAATTGACAGGAGATGAATCCTGATAAATGACTTGATCAACTATCGGAGGACTCGAAGAAAATTTCTGGTAACCGACAGGAAGACAAGACTCAGAAGCTGAAAGGGTATCCAATACTTTAGAAGCTTCATCCATATAAGGACAGAGGTGAATGGGGTGGTTACCTTCACAAAACCTACAGGGAAATTTTATCTTAACCTGTTTCTTACGAGTCTCATTATCTTTAGCTAAAGGCTCATCATCAGCATGATGTCCAGAGGTTAATGATGAAGGATGAATCAGGCCAATGGACCACAATTCTAGCACCTTGGGAGTACCAGGGAAATCACGAATAAGGTGGTCACCCTCACATAGCTTTCAAGAATATTTGACTTTGCGAGATAGAGTAGGAGGTTTCTCGATATTAGCTGCATGGGTAGCGATAGTTACTGATTTTCCTCCTAGCTTATTTTCCTTCTTCTTCTTCTTCTAGCCACCTAGGTACTAGAATCCAAACTTTCACTAGGAAAAGAGGAAGAACGAGGTGAAGAAATGGGCGAAGAAGGCGAGGGGTCAACCTTAAGATTAACATTTGGTTGACATGGTTCAGGTGGAGGAGAACTTGGTTGAGAAATTGTTCGGATGTTCGAAACCACAGGGGTCGAAAATAACCAAACCGACAGACCAATGGTCAATCTCAGGAGGGACAACGTTGCCATATACGGGGCACCAATATTTCTGAACGAAGGAAAAGGACCAGGATTCCCATATGAGGGGATTCCTTGGTTCATGGACTCTGGAAATGTTTCCATTGGAATCAACCCTAAAGAATCACTAAGGAATGTAACTTTAACCGGGAATATTTCGTGGGAAGTCAATTTTAAGACACTGAAACAAAAAATTGCCTTTTCATATTTTAAGAGTTGAGAAAAGGAAAATAGGTGACTCTAGTCGCTTTCAGTTTGACGAGCTTGAAAGGACAAGTGCTCAATGATATTTTCAAATCTTAAAGAGTCACGGAAATATCGAAATGACTACTCAGGGTATTCTAGGCATAAAGGGTTACCGGGTAATTGTGAATTGCAATATACACCTTGGTGATCAAATGAAAGAGAAATGACCAAGGACTTGACGTACGATAGCCAATCTCCTCGAATGCTGTGTTCGGTGTATCATGGTTACAGGGAAAAAAAATCGGCTTCCTATGGATAAAGGATTGCAACCTATGAGGGTCTCCCTTTATATACAAGACAGTACGGGGAGTACAAGTCCCTACTAGCACTTTCTAATGCCAGATGGTGAGCAAGAACTGCTAGATTTAATGACGGCGAAACAAGTCACTAGCCTAGACCTCTAAGTGTGAGTGTTAAGTTTCAATGCTTCCTTAGGTTAACTGAATAATTTTTATAGTTGATCTTAAATTATATCTCAATTCCAAGGCCCTACTGTTGTCATCAGAGAACTTCTATATGCAGCTATATGAGAAAAGAAATCTTTCAATTTGATGAATGTTATCTAGTTAAGGCAAGAGTCTCAAACAATGATGCAACAAACAATAATATTGCAAACGAAACTTTTTCCTAACTAAATGACTTTCACCATCCAAAAGTAATCTAAAAAATTCAAAGAGGCGAATTATGCAATGTAATCTATGAAAATTTCTCTTTTTGAAAACTATGCAATTATAATCTATGCACAATGTCCTTTTTCTTGTAAATGAATAAAAATGCACTCAATGTGACCTTTAGTTTTCAATCATTAAACAACGTAATCTAAGTTCAATGATAAATTTCAGACATGACTTTTCAATGCAACTTGATCTAATTCATTTTAATGAAAAGCAAACTTTGAGATGAAAACTAAATGAACGCAAATTTCCTTAATGAAAAAAGGATGCAACAAACATTAAGAATACAATCCTATTCTGAACACTTTGTAATGAAATTCCTAAAGGCTACAAGACATATGAGTTCAAGCACAAAGAGGAATTCTAAAGCGTGAGCTCAAAACAAGCCATTCATTCCATTTTTCATCAAGCAATCATACAAAAGACTTTTCAGTTGAACAATGAGAAATTTAATCTATGCTCACAAGTGAACAAGTGGACCAAATGAACTCGGATAGACACTTGAGACTTGAACACTCAATTAACCAAAATTCAAAAGGAAATCAGCTAGAGATGGCTCACCAAGTAAGGATACTGACTCAATCAGCAGGGATATGTCCTGCGAAGCATGCAACCAAGCAACTGATGCACAATCATAGAAAAAACTAGGATGTTAAGATGCACATCCCAATAGAAGGAGTAAAAAAAAACAACCAAAAACCAAGCCAACGAGCCAATCAAACCAACTTGAGTGAAGGGGAGAAAATGTAAATCATACAGAGAAAAATATTGGAAGGTCAAGACAGACTGGTGAAAGACTCAGGGAAAAAACCTTAATTGTTCACACATAGAGGAATGGGCATGACTTTAGGGGTTGAAATTGGCATTGAAAGCCCGATTGGCATGAATGTATAATTGAAAACTAGCGCCAATGGCCTGATCAACGTGACTATTAGACAAATAAAAGCGCCAATTTCTGAAAAAAAAAAAAAAAAAAATTCTCCCAACCAAGACCAGACTCACCACTTCAAGAAAAAACTAAAAGATTGTAATTGATGAAAAACATAGGAACAAATAGGGAAATGGTTGTTCAACTAAAATCGTTAATGGCTAAGACCTCAAAGAGTGAAAAACTCAAAGGAAACTCCCCAGTGGAGTCGCCAATTTTTTGTGCAAGAAAATCCCCTCTGCAGATAGAGGCGATCCCTCTAGCCCTAGGGTGGATCTAGAAACTATAGGAAAATACTAACATCTACCTTCCTAGATTGTAAATGAAATTCAGAGAAAGGAAGATGACCTACCTTGTTCTAATGCTATGTTGTCGTCTTCTGCCGAAGCTTCTTGATGTGTTTCTCTTCTCAAGCTCGATACACGCTGCTACCAATGTTTGATTATCTCTACAGACAGTCAAGGCACCACGACAAGCGTAAAATCACGACAAACATAAAACAATTACAACCTATCTAATTGATCAAGGAATTCCAGAAATATCATTATAAATGTAAAAAAGAGTGGAAGATAAACATCAGTTTCATTTTATTATGATAAAGACAAGGGGAGTTTACAACCAAGCCTTGATGTTGAGGCTCTCCTTCGACAGGTCCGTATCCAAGCACGTTTTCAAAACTCTCATACACAAAGATCTAAGATCTCACTATGTTCCTAACACACAAAAACAATCACACTCTGCTCTATTCTCCCGAAGATATGATTTCTTCTCCTCTCTATGATTTTTTCCTCTAACTAGATAACTACTACTAACTAAGGCAGCCGAGGTGAAAGAGGTCTCCTTATATAACAATGGAGGAGGAGGATATGGGCCCTCAAATAATGGGAAAGAAGCTTATCCTTTGGAGTAGTTCCTATTTTATGGGAACAAGAAGCCAAAAGGGGAATTCCTCGGCCATATCCTCAAAAAAAACTTCTAGCTCTCCGCTTCGAGAAGCTTCTATTCGTGGAAATTTTGTTTCTATTTTAAAAAAAATTCCAAAAGAGGATCAACGCGAGTCAAAAATTAAGACAGAGCACCGATCGTCATGTGTCCCAATGAAAATCTCTGCTATCGGTGCGGGTCAGACACTGATACAAAGCGTTGACATAGAAAACCAAGTTTTTATAGAGATCTTTCAGAAATGTTGTAAAGGGATATGAATTGGCAGGAAAAGTGTGGTTCAGGGGTATGTATTCCATACTTGGAAAGTACACAAGAGTCACTGTATGGGTCCTCTAGGATCAAGGAACATGGAGTACATGGACAGTGACAAATTTCTATGTAACAGAAGCAAATCAGTTTCTTAAATCTTCCACTTCTTCCTCTATGTTGACAGAACCGTTTCCAAATTAGGAGACTCACATGGTTTCCCAAGACCCTTCTTCCTCTAACATGATTTTGATTCTTTCCTCCTCAAATTTGAAATATGATGTTATGGTGGCCACTCAGAACAAGGACTATGGTAATGTAAATTCATTGAATAGTCAGGCTACTAATCAACCTGCCAGTTCGACATCACCTTAATCAGATCCTACTCCACCTCCAATTCTTGTGGAATTGACTACAAAACCTCCAAAGGGCGTTATTCATAAACCTTCTTTCAAACCTCACTCAGTAGCTACCCAAAACTTTAATGTAGTTGAAGACTTGGCTTAGTCTCCATCAACTATGTCAACTCTTGAGGTGTTTCAAAACCACCCCGCCCAAAAAAATTCCTTGCTTTCAGCTATCAGATGTGTGGATCCATCGGATTCCAACATAGTGGTCTTCTCTCATGAAAACTATACCGCTTGGATTCCAAATCAATTATATTTTATCCAGGCCATCGTCCATGGTAAGAACATTCAACGCCCTATTGTGGATGAGGGGATCGTCTCCATAGAAGTTGAAGTTATTGATAGAACTCTCAATTATAGTCTTATACTGGGACATACGTGGGTTTATGCCATGGGTGTCATCATTTCGACTTACTTATGTATGATAAAATTTCCTTATAAAGGTGAGATTGTAGGCATAGATCAACTCACCCTTTTCGCCTCTGATTCTCACATTACTTGAAGTATCCCACTTGTAGGGGAATCTCTACAATCCTAACAACATGTCAGAGTTGGGTTATTGAATAATTATTCACTTATGGGAACATTTTCACTCCCTCATCCTCTCCTTCCTGAGAGCTCACCTTTGGTTGCTTATATCAAGATGATATCATCATCTACTATCGTGGTTGATCCATGGATTGTACCTAACATCCAAAGTTTTTGCGATCGAACTCCACTTAGCCCTGTTGAGCTACATTATGAAGCCATCTATTCATCTTGTGATTCTTATTCCTTCTCTTCTATTAATTGGATAGATAGATCACTGGATTATGGCACATATTCTGACCCTTTTTCTTGCACACTCCCTATTGATGAAAGCATCATGGAGATCATGATGCTCCTCATCACCATCGCTCCTCCTTACCAAATTCCATTGAGGATAATTTCAGTGATGTTTACTTACCTAATTTTGTCGAACCTTCTACAAATTCTATTTCCATTCATGTAGTTGATTCTGAAAATAACCTTTCAAATATCGAAGAAAAAATACCTCTCGATATCTCTATTAAACCAGGTATTATAAAAAATCTCTACATTGGAGCATCTTGTCCTCCATTTGAGATTGAGATATATAGAGCCCTATTTCACGAGTTTTGAGATGTATTTCCATGGACTTATGAGGAAATTCCATTTATCAACCCAAATATATTAGTGCATGAGATTAAGATGTATCCTGATGCCAAACTCCGGTAGCACCTCCATCTGTTTCATCCCAAAAAGGTTGTCTGGATTAAGGCAGAAGTTGAAAAGCTTCTTCGGGCTAGTTTCATATACCCCATTCCTTTAACTGATTGGGTATAGAACGTTGTCCCTTTCATGAAGAAATAAGGTATGATCCAAGTATGTTTCATTATCGGGATGTAAATCAGGCTTGTCCAAAGGACAACTATCTAACCTTGTTTATTGACTAGATTTTTGATGACTGCATTGACTGCAAGATTTATTCATTTATGGATGGGTTCTCGGGCTATAATAAAATCAACATTCTCCCTATGGACCAACCTAAGAATGCATTTATTTTTCCCTGGGGTACTTTTTCCTATCGGAAGCTCCCATTTGGTTTAAAGAACGCTGGGGCCATGTTTCAACGTGTTATTGATTATGATTTTCATGACATTAAACACATCATGAAATCTTGTTTGGATGATCTCCCTGCTCATTCTAAACATCAGGTTGATCACCCGATGCTTCTTAGTGCAATTTTCTTATGTTGTAGACACTATAACATTCAAATTAATCCAGACAAGTGTGTTCTGTGTTGATTCTGGTCAACTCTTAGATTTTGTCATTTTAAAGTAAAGAATTCGTATCGATCCTATGAAATTACAAGCGATTTTTGAGTTACCTAAACCTTCTTCTCTCGTTCAAATACAACAACTCCAAGGGAAAGCTAACTTCCTACCTAGGTTCATCCCTAATTGCACTGAGTTGGCCAAAGGATTCACTCACTTGCTAAAAAAAGGGGTCCCCTTCCATTGGAATGCTGCTACTCAGAAAGTGTTTGATGCCTTAAAATATGTACTGGTTCGGACATCTCTTTTATATCCCCCTGATTATCAGTGTGATTATTTCTTATATCTCATTGCTTCCATTTCTACTATAGCAATGGTATTGGTTCAAATAAATGATATAGGGATTGAAAATCCCATTTATTATATTATTCGGAACGCTAATGATACTGAAATCAAGTATACCCAAGTAGAAAAGTTGGCTTTGGCAATCGTTCAAGTCATCCAAAGGTTTCACCATTACATATTTCTTCAGCTTGCTTCAGAAAACTATGGTTATTTCGGATTGAAACCCTATGAAATATATTCTATCACATCAATTACTGGGGGGGAAATACTCTAAGTGGATTTGTATTTTGTAATATTTCAACCTAGAGTTAATCAAGTACAAGTCAAAGAAATCCCTAGTTTTCATCAAGCTAATGTGCAAACTTCCTTCCCCTGATTCTAAATCTACATCTAAAGATTCTATCCCTGATGAGTCATTGTTTCTAATTTCATAATATAACCCATGGTATGGATATTTTTTGATCTATATCTAGACCTAGAATTTCCGGTCTAATACCTATCACTTTGAGCAACAATGTATTCGATACCAATCCCAAAATTATGATATTATCAGCGACACCCTTTACTATTGTGGCATTGATACGGTTTTATGGAGGTGCCTCACCCTTAAGGAGGTTGAGAAAGTCCTTAATGAATGCCGCTTGGGGGCATGTAGCAGACATCTATCTAGTCACGCTACTGCACAAAATATCTTACGTGCTGGTTAATTTTGGCCTAATATCTTTCATGACTGCATTCTCACTATCCAGGAGTGTCATGTGTTCCAGAGCTATGATCGTAAGATCTGTGATCCGCCCACTCCATTGAATCTCGTTATCGTTGTTGGTCCCTTTGCGAAATGGGGTATCGACTTCGTGACATGCAACCCTCACTCGGTCGGGGGGCATGCTTATATCATTGTTGTTGTAGATTACTTTACTAAATGGCTCAAGGCAATCCCTACATATAACAACACTAGAAACACGATTGCATATTTTTTTCTTCAATCATGTTATTTCTAGGTTTGGTTTTTCGCAAGAAATAGTTATGGATCACACAAATCATTTTGCGGAATCATATGATGACCGAACTAGCTGCTAAGTTAGGACTTTCATATGAAAATTTCACGCCCTATTATCCTCAGGATAATGGAAAATTTGAGGTTGTTAACAAATTTATTAAGACTATGCTTCAACGTATGGTATGGGTCCACAAATTGGACTAGAATTTTATTCTTTACACTTCATTGTGGGAATACTAAACCTCAGTTAGGACTACTGCCAGATTTACACCCTTTCAGTTGGTCTATGGTCTGGAAGAAATCCTCCCCATCGAATGTGAAATTCCTCGTTAAAAATAGTTGTTGAACTTCTTCCTACCACTTCCATAGAGGAGGAGTTTCTTTTAAATTTTACTTGTTTGGATGAAACTCTTCATGATGCTACATTAGCCAATGAAGCTCATAAAATACGTGTCAAGGCACAATACGACAAAAATGTCAAGCCTCCTGTCTTCTCGAAAGTAGACCTGGTTCTCTTATACAATCAAGAAGTCGATAATTTAGGTCTAGGAAAGTTCCAACCTATGTGGTTGGGTCCATACATTTTCAAGAAAGTCCTTGCAAAATGGGCCTATGAGTTAGTATACTTTGATGGAGTTCCACTGGCGCAACCTAGAAATGGGTTGTATCTCAAAAAGTACTATGCTTGATATCATGCGTAGTATGTTGTGTACATACTCCATATAGGTGTGTTGAGTGTGTTTTTAGTGTGTCTTTTCAGAGTTTCCCATGGTTTCTATTGATCCCATTTACGCTTGGTTTGTAGATGTTGACATCTCGACACCTCTCAAAGAAGATGTCGACATATCTCAAACTGTACATTAGTTATGTTGATGGTGCTAGTCATAGTACTCAGAACCTATCTTCTGCAACATGGGCTATCTTTGCTCCAAATGGCGAGCTAGTGAGTATGAAAGGGATTTGCATTAGTCTCTCTACTAACAAAATTGTTGAGTATATCGTAGTGGTTAAGATACTATCATATGTTATTTCACATGGTATTTTTCATTTAGTCATCAAGCTTCACTCACAACTCGTAGTACTACAAATTGATAATTTCTATTCAGTTAGAAGTCCCACCATCCTTCACATGGTTTTGAGAGTACGTCTTCTAGAAAGACATTTCAATTTCATACAACATGAACATATTTATAGAAATATAAACACATTGGTAGATGCCCTAGCTAATTATGTTTTAGATAGACACTTGCAACGAATGTAAATAAGTTTCAATCCACATCACATCATATTGAAAGCATAATAGGAACTAGGAAACACTAAAAATATGCATATATATTAAGTTTGGCTTTACATAATTTATGCCTCGAGACATATATATATATATATACATTGCACATACAAAAAAGAACATGCAAATATCGAAGTAGACAAATCAATGGTGCTCATGATAAAATGACACTGCACAAGATATATTGTGTAGTAATCGAACAATATCGCTAGGCTCTCTGATAGTGTTTCACTGAATTCACATAGGAATATATTCGACCACGGTCTCATCAATTCCATGTGTCATCCCCTCCATGTGGCGCTCCACCTTTGGTAGGATCTCAGCTACCTCAAGATCTCATAGCGCATCCCATCCTACTGCAACAACCTATACTGGTACCACGACCTCCTCATGTGGTTGTCCTTATGCACGACGGAGATATGAAGCACAAGAAGGTCAAACTAGTCCAAATATGCATGAAAACATCAATATTTTAGTCCAACAAACATCAAAAAAAAAATTGTCAAAATTTCAAAAACTTAAATGGCTGAAATATTTTACCTAAAGCACCCCATTGCTCAACCTCGGGAAGCATGAGCTCAAGGTCATCATGAAAATCCTTCCTTGTGTAAGGATAATCATTGATCATAATGGGTTGTTTATGCAACAATCCAAATAAGGTTGGTGAGAAGTTGATCGCCTACGGACCTGCATGTCTGTACATATGATCTATCCACTTCCTCATCCGTGGGGCGCTCAGATCGATAAGATCAAGTGTAATATTTTGAGGCTGAAGTAGTGGCACTCGCTCTAGAGAAAAATATACCAAGATAGAACCGTAGAAAAAGTTCTTTAACTTCCCCTCTCTTGCTTTTGTAAGTTGTTCCTTCATATTGACCAAAAATCCCTCACTCTAGTTGAAGACTGTTGGCTCTAAAAAATCCACCCCATATTGCATGTACGATATACTTTCTACATGAAGTGTTGAGCTACCTACCAATATCGCGATAATGAACAAGATAATTCTCAAAGGTAATTGGGTTACATATTTTATATTAATATTTCCATCCCTAGTTTTTTGTGCTCAAGGTCAACAATATGTAGCGATATAATCTTTCACTGTCTCCCCATCACTTCTCCCAACTAGGAGAGAGATGAGGGAGCCTCTCATGGATAACCCTATCAGAAAATAGATATCTTCTATCTTTATCTTGAGAATATGTTCCCCAAACCTGATTCTTGTGCCTAAACATCCCATGAACAAACAAGACATTTGAACAATTCCATCTATTGCGTCATACCAGGAAGCAAGAATAATTTTAGCAATCCACAATTTTTCAATGCCTGGATGGTAGTAGGATCATTTGCTTCATTTAAATCATATTCTTCATGTTCTCTTTCTCTCCAAATGAATGTAATTTTTTGCTAATGAACACATGCAACATCAACATGAGACTCATTAGGCTCCTTTTCATGAAAAAAACTTATAAAATTTTGAGAGAAAACTAATAAAAAGCTTAGTATTTTGCACCCAATGCACCCTAATAGTGTATTACGGAGTATTGCACCTCTCCTAACAGTGTTAGTCTTCCTAGGTGCAATGCATATTTCAATTTTCTGGGGGATGTGTTGGTCTTAGGGCGTGTTTTTGGAACCCTAGGGCCCTCAAAACCTCAAAAACACTTGCATGAAATTGCAAAAATGGACCATTAAAATAAATAGAATGGTTTTAGCTCCTACCTGGAGGTAACAATACTCAAAATGGTGCACCAAATTGGCTGCGATCAGCTACAAAAGATTGAGGGGAAAAGTGCCCAGAATTCTCATTGAAGGTAAATGTGAAATGGCGAAAATGAATAGTCATTTCTTGCATTATTTTATTCATATTTAATGTTTTGACCTAAATATGCTTAATTTTTACTATGAAATAGGTATTTTTAATCCTTTTTGTGATGTTTTGAGCAAGTTTACAACTATTAATGGATTTTTATCATGCTTTAAACAAGTTATTTTGACTAGAGAGTATAATTTTATCTCTTTTTAGGGTTCTGTAAACCTACGGAAAAGGAAACTCTTGGTGTTCTCTTTCATCTCTTTTTAGAATCCCAAAATATGAAAGGATCGTCGAGCACTTGAATTTTTGAACTCATTAAAGTAAATGAAAATATGTCTACTCAATATAAGTTTAATCCTTTTTCGGACTGAGATAGACTATTTATGAAAAAAGAATACCTTAGTAAAACATGGCTAAGAGGTTCCCTTGAGTATTGTTTTATACCTTTTCAGACTCGAGGGACTATCTACAAAAATGGACATTTGGATTTTTTTTTTTTCGTCTCTTTTTAAAACTCTCTAAACATGAAAAAAATGTCGAGTTTTACCTTCATTGGACTCGTTAAAACATCAAACAACGTTGGAATTGTTGAGCATGACAAGGTCGAACCAATATTTCTTAGGATTCATTAAATATACTCGAAGGGTTTCATTCGAAGGAGGAACTTAAAGATCAAGCATATGTTATCCTCCTAAAGCTTGTTAAAAAATAAATAGGTACTGAACAGTATGGTTAGGGAAATTGAGAAGACAGGGTACTCCATTTGCTAATGGAAGTGAGTTTCTCTTGAACATGACACTCTTCTGCTTCATCTTTGTGGCTATTGGCTTGGGTAATCTGCTTATCTTTCACTTCATCGTGCCTTTTCAAAGCCTCCATTTCTATTTTGGGTCAATGTTGACAACTCCATTCAGTGTCGTCAGTGTGTTCAAGAGAAGTCGTTAAGTTGATATACGTTACAATACTCTTAAGCCTTCATTCCATGTTTTCCTTTCCTGATCTAGTTCTGTATCAACATCATTCTATCTCAATCATGATACCCATTTCATGTCATTGATGGGGGCATATATTAAGGCCCTCCTGCAACGGGTCACTTCCTATTGATGTCGGCACATTATCTAGGAATTTGAATTATAAAAAACCCTTTGGTACCTTGGTGCTTGAATATATCAATGACAAGTTTCCTCGCTCGCAATGAAAATTTTATATCATTGGCCTTCGACCGAAAGACTTTGTGTGGTGTTCCACATCAACTCATGTATTCACACCATACGGAATATACTATAGTACCTTGAGAACCATTAACATCATCGGTGGTTTCTCTCGTGTATTTTAATGGCTCACATCATTGAATAATAACTAGTTGGTGTCTACCATGTTTGACCTCAACTCATTGATTCACGTGATTAGACTCGTACATTGGTTGGTTGTGTGAACGAGATAGAAGACCCCAGATCTAGTTTCATCCATCCGGGCTATGATTTTAGGAGTTATACAAATATTACAATGTATGATGGCCATGATCATACAGAAAATCATCTAGTCATGGGTCCACCAGTTGTTATTTATGGATGCATCTTTTGATCATTGTACATGTGATGTTAGCTTATGTGCTAAGTATGGGTATGCCTCCCTCAGCAAAAAATATGTCATGATATAAATATTGTAACAAATGAATCTCTCCAGTTGTTCTTTATCCCTACTTGTCACAAGGTAATGCACTTTAGCCATCAGTCATCATTTATAACATTGTGCTTTAGGGGGAAATCTGTTATAGCCCATTTTTTCACATCCGGTCAATAGGCCTCCTAACGGGATCAATAAAAATCCTTTGTCCCCTTGTAATCATCATTACACAAATACCTAAGAATTCCTTGTTCATTCCCAAGAGTTTCTTCTTGAAACTGCATCATCTGAGCTAGTTTTAGGACCAACACTCCCCAACCTCTTGTTGAAAAGAATTCACCTACAGGTTTCTCCATTGTGGCATGCGTTGATCACCTACAGGTTGTTGCCCTTTGCACTTGCGTTGGTTCTATAAATTCAATAAAAATAGATAAATTATGGAAGCCTCTTCTTCTAGAGGCTTCCTAAATTTGTTACAACCATTTACCTCAGATAAAACATTCAGATCCTATCCTACCCTACCTTGGAGTTTCTATCCCTTATACTTTGATCCCATCCTCCCATCAAAGGTGGATCTAAAACCTTAGATTGGTAATTAGATAAGAACTCTCAAATTACCCCACTCCTCTATATATTTACAACCTTCCATATGCAAGGGGTTGGATTTTGGAGAGTGATTCTACCCTTATGATGTTGTTGTGAGAGACATCATTTCATGCAATTAGGGTGATTGGAGGTGCACTTTGTGACAAATAAAGGACAAGATAACTTGGAGGAGATCTTCTACAAAATCGACACCTATTTATGGTTTTAATAGACTTCCATTTATATTAATGCAAATATTTCTATGTTTTCCTATATATGATGTTGTTATTTCATGTATTTAAATAACACATTGATCTATTGAATAGAGTACTTAGATGATGTTTCATAGATCCCATAATTTCTTGGCTTGTGTTGTTTGACTGTGGAGGTTATAGTTTTGGAAATCGGAGTTGGGATTGGAGCATTCAAGATAAAGAAGGAGTGAAGCATGGGACAAATTCCAAGTAGGCTTCATCCTGCCATCTATTTAATTTAAGGAAAACATCTAGTTCCTTGTCTCTCTGTTGTTCTAGGTTAGCCACCAGACCCAGAGGAAGTACTTTTGTTTGTAATCGTAAATCCAACATAACAGCAATAGAATACCCCACCTTCAATGGTATGGATTCGGTTTATATTTTTTTTTAATAATATTGATGCAATTTTTCCCGAAGAACATAAGATGCCTCTAACGAGTGTTTCCCTACAAGAAAAATCAGACAAGTGGCGAGGAGTATATTGCAATAATCTTAGACGATGGGGGGGAATTAAGACAACATTAAAAGTTAGATTTGGACATTCAGGGGGGCACAACCATTGATAAAATATAGGGGCAGCCCAGACCCCCAGTAACACTTAAAAAAATGCGAAGATTGATGGGGTAAAGAAATAATTCCAAAAGAATTATGCTTGCATGAATTTGTGCATACATTATGAACCTTCCCTAAAGCATGATATGTAAAGGAAGAAAAAAGGAGACAGACTGGAGATTGGGATTGTTTGGCAAGCCAATTTGTCAATAATATTTTTTTTAGACACTAATGGAAGGATTACCAATGCTCTGCAAGATGTTAAGAGAATTCTACTCACAACTGGAAAATTGATAGATGGAGCAATAGACCAGGCTACTCTACAATAGATATAGGACTCATCATACAATAAGGTGGTAGCCTATGGGAAGGTAGACAAAGAACCTGATGAAGATGATCTAGAAGAGTTGCGACATCTAGCCTTCAATGAAGTGAAAGGGGAATGAAGGGTTAAAGATGGAACTGCAACAAAAGGTCAATATTTACTTCCACTGAAGTTGTAGAAACTCAATATAAGGACTGAAGAAAAGCTAAATATAGCCTCAATTGGTGACTACTGGGACGAGAAAACTACTAAAGAGATATTCAATCTTCTAAGGGAATATGAGGACCTATTTCCTATGTATGTTGCATAATTTAAAGGAATTAAAGGAGATATGGGGGAAATGGAGATCATGCTTAAGCCAAGCGCAAAACCATTAAAGCATCGACCATAGAGACTAAATCTAAGGGTGAAGGAGAAAGTGAAGAAAGAGATAGATAAGATGTTGGATGTAGGGTTGATATTTCCTGTTGATGAGGTAGAATGGGTTAGTACAATTGTGATACAGAATAATAAGGATGCCATCGATTTTAGAGTATGTGTGGACTATTGCAACTTAAATAATCCTTGTGTCCACGATCATTTCCCTACACCTTTCAGTGACGAATTTCTAGATAATGTAGCAAAAAATGAAGCTTATTCATTTACATATGGGTTTTATGGCTACCATCAAGTCCTAATTGCAGAGGAGGATAAGAAGAAGGCTACTTTTACCATAGAATGGGGCTCGTATGCATACCATGTTATGTAGTTTGGACTAAAAAATGCACCATCAATGTTTTCAAGGATTATGATTGCTAATTTTAGGGATTATATACACAGGCTCCCTTAAGTATACATGGATGATTGGATTGTTTATAGTATGTTGAAGAAACAATCCATTTTGCTATGATTTATGTTTGATCGGTGTAGGAAAATAAAAATATCAATGAATGTAAAGAAGTGAATATTTGTTGTTCCTTTTGGAATGCTACTAGGACACATTGTATGCAAGGAAGGAGTATGTGTGGACCCTACCAAGGTCACTTTGATTGTAAACATGGAACCACCAACCAACGTTAAGTAGCTCAAGTCTACATTGGGTCACACGGGATACTATAGGAGGTTTATCCACAAATATGCTTTGATTACTGCCCCAATGGAGAAGTTACTCAAGCAAACTGAGAAATTCACATGGTCCAAAGAATGTAACGCTACTCAAATGTAGTTAAAGAAAAGTTAGCTAGTGCACTGATCGTGGTTTACCCAGACTAGAACAAGAAATTCCACGCCCATATTGATGCCTATAGAATTTCTTTGGGGGTGATTTTACTAAGCCTGGAGAAGGAAAGATTGATCATCTGATATACTTTTTCACGCAGAAATTTTTCAACAATAGAGAATAACTATAACACAACTTAATAGGAAGCACTTTAAATGGTATATTCACTTCATAAGTTCTGATACTACGTTCTAAGGGGACCATTCAAGTTCTTCACATATCACTCTTCCTTGAAGTATTTTGTGAAAAATCCCGTGTTATAAGTAATAATTTGTAGATGGCTCTTATTATTTTAGGAATATACATTTGAGGTAATTTTCAAACCAGGTCAGATGAATGTGGGACCTTTCCACCTCTCAAGGCTGGAATCAGGGGAGAGTGGAGGATATGTGGATGACTAGTTACCAGACGCTGATTTATTTAAAGTTGAGGCAACACCATAATACCTAGAAGACATAACAACATTGTTGGCTACTAGAAAATGCCCAGAGGAATACACCACAACGCAACAGAGACGTATGGTTGTCTAGGAAGCATATTACCAATTGATTTTGGGGCAATTGTAGAAGCTTGGTATTGATAAAATTTTGCGCAAGTGTGTATTGGATCGTGAGAGGAAGGATGTATTATGGGAATTCCATTCAGGACTTGTGGGAGGTCACATTGGGGTAAAATGCATCGCAAGGAAAATCTTAAAGGAAAGTCTTTGGTGGCCTACAATTTACAAGGATGTTAAGGAATATGTCAGGAAGTGTGATGTTTTTCAAAGAGTTGGAAAACCATCACATCGATATGAATTTCCGCTGCAACCGGTACGAGCAATGCATGCCTTTGAGAAATGGGTGATTTATTTTATAGGACCCATCAACCTTCTAGCACACCATTCCAAAAATAGGCATATCATCACTGTAACATAGTACCTGACCAGATGGTCAAATGCTGCATCGGTAAAGGAATGCACTGCAGACAGTGCCACCAAATTTATTTTTGAGAACATCAACACTAGCTTCAGATGTCCCCAGAGCCTAGATGGTGACCGGGGGAGAAATTTTATTAATGAGACAATCACATCATTACTTCAAGACTTTATGATACATCACCAAAAAAGCAACTCGTATAATCCTCAAGCCATCAATATAAATGAGGTATTCAAAAAAATACTATAAATGGGATTGACTAAGGTATGTTCATCCAACAAGGATGACTGGGATGAGAGGGTCCATGTTACCTTATGGGCCTACCGCACAACTGTTAAACGGTTACAAAAGCATACACCCTTCCAGCTGGTATATGGGCGCGAGGCGGTAGAACCACTAAGTTTGTAATTCCCATCCTGTTTATTGCATAAACAAAAAATATGACCGAAGATGAATCAATTCCTAATTGGTTAGAGGAACTGTGGGAGCTAGAAGAAGCCATATTCTTAGTAGAATTCCACCAAACAGTTGAAAAGAAAAGGAAAAAGGTATGACACAACAAACATATAAAGCAGAAGTCACTCATAGTGAGAGGGCATGTTCTATTATACGACAACAAGTTATTGAAATTCCTAGGGAAGTTTCATATGCATTGGTTGGGACCTTTTATTGTTGCAGAAGTAAAAGAATCAGGAGTTGTGAAGCTCATGCAACTCGATGGTGTTTTTCTAAGAGGATCGTTGAATGGTGCATGGATAAATCCCTTCCAGGGAATAACCAATCCAATTCAAAAGTGATTGAATCTCCGCAAGGAGAAATAGGAAGTATTAGATAAGAGTCAGTTATGTTATTAATTGCATCAATTTTTCCTAGTCAGTAAGTTATTTTCACTTTAGTTAGTCAACCATTTACATTTCAGTCAGTCAATAATAATTTTTTCGTTAAGGTTTTTCCAGTTGCAGATGAAGTTTATCCTCATCGCAACTGATATTGAGGAAGCCACACGTGTGGTGTGTCTTAGTCATAATAATTAAGCAATAATTCCCATTGTCAATCCAAATTTATGTTAAATATTTCCCATAATAAAAATCATCAACTCATAAAGCATGCCCATCACAACATCATAATTATCCATCAACTACACCCTCCTTTTCTAGTTATGCATAATCTAAATCAGATCTAGCTCAATCGTCGCCAACTTTAACATGGTCGAAGCTGAGTACAGAAATTTGGCATATTAATTAGTTAAGCAGTCTCATCAAAAAATGACATGTCAATATTTTCTACTTAATTTTCATGGACATGCGAGTTTCTTCAAAGTCCAAAGCCAAGGTGGTAAAGTTGCTAAGTCTAGAGTTTGCATCTAGTTCCATTTGTCCCAAGTTCAAGTCCAAGCATGGCATGTCCATTGTCTATCAGTGTCGGTCTAAGATGAAAAGGACCATAGTATCAATTCAAGAATCTGATTTCGATGACAAAATTACAAAGATAAAACAAGTCTATGGAAAGTATGATAAGGCGGGGTTGGTCGATAATGACCTCGCGAACTTGTTCCAATTCCCGACATTGAAGCAAGAATTTTATACCGAACCAGTGGTAAAATTATATGGAACCCAATCCATCAAGGTAATAGAATATTTCAGAGGGATTCAAAGATCAACACCACTGCACCAAAGGGGTTTTCCCATGTTCGGCCCGACAAAAATCCAGCTCACAAAGCTACTTTTCAATGGAATGCATGGGGGATCATTCTGTTTGGACTAGGAAATTCCAATTAGTGTAGTAGATATACAGAGGCTAACAAGTCCATCAACGGTAGAGGATGCAGTATCCATGACCTTCCAGAAATATTCTAAATGACCAAGAAGGATGGGGATGGTGACTATTATGACAAGTATAACACCAAGAGGGGAGGAAAAGGAGCTCACATAGAGCCAATCAACAAGCCCAATATCAAATTCGCATAGGACATCATAGTAGGAAATCTAATGAGCCACTTCACAACGAATGAGTGTACATTGACTAGTGAGCCTTGGTATTGCACCAAGAGTGCTACAACTCCCAGAGGCTACTCTACTTTACTTTATTAACTCGGGGTTCATACAAAATTGGAGGTGACAATGATATATACACAACATATGCATTGCTCTCATGCCATCCTCTTCTTAGTCCTATGAAGGGGTGCTACAGCTAGGGCTACTTCTAGGGGATTAAGTTTGTCACACTTCTAAATGAAACCTAAGACTGTAAAAATTCAATACCATTACTCTATTAGAAAGAAAGAAACTAGTCTAAAGCATAAGGACACACCTAGCTATTTTCAAGAAAGGAAGTCACAATTAGGCTAAAGCAAGAAATAGAGTTAAAATAAGTGGCATTCGTAAAGTAAATTGATGAATTAAACTTGAAGAAAGGGAAGCTGATCTAAGCATGCATTGCTGGGCCAAATGGCTAATTAACCTCTAACTAATTCATGCTTGACTACTATGTTTTAAAAATGCATATATTCATGATCTAACTAAGCTTGTAAATACTCTATTTTGCAGTAAAAGAAGGAGGTGCTGAGGTGGATTAAGAATTCCTTGGACTCATGGATTCAAATTTGAAGGTGTCTTGGAGGTTGCGTGAGGTCTAGGTGAGGTGAGAGATGCTTTCTGGGCTGAAGAAGTGGTTGACTGACACTGCTACATGATCTGCTATAGGGTTTCCTGTAGTGGTACAAGATTTCTTGAAACGCTACATGAAATGGGACGAGGGTAGTTTGAGGCCAGAAATGATGAAGAAAGGGGTAGGAAAGGTGGGATGAAGGTGTAATTAGATGGCTGGAAGGTGGCCAACCCCTTGGCCAAGATCAAAACTTCTTTCAAAGCCCATATTGTACCTCTAGGATAGCTCTCAGTGTTGTGGTGAAGATCTAAAAAAAAAAATGGGGGTGGTGGGGGGTGGAAATTAGATCTAGGAATACTGGTGGAGTCCTCCTCTGTTTCTCTACTCAAACCTACAAGAAAAATACATGTCCATGCAATTAAAATTGAAAAATATATGATGAAAATGGTGGAAAATATGAGTTGAACTTAATAATAAAAACCTACCTATGCATTTGAATTAGAAACCTAACTCAATATTCACAACCCGTTCATGATAAATACAACAACCTATCTATCCTTTCCAAGAATTCATAAACTGAAATAATTTTGGGTCTGTGGTGAAGATCTACCCTCCTCAAGCTCCAATGAAATATGTGAGAGAGGGAGGCTTTGAAACACAACTTTGGAGTTTTATATGCTAATCTACCATGATCTACAAGATCCTAACTACAACAACATGAAATGGAAGCAAGCTAGACATAGAAAAATGAAATGTAAGAAAAGTAACTACAACACATGAAATAAACTAGCTACAATGGCATGGAAAGTAAACATAAATACGCACGAGAGACTGAGGCCGATGAATTGGGCCCTAACCCACAAGCTCAACTCTCTGAAACTAAATCAGTGAAGGATAAACTGAATACTCATTTTATTACAAAAACAATCTCATTACATAGCCATGAACGTCACAGAAGTATGTTACAAGAGCTAAGAGTCTCCTAGCTATCTCTAAAATTCGAATCCTAATGAGCTCTTTCTCTACCCTATTTAACCTAAAGGTTAGCCGCCAAAAACTCCCTAAAAAGTAGGTGTTTTGTCCCCTTTGAATGCAAGGGAAGTGGAGCTTTCGTTCACATGGTCTTCCACTTTCTTGGCTGCCTCTGATTTCGAGTTGTTGGAGGGAATCTTGAGAATCCTTTGGTTGCCTTTAGGAGTTAAGGAGGTGGTAAACCCCCTATAATCTCTCCTTGTTGTCTACTTTGAGCTTTGATTGCACAATCTTCAACAAAAAATGACATATATTCGTGATTATCCTAAATTTAAACCATATTAGGCATTCGAAGTATGAAAAGCCTTAATCACCATCTACACTAAGAAAAATATGACCATAATGTAATTAAATGTGAGAAAGACAGACTAATAAGGCTAAAAAGGTGACAATTAACCCCTACATATATACCTAATGATGGTTCCCATCATAACCCCCATACCAAATGGTTGTTCATCCTCTTAGAAACTTAGTCCTCCTTATTCATCTCTTTCAGTGCTTTAGTGCCCCCCTGATATCCCAAGGAAGAAGTGAAGGAATTCCTTCAGGAGGGTAGAATCCAACATTCTTTTTTGCCTCCTCCCATTATTTTTTTTCTCAACTTGGTATTTTCCTTCACCTAGTCCCAAAAAAAAATTTGGACTGAGTTTCAAGCCAAGCCATTGGATCTTCATTGTATGCATAGCCCTCTTGTACAATGGTGCCCTTTATAGGGAAATTCTCAAACTCTCTAGGGTATGATATTCCATGTTCCTGAGACTAAGAGGGAGGCTATTCCATATTATTTGACTTGCCCTTACACATTCATCTCCTTAAAATATATAAATTTCATCAAAATGTGCAATGGACTATGCTTGGGTGTTGAGGTACTTCTCTGCAAGGATGACATCATTTTCTATCATGAGGTGATGGTTAATGACTCCCCTAGGGTTGAATAGCTCTACCCTTATGTGTAGAGGCTCTCTGTTTTCTCTTCTCATCACCCTCTTTGCTTCCTCTACCCTTGCCTCCTAATTGACCATCCAAGAGGCTAAGGCCATCAACTACATATCCCCCAGCCTAGGGTTAGGGTCCTAAATGTTTAAATCTGTCAAAACAATATTGTGCATATAAAATTCTGCCAACTTGGCCTTAACTCCTATACTAGACTAATTACAAAAGTCAATAAAATTCTTGTAGATTTGAAAAGGAAAGGATCCATGAGATGCTGGTTTCTTAAGCTGAAATTGTAGCCACTGTTCTTTGAGGTAGTTGGCATAGGAGTTTTAAGGATGTCTGTGCTAGATGACCTCCATACATAAAGCTGCCATGGTGGCAATCTATTTGTCCTTTTTCTAGAGTTGGATTTTTAACCTTGCATTCTCTACGTATGTTTCCTGAAGCTGCTCCTTCAACATGGATTCTCTAAGTCTAACATCAGACAAATACATCCCCAATTTAGTGACCTTCTCTTCCATGATTCCTATATCATGCACACCCTTCGTTGTGGCAATTTTCATTGAGTGGTGTGTGTGTGCTCTCTCCTTATCTAGCTGATAAAATAGGGGGATTGCAAGCTTTTGAGGAATCATTCTTCCTCCTTCAATAAATGTATAGTAGGAACTCAGATTTGGTTAAGGGCTAAGGTGTGAAATTGTTGAGATGTATTTAGGGACATATTTTGGGTTGGTAGGCTCCTCCTTTTGTTCCTTCTCTTCCTTCCCTTTGGAATTATGCCCTTCAATATGTGCCTCTTTTTCAATATTCTGGGCCTCTTTCCCTTCCAAGTGTGCCTTATCTCCCTCCCCCATGGTTTTCTGCTCTGTTTGTGTCACTGTTGGAGTTTCCTATAGCACAAACATAGTTTGTTGTAGAAAACCCAGTCTTGTCTGTAGCAAACCCTCCTTTGCTTGATGCTCCTTCTTTTCTGCCTCTTGAGAGTCTGTGGGGGTTGGTACATGTTTAAGGGGTGTCATCCTTGAAGAATGTCTCCTTCTATAGGCCATAGGTGTCCTCTCAGGTGAGGTGATGACCTCTTGAACTTTACCTTCTTCTAAGATTATCTAATCTTCCTTTTTGGGTGACTCCTCAATTTTTATAGGGCTTTTGGTTGGAGTCTATGGCTTCCCTTGCTTTACCTCTACACTCTTTATAGTTCTAAAGTACATGGGGTTTTGTATTTTTCTTTTGGCCTTCACTGGTGTGCTTAAAGTAGCTAAGGTAGCACCCACTTCTTTCTCAAATATTTTTGGTGAAATTTTGGTCTGTTGGGGAGATGTATCAATGCACAACATATGTTCTAATGTCTCTTCCTCCCCTGTCTCATCTTCATTCTTCTCTTCTTCTTCTTCCTCCTCTTTTTCATCTTTCTCTTTTCCTTCTTCTTTCCCTTCCTCTATTTCTAGGGTTTTCGTGTTTTCTGCTTCAGTCTCCATCTCTTCCTCCTCTTCATATTCTCTCTATTCAGTTTCCCCTCCTTCTTCCATACCCCTCTCTCTAAGACTAGAGGCAAGGGTTTGTCTAGCTTGGGTATCTATGCATGTTTCCCTATCCATATCTATCAATGTGGACCAGGATACAAGGTGGTTCAATCTATTTAGAGCATATCCTATTATAAGCTTGATGAGGCCATGGTGAGATAAGTGTTAGTAGTTTCTCTCCCTCACCTTTTGGCTAATGTCCCTAATTTAATGTAGGAGGAAGTAGGGAATGTTCAGCCTTTTTTATAGAGGGAGATATCCTTGGAACCTAAGCTCATTAAATAGTCTGAATTGGTATCCATAAACCACAATAACTCTTCCCTCACAAGAAATATATTTCATTATGTGAAATGCTACTTCATCCCAAGGGTATGGAAGGATTTCTCTTCTAACTACATTTTTGTCCTCAACGAATTCTTCATTTGGCAGAAAGAAGATTTTTTTGGCTGGAGTTCTAGACACCCTATATTATCTATTCCACTTGACTCCAAGGGGAAAAGTGGTCACTATGCTAATCAATTCAAGTGTAATGGTGATGGCTAGACCTATGACCACAGTGGTGGCCCTATCATATATTTGTGCATGTAGGGCCACTTCAATTTCTTGAGCCACCTCCTCATTAAAGCCATTGAGGAATTATAAGAATCCTAGCCACCGATGATTCCTAAAAATTTCCACCACATGAGGGTGTAATCTGATCCTCTTGATATATGTGGATTCCCTTCTATTAAGACCTCCTCCCATTTTATGGATGTGTTAAGAAGGTGGATGAATGTTTTTTTCTAAGAATATTGATGATGTGTGGACTTACAGGTTATAATTTTACATAAACTTAGACTACCATGATTATATTTAATCAATCAGCCTCTTAAATTATGAATTATTGTTGTGACTGTGTATAAATTTTCATGGAAAAATTCACAATTTTGGTGAGGTGACATCCACTTACCTCTGACCTACGATGTTTCTTGCATTGGAGTTGGTGGTTTTAGGTGTGAATACCACCTGTGAGTGGATCTCACTGCAATTATGGGCACTGTTCAGCCTTTTGTAAACTTTCCTATAGCATCCATAGTTTCCTGTAGCATGGCATTTGCATGTAGACTTCAGCCTTGGTGTGGAGTTATTTGATGGCTCCTATCAACCTCCTTATCTAATTTCTCTTGAAATTTTCAATGGAATGAGGAGAATGATCCAAAACTTCCCTTTATGGGAACTTGCACGAATTTGGAGCGGAGTGGTGACTTGGACTTCGACACAAGTTTTCCTCTTTTGGACCATTGGTCCCACTCCACTTAATCATTTTATTTTTCCTCATAATCACCTCCATGTCCTTGTGAAGTCACCCTTAACTAATTTGAATGCCCAGGTGGCATGCATACTTCACTTCTCATTCACTTTAACTTCACGAGGATGGGCAATTTAACTTGTCACCTTTTTTCCTTTTTAACCCCTAATTCTCGACATTAATTTATTTTGATCAACATGATGCATAGCGAGAAGGTGAAGGGCCATACCTAAGCCTGATTTTTGCTGAGGAGTTGTAGAAATTATTTGATGTAGGCAGTTGGAGTTTGGTGATAGCCATGATTTTTTTTCCCTTTTCTGTGTTTTTTATGCATTTTTTTGAGTGAGCAAGTTATTTTTGAGTGAGATGCTTAACAATTTTATTTGATTCTTCTTCTTGTAGGTATTGCATGGAAGTCGTCAAGTGTTGTTTCTGGTGTGGTCATCCTCTTGGAGTCTTCTGGTGGTCATTTGGAGCCATCTCCATCAACTTATTCTCACTTTTTAGGCTTGTTGTGTCATGTACAAGATTGCTACATGAAGTGATCAACTTCTTGTAGCAGTCTCCTTTCCGTTGCTTTGGAGCTACAAGTTACTGAGAAATGATGGGAAATAGTGTAGGGAGGTTAGGGATGGATCTATGGAGTGAGTGGAGTGATGGAGAGATGAGGGTAGAGGTCCCATGTCAAGATATAGGTGACCTAGCTGCTAGTGGCGAAAAATAGGGTTTAGAGAGTGAATAATCATGCATGGAGTGGAGTGAGGGTTGAGAGTGGTAGGTATAGGAAAAAAATTGATTTTCATGATTTTATTGAAGATTAGATTCTCTTGAGAGAGCTTTCTTTCTCATAGATGACTTTCCTATAGCAGTACAGGGTTTCCTGTAGCACTACAGGAAATCATGTAGAAATTATAGACAGGAGAAAAATATGGGATTTTTGCACACCTGAATGGATAAATGGGTGGAAAGATGCATGTTGGGGTTGCTTATGGAGTGGCTAGGTAGAGAGGAGAGAGGAAGAAAAATTCTTCTCTTTTTGTAAACCGCCCTTGATCAACAACCTGCAAAACAGAAATAAGTGAGTGCATATGTGTTGTTTTCATTTTTTCTTTTTTCTTTTTCCTTTTTTTTTTTTTTGAATACAGGTGGGCTACCTCCATAGAGTTTTTCAATCCATAAGGTTTCCTTTGGCACCTAAAATAGGTTTTCACCCAAGGAGTTGGCCTTGGATGCCTCATAGAGTTTTTCACCCATGCCTCTTTTTTTAAAATATTTTTCTAGGAAGGGGAGGTGTTGGAAACTATGGAGCTTCCAATGACATACACCTCCCTGTTTATGGAATTAATAAACTCAACCCTAGACATAGGCTTCTTATACAATTTGAGCTTGTAACCATTGAAAATTAGGGGGATCCCCTCCTCATCTATGGTTCTGATCTAAGCAACGCCATTGTTATAGCATTTTTCCACTTGGTAAGGTCCCATCCATCTTGTCATTAATTTTCCTTTAAAGTCCTTGAACCTTGATTCATAGAGAAATGCCTAATATCCTTCTTGAAATGTCTTTTCCTTAATGTGTTTTTCATGCCAGACCTTACTTTGCAGCTAAATTACCTTTGTGTGAAGGAGTGCCTGCATTCTAAACTCATCCAAACCACTTAACTATAAAAACCTTTCTTTTTGGGCCTTTGTGATATCTAGTTCTAACTCAGTTTCCATTCTCAAGGTGTTGTACTCAAATTCAATGGAAAGAAAAGCTTTCTTCCCATAGACTAAATTGTAAGGAGGAAACCCTGTGGTTGTCTTCCAAGTGGTATTGTAAGCCCAAGTGACTTCCACCAATCTGTCTGCCCAATATTTTCTACTGCTTCTGACAATCTTGGTGACGATATTCTCCAAGGCTCAGTTTTTCACTTCCACATGGCCATTTTCTTGAGGATGATAGGAAGTGGAAGCCTTTTACTTTATCTTGTGCCACCTCATGAGGATTTCAATGAGATGAGATGTAAATTGAGCCCCGTGATCATTGAATACCTCTTTGGGGTATCCAAACTTGTAGAAAACATTTTATCTCAGAAAATCAACTACCTTATCCTCTGTTTCTACCTTTACAACCCTTGTTTTAGCCCACTTGGTCAAGTAGTCAGTGCAGACTATGATATACCTCTTCTGTCTGGATGGTGGATCAATGGGCTCAATGAACTATATGCCCCATTTGTCACATGGCTCTAGAGCCACCTGAGGGTGAAAAGGAATTTCATCCTTTGGTGTAGGTCTTCCCACTCTTTAGCATTGGTCACACCTACTGGTTTATCTCCTAGAATCTTCGTGTAGGGTAGGCTAATAGTAACATGTCTGCAAATCTTTGAAGGTTGTCATTTTTGCAGAAAAGTGGCCTCCAAAAGGACTATCATGACATGCTGAGAGGATGTCAAAGACCTCTTCTTCCCTCGCACATCTTCTGAGAATTTAGTCAGGACCCAACTTGAAGAGATTTCCACCAATCCAGGTGAAAGGGGTTCTTTTCCTGACAATCATTAGGGGAATTTTCAGGTCTAAAAAGGGCCTCCTAAGAAAAATGTACAATCAAAATAAAATTTATAAGAACCAATAGGATTCAATATGATGATGTCAACCATGGGGGATGATTCACCATTTTTGGAGTAAAAAAGTAAATATATTTAAAAATAATAAAATAATAAAACTACTTTTTCAACTCATATTTTAAACTTATCTCCATAAGGTTTTACTCAAATTTTGAGAAGGAGTACTCTTTGGATGAAAAAATTAATTCCGCATCCAAGGAGTACCCATGTTGTATACTTTTGATGGACCCTTCTACATGAAAAATGAGAAATACATGAAAAAACGTGATTGCAATCACGTTTTTCATTTATTTCTCATTTTTCATGTACCAGGGTCCATCTAAAATATGAAACATGGGTACTCCTTGGATGAGGAATCAATTTTTTCATCCAACGAGTGTTACCGCTCAAAATTTGAGTAAATCAATAGGGAGATAAGCTGAAAATACGAGTTGAAAAAATGGTTTTTTATTTTTTGCCTCTAAAATTTAATGATGTAATCTAATATTTTTTTTTTCCACTATTATTTTATAATTTCCTTAGGAGGTCCGTTTTAGACCTCAAAATTCCCCTAATGATTGCTCTTCTCCCTGGATGAGAGGTTTGGAGGGAAATTTTCAACAACCAAGTAGTTAGCTATGTCAGAAAACCAAGGAGAGAGTGTTGAGATAGAAAATATTTGTTCATCCAGAAGCTGATCATCCACCATCCCTTCCTCATCTTGGTAGAGTTAGTCTTGATAGTAAATCTTCAACAACATTCTCCTTTTCTGGTTTATCAATAATTATTAAGTCGAACTATTGTAATAACGACAACCATCTAATTATTCTAACATTAACATTAGTTTTATTCATCAAGTAATTGATGGTTTCATGTTCAGTATGTACAAAGGTCTGATAATCAATAATATAATGTCTAAGTTTGTTTAAGGAATGGACAATGGCTAAAATCTCCTTTCCTGTGACAGGATAGTTGAGTTCAACTTTGGACAAATTCTTGCTAATGAAATAGATGGAATAGGGTAATTTGTCTTCTAACTTCCCCAAAGTTACCTTGAAAGCTTTGTTTGATGCATCCGCGTGGATGTGGAAAGGAAAAGCCCAATTTGGAAATAAGAGAATGGAGGCAGCAGTTAAATTTTCCTTAATGATCTCAAAATATTCTTGAACGAGAATGGACAAGAAAGACTCATAATATTTGGCAAATAGTCCAAATAATGACGAAGCCAATTTGATGAAGTATTTAATGAACCTTCTACAGTAGCCAACCAAACCTAGGAAACTTCTAACATCTATCTTCTTTTGAGGAACATGTACCCTTTTTATGATATTGATTTTGTTTGGGTCTACCTGTATTCATGCTTGTGAGAGATGCATCTTGATGCACCTTATTGGCTCGAGGGGTCCTGACCTAGGTTCGGATGTTAAGGTTTGCCAACAAACCCCTATACTACTGGCCCTTTCGGTAGTGGCTTGCTTGTGTAGGCCAAAGTCTCACCCAAAGTAGTATGGGAAGGTGCTAGAACCAAGTTTCCGCACCTGGGAGAGGGCAGGTAAGTCAGGTAGAGCTATGTTCGACTTGACAATTATCAGATCACATATTACAGAACCCAAATCTATCATTTTCTCTGCATCCACATGCACAATATCATGTATAATTGCAATGAACCACAGATATAAAAAAATAAGGAAATTATCGCAGCTATTCTTGCATCAAGTCTAATAAAATGGATTCAGATCAACAATCAATGCAGCAAAAACACATAGCATAGTTACTTGCGGAGCTCAATATAGAATTATGCACACCATAATAGATCTAGATCCTAGTATAAACACGTAACACAAGTATTTGCGCAGCTTAAATCAATGACACAGAGCATACATAAACATGTATCACAGATCCAATAGATTCAGATATTTCAACAGCCTTCCGCATTCATTAATCCTTCAGTTCCTTTTACAACACCGAAACCCAACCTACGCACACAGCAGGACTGAGGATCTTCGCGCACACAGCCAACAGGAGTCCTTTCCCCAAAAACCCAAACAGATCTACTAATTCGCAATTCGCACCAATCTTAATCCAAATCTGTCTTACAACTCAAAAAGGTTTAACTACTTATACTATTTTAGCCTACGCATCCAATGGTCCGAAAACCATGGTTTGCGGACTCTTGGTCTACCCTTGACCCATTTATAATGCATTAGGGGCTTTGACCCACCCCAAAACCCCTGCGTTAGACTAAATATAATAAAAAATATACAAAATGGACCAGTTTCATAGCTCTTGTAGGAAACCTTGTTCCAATAGTCCCCCAACACAATCTTGTGACTCGTCTCGAGTCACTGTAGTGGTGGGGTCTCCATCTGTGCATGCAGTGCATTGACAGCTGCAACCAATGAGGGAAAAACTTCTTGACTCTGAGAAGCAGCGCTCTGCGCAATATCTACAAGCTTCTGTGAGGTTGGCCCCTCTGTCATAGCCATGACACTCCCCAGTGTCTGGTTTAGTCACTTCACAGCACCATCAACATCCTGTGAGAGCTGGAAGGCCACAGCAGTCCAAGGCTTTAAGCATTATTTGATAACATGCTTCTTCTGGCGGAGTCCCTCAAACTCATCTTGGAGGGTGTTGCTGGTCCGCAATCACGCCAAACGTTGTGCAGGGACCAAGGTAGTTAATTTAGACTCGATCTGCTCGAAAGCTTCCTCCTTCTGTTGCAAGTCCTGATTGATTTTCTGGAGGACTGGATTGCGCTGGATCTTGGTCCAAAGCTGCATGGCGTCCTCGAGTCGTCGGGCGCCCTGAGCAATCTGTCCTGTAATGGTGTTGGTAGCCTCGGTCACTAACGCAGCGCGCTAGGCTCATACCTCCGAGGGTGTTTCGAGCTGCAGTTTGGCTTGTAAGTCAGATATTTTCTGCTCCAACTGAGTCTTAATGACCTGCATTTCCATCCTGGAAGCCTTCAATGTTGCGACCAATCCTTCCACTTTAGCCCAGGGAGTGGCTGCAGCCGAGATTTATTCCATAACTTCTATGCAGATCTGATGGATCAGAGTTTCGAGCTCTGCCTACTGTGCAACAGCAAAGAGTACCTCTGCATTCCTTTCCACATGGTAGGTATTACGCACATACTTAGCAGTGTCCCTTTCATATTTATTGTCTACACGCTCCAAAGGGTGTGGCTCGTTCATGGGAAGGCTCGTGATTCTATGAACCAAGGCAGCATATATGGGGACCCTATCCCGAATCCACAGGAAGCCATTGTGTACGAGGGCGAGAGGTTGCCGGGCCAGTCGATCTGTGACTTTGTAATGGCCAAATTGAGACATACACAACAAGTTCAAGAGCCCAGATCTGACCAATCTGCTTACCTAGCATTGAGGAACAACTTTGACCCCATCGTTCGCGTAAATTGTGTCGAATTACAGCACAGGGGTTAGCTCAGGGAAGGCTTCATAGTTTTCCAAGTCATGATCATCAAATTTAACTTCATGGAGCTTCCAGTAGGGGTCGCTTAGGACAGGGACTTCTCCCGGGGTTAGGGGCGCCTGTAGGTAGGTAACCAGGCCATCAAGGTTCTTTGGTGTGCGCATCGAGGGCCTACATGCCGCGCAGGCGGATGAAGGGAGGTAACCAATTGATCAGATTGGCAGGTGGAGCTTCCTCCTGCGCAGCCTAAGCTTGAGGTGTTGCTCGCGGGGACTTGGCATGCCTCGGGGAGGTCCTCGGCTTCCCTAAAGCCCACTTCATAGCTTTGGGGGGATTTCCTAAGCCCTGTGCCTACTCTTTTCCCTTCCTCGTGATCGGCGTTGAGGGCATTTCTTCATCCTCAGACCCGATCTCCATTACTTCCTCAACTTCTATGGTAGTAGGGGCCGAGGGCTCAACTAGGTTGGTGGTTGTCATCCTAGCGTGGAAAATGAATCTCGATTCTGGGTGGCTACTATCAGTAGGGGGAGCTTGATCCGACATGAGAGGGAAAATGCGGACCCAAAAAATCTTACAGCTCAGGCTCGCGCGAGATAAAGAGGACAAGTGCAAGTTATGAAAGTGAGACATAACCCTTGTTTGAGATATCCAGCCCTTTTTATAGTGCCTGCAAGCATCCAACGGTAGGGTAAAATTGACTTGGAACTTACCATCAGGTAAACAATAAAAAATCCACACAATCTGGCCCATTAAATTCCAGCGTCCCGCTCCTTTTAACGATAACTTTTGCTTTTTACCAAATTTTACTGTGCCAACAACTATTTTTCGCACCTACTGTGCTCTTGGCATTCCTGCTATGCCTGGTTCAAACACCTACACCTCCTACACATCTTTCCCCAACATAGGTTTAATCCTTGAGTACTTCAAACCCATAGATATGTTTGCTTGGTTTGTGTCATTGCAACAGAACCAGGCTGCCTTCATCAGCAATTCTTTCGGAGGAGCTATGATTACTGCGTATTTTCGAAAACAAATTTTGCAATAACTTATGTGGCCAAGAAGTGAGCGCAGCCGCCATTTTGTTGTGGGAGCTGGTGGAGATATAATATTCGTATCCCCAATTTCTACCAATGTGGGGTGTGCTCAATGCTATCTGTTCGCAGCCCGAGTGGTCTGGGACCCGTGCGCACCCTGTTCAATTCTGAGCTAGGACCCTCTCGTGGATCATTCTTACCTTCTTTTGGGGCTAGGCTGCAATATTTCATCATGCTTGGTGTCTGCGGCTCCCAATTGGGTATTTCAGGTGCGATTCACCCCATGCTACAGTGTCAATGTCCTGTAGAGATGCGTCAAGCGCCTCTGTCCTGCCTATTATCCCAAATGTTCCCATAAATTCATCCCTCAAAGCCTCCCAGTGGAAAGTGCACTGATGGAGCTCTACATCTAAGTACCATGCGGTGGGAAGTGGTCCTAAGGCATGAATAAGTAGATGAACCCACTCCTGGGCAGTTCTATCACACCATTGTTTTACCCATGTGAACAGATACTCTTGTGGATCTTCGGATCTAAGGAACGTTCTGATTCATACGTCGGCTAGGGCCTGAAATCATAGTATCATCATATACCGACACTCTTCCCAATCCTGGAATGCCTCCTCATGCGTTACCCACCATTGCACAAGTGATCCATGCATGGACAACTTACAGGCCCGTAGCCGTCATCCTTTGGGAACCTCGGCTTCGAATGCCCATAAAATTTCCCTAACATTACCAGAACCATCAAAATAAGGTAGATCTCTTACCTCTGAGGAGATGCAGTGGAAGTCCTTCGTGATCCGAAGACATCTCAGCGCAGAGACATCATGTAACCGATTTTTCCAATTCTCCATTTTCCCATCAGAGTCGGAGAAAAATTTGATGTCCTTTTCCCAGCATATTACCCCCTCTACCGTGGGGTTGATCCAATCTTCATCTTGTGCAGTCAACTTATATATGTGATCCACAGATTCCTCTTTGTCACACACTGGTTCGGTGTATCGTTCGCCCTCTGCCGGATCTAATGGTACTATTTCCCTTGTACAGTTATTCTCGAATACCATGCTTCTCTTCTTTAGGTTAATGGTGCCTCCCATATCATTGGCCCAATCCAAGCCTAGGAGTGTAGGGTAGGGGTTCGTATCTTCGAAAATTTGAATTACTTCAATGTCAGCCCAGACCTTAACCCCTGCGATATCCACCACAATATTCGATAGTCTTCCCAATGGAATGTTCTTCTGTTGATTGGCCATATGCAGCTGGATAGTGGACCATTCCAACTTAGGTTCCCCCATTCGTTTCCAAGTTTGTTTAGGTAATACATTCGCATCCGACCCTAGGTCCAAAATAACCTGATCCATCTCGTAATCACTAATCTGTGCATTCAATTGCATCTCCCTGCCGGTGTGTTTCTTATACCTATAGAGTTATGTACATCCTTGACTTCCGGAGGGAGGATAGGTCGTGTTGCACAGCTATCTATAAATGCCTGGATATTTTCCATGGCCCTCGGGTTGCGCAACAACTTCATACATGCTTGTAAAAAGGGTTTGACCTCCTCATCTGCCTTGAGGTCCTCGGGCAGCTGTGAAGTAGATGCCTCTGCCTTGGAAAAGTCCTTGCGAGTTGTGATAAATGTTTCTTTTTCCTTTTTTAGATCCAACCCTTCCTATTTTCTAACTGCTGGCCAGATCAAAGGCTCAGTTGTAGTCTTCTCCCCAAGTCCCTCGGTGGCCATCCCACTACGTGTTACAACATTCACGATTGGATCTTTGTCTCATAGTTTCGCCTTAACCCTCTGCACATTTTGCGTAGGTGTCGGCTGCTTTTCCTACATCTTCGCTATCAATACTAGACAATATTCAATCACACAGTCTAGCTGCCTGCAATACCAGCAAGTCTGTCTTATAGGGTTTCGAAAGTCCCTAGCAAAATTCCCTACCTCTCCATAGTTATAACAGATGAGTTGCCCTCGTCCCCTACCTGCACTTCACCTCTTCTGCCTCCCTTGCCCCTTGCTGGGGAACCCACTACACTCAAGAGGGATCTGAGTGAGGATGGATCCAACTGCACCCTATAGATATTCCCCTGATCAATCATCAAATCATATGTTTGGCAGTTCTATTCATCATGTCCTACCGACCTGTAGAACTTGTACCATTGTTGTTTTACTTCTGGGACGTACGCAGTAAGGAAGGGACAGTGGTTTGTGTCGTGCAGCCCTGCAACGCGGCAATCATCGCACCATAGTGCTGGCCCACTTAGTCCTGCCACTTCCCTAGGGCGCAACAGACTAGGTCCCTTGGCCTACATGTAGTCTGTTAACAGCGGGCAATTATCCTTAGTGTGACCATTCGTCCTGCAACGTATGCACCATATTTCCGGGCTAGCCTCTACGCCTCGCTCCTTTCATAGGTTCTGGATCTCCATGTGCATCACCTCCAATTGTCCTTGGATCTTCTAGATGCCTAGCTAGGTATCGTCTCTGGGTGCAGCTTATAACTTCATAGCGACCTCTAAGGCTTTTTTCGGAGATTCGAAAGTTTGGTGACCCATAGGTACGCGCAGGTGAGGTAGCAACATAGTAATGAACCACTCCGTGTGCTGCATATCATCATACTGAAATCCTCCTTCCCTAATCACCTTCTTCAGCCATTGATCAGCCTCCCATACTGATTCAGAATGTGCTCACTTGAAATCCTTTAAATCGACCACTATTTGAGAATAGGACTTAGGCTTCTTGAACTGTTGTTTTAAGGCGTTCTTTATCTCTTTAATGGTTGAGTTTGCATGCTGTCCGATGTATCCCATGTACCAATCCAACGCCCTTCCTTCGAAGGCAAGGGACAAATATGCCCTCTTCACCACGTCACTAGCTACATTCTGCGCAATCCATACCGATTCTGCGACAAACTAGAACTGCTCCATGTCCTCATCTCCCACACCCTTAAAGGTAGGAAATTTCATGTGCACAGCCATGTCGTCTTCTGGTGGTGGAGGTGTAGGTGAATTCTTACCCCTACGCTGGTTTGAAAGTGGTGTGGCTGGAGGAATCTGCACAACTGCTTCTCTTACCAAGCTGTAGATAGATCTACCTCCTTCTAGGTTGGTCTAATAGTATTTGTCACTTCGCGTCATACTTTTGTTCGGATCAGCGGTCATTCACTCGGTGTGGCTACACAGAATACTTTTTTCGCACAGTAATATCTTAATTAGCAATGGTAAAGTCTTCAGAAACTTACCCCTAAATCCTTTGAAGAATCTTCGCTCTGCTTTGGAGTAGGAGACAAATTGATCGATGGAAAATTCCGTCACGAATCCTCCTAGCACATTTTCCTCCCAGTGATCTATGGTGCGAGTGATGATATTATCAGCCTTCTCTAACTACTGGATCAATTCTGAGGTCCACCGTGTGACCCGCTTGTCCTTCCAACACTTCTGAAATTTGACCAACCTTGCGAGCTACTCTTGGAGCTTGATCGCAATAGTTACGAATAAGATCTCATAGATCTCTGTGAAAATATACCTATTTTTCGACTCTTCGGTGGTAAACCTCTTACTACGGTTTTTTTTCACCATATTCCTAAACTTGCCGTTCGAACCATTCATCAATTTCTTTTATTTTAGGTTTCCAGTACGGCCTTGGCATTACCCGTTCCCTCTCTCAAAATGCTCCTGGTCCTGGCAACAGAACCATTTGTTGGCTCAAGGGGTCCTAACCTAGGTTCGGATGTTAAGGTTTGCTAACAAACCCCTATACTATTGGCGCTTTTGGCAGTGGCCTGGTTGCGGAGGCCAAAGTTCACTCGAAGTAGTATGGGAGGGTGCTAGAACCAGGTTTCCGCACCCTGGGAGAGGGCAGGTAGGTCAGGAAGAGCTACGTTCGACTTGACAATTATCAGATCACATATTACAGAACCTAGATATATCAGTTCCTCCGCATCCACGTGCGCAATATCATGTATAATTGCAACGAACCATAGATATAGGAAAATAGGGCAATTATCACAGCTATTCTTGCATCAAGTCTAATAAATGGATTCAGATCAACGGTCAATGTAGCATAAACACATAGCATGGTTACTTTCAGAGCTCAATATAGGATTATGCATACCATAATAGATCTAGATCACAATATAAACACGTAACACAAGTATTTGCACAACTTAAATCAATGACACACATCATACATAAATAGGTACCACAGATCCAATAGATTCAGAGATTTCAACAGCCTTCCGCATTCATTAACCCTTGAGTTCCTTTTACAACACCCAAACCCAACTTTGTGCATACGGTAGTAGGGTCCACATACGACGGGGATCGAGGATCTCCGTGCACACGACCGACGGGAGATTCCTTTCCCCAAAAACCCAAATAGATGTACTAATTCGAAATTTGCACCAATCTTAATCCAAATACGTCTTACAACTAAAAAAAGGTTCAACTAATTATACTATTTTAGCTTACGCATCGAATGGTCCACAAACCGTGGTTTGCAGACTCTTGGTCTACCCTTGACCCATTTACAATGCATTAGGCGCTTTGATCCACCCCAAAACCCCTACGTTAGACTAAATATAATAAAAAATATACAAAATGGACCAGTTTCACAGCTCTTGTAGGAGACCCTGTTCCAACACACCTTCTTAGAACTTTTCTCAAATTGGAGAGAGCTTCCTGGAAGTCATCCCCATAAGGTGTGAAATCGTCCATGTATATTTCAACAGAGTCATGAAATAGCTCAGATAATATGCTCAATACTTCTATTTTGAAAGTATATGGGGAATTTCACAACCCAAAGGGAAGGAATCTATAAGCGAAGGTGCCCCAGGGACATGTGAAAGTAATCTTGTCACTGGTCTTCGGGGGCTAATTTGGATCTGGTTATACCCATGAACCCATCTAGGAAAGAAAATAACTTCTTCCTCGTAAGGCCATCCCGAGGACTTGATCTATAAATGTAAAGGGGAAATGGTCCTTCTTAATGGATTTTTTTAGTTCTCAGTATTCAACACAGATTCACCATTTTATGTTTTTCTTTGGGACTAGGAGAAGAGGAGAGACCCACTCACTATCAAATATGGGATAGATGAAACCTGCATCCAAAAATTTCTACATTTCTTCCTTCACTATGTCCTTTATAGTTGGGCTCATCCTCCTTTGGGGTTGGCGCACAAGCTTGCATCCTTATTTAAAGTAGATATGATGTGTGCACACCGAGGGACACACCCCCTTTATGTCTTTGTAGTCCCAAGAAAATACATCAAGGTTTTCTTTGAAGAGATGGCATAGTTTGCTCTTCTTCTTTAGTTGAGAGGGATGAGTTATTTTTCGAGAGATTCAGATGGGACAAATTCCATGACCTTGGTGGTTTCGGAGGTTGAATCAAGCGAGTGAAACTCCATCCAAGGGTGGCTTTTAGATTCTTTGACTAGGTCATCGAGTGGACTACCATTGGGGGGGGATGTCTCTAAATGATGTGGTCGATGAGCTCATCCTCATCATGTTGACCCCCTCTAAGTACAAAATCTATGGTGCAAATGGGGTAGGGTGTAGTGTTGTATACTTCATCTTCTTTTTCTTCATCCTCCAATTAGAAAGGTAGTTCATGGTCAATGGAAGGTTGGGAAGGAGGATATAATACCAGTTGTTTAGATAAGGGCCCATTATTTATAGTCATGTTTTTGGCCCAACAACTGATATAAGCATCGACAATGGCTAACCAAGGTCTTCCTAAAATGAGAAGATATCCATTAAACTTGGTTTTTGGTTGGAGGACCGGGAAATTTGTAGGGTAATCCCAAGGGTATATTGAAATTGTAACATCCACAACAATTCCTTTTGGAGCTACTGTTGACTACTCTGCAAATTCCAAAACCGTTGTGGTTTTACTCAAAGTCCCTTGGAGGTTGAGTTTAAGCATATTTTCCTTAGTAATTACATTAATGGTAGCCCTGAGATCAATCAAAGTATTGGGGACTTGTTGAAGCCTCGAAAATCTCTGCTTCAAACATCGGGGAAAACCACCCGGTCGGGACCTTAAGGCAACTCCTTTTTCGTTTGGTATGGTGGCTCCGACTGGATTTAAAGGACCAGTTTCCTTGTAACTAAATGGATTGGATTGGATGGGTGGAAATGGGACTAAATTAACTGAAATAAAACTATCTAATTTAAGCTAAATACTGATAAGGAAATTCTAACACTAACCCGAGTAATTATATGTGAATACAACTTAAGATTGTTCCAATTCAACAATAACCATGAAAATGTATTATTAATTAAATTGAAATATGCGAGAAACAAATAAAGATAACTACTGTTTAAGAAATTAAACGAGTTATATTAACATATTGCATTCATCATTGTATACCATTTGCATGTAACTATGAAAAAAATAACGTTTCAATTATACTCGAAATGATATATAAAAGGAAGCGTTGTAAAAATCAATATACATATAAATGATAGAAATTTTAAAACGAATATCATAAGACAAAAGAGATCAACGAGTGAACGAGATAGAAATACCTCATTCATCTTGAATACTTTCAAATGCAATACGATACTCTATCCGAGTAACTCTAATGCAAAATAAAATTTCAAGGTACTGAAATGCAACACTTCAAAGATAATTCCGCATGAAAATCACCGAGATGTGATCCTTTTTTGAAAAAATATATAAGACAATGGAGTACGAAATGCAATCTCCAAGTCCAAAAAATATTAAGATCCAGGGACCCTTCTCTAAATGCATGAGAGGGGTTTAAATAATACTTAACTAATTCTAAAAATAGTTTATTACAAAAAATTAAGGATTCGGTTCAATGACCGTCCTTTTCCTAGGCTAAAATACAGTGGAATTAAAACTAAATCTATCTATCTATTAACTTGATCTTTAAGCTTGCGGGCATCTAGCATAGTTTTGAGAAGATGCGATTGACCGACTTCGAATTCAAGCTGTCACGAAAAGACGAGTCGGCAAGCGTAGGAGTAATCTTCTGCTGCAGCATTGATGATACAATTGAGCGCCTTTGTCTTGATTTGTGTGGCTTCACCAAGTACATCCAATATGAGTCCCAATTCAATCTTGACGACCCTTGGATGGATTTTTCTCTTTCTTCTGCCTTTTGCCTCCATTACGTTTGCGGTTGATTTGCTCGTGGGAGATATCCTGGAGCAGTTTCGAGGGAATCAAGTTAGCTTTGTGTAAATTGTCATTTACAAAATCCGTGAGAGTGTTTCTTCTGCTGTAGCCGCCTCCTCTGCTGCCTTTTACGCCCTTTCGATTTGTGCATCCCAGTTATTGAACAGTATTTCTTTATGGTTTTCATTAATTATGGGTGCACCAGCTTTTCTTCCTTCTTCTGTCTTTTCCCATGTCAGATAATCATTGATCTTTTCATTAATCAAATCAAAATCATTTCGTAAATCTACGACATGATTTGTGATTTTATCACTCTCTTGGCACAAATAATTCCATTGCAATATTTTTTGGCAGAAAACTTCCTCTTGTTGCAGTAGTTGATTGTTCAAAGAGATGGTTTCTGAAATGAATTCTGAAGCTTAGGATCATCTTTATGCTTTGATATTGGATAATCTGTATTTGTTTGTCTTTATCGACCGAGGCTTTTTGATGTCCTATTTGCATTTCTTGAAGTTGTTGTTGTAACTCTTCAAGTTTCAATTGTGCTTCCTTATTGGCTACATGCACTGTTGCAATTCTTTGTTGCGAAGCTTTTTACACGTTCTTCTTTTTTCATCCAACAAAAGTTGTATCTCAAGCTGCTTTATCAATTGTTGCAAAAGCATAATCTCTGTTATTTGTGATAACTTAGTGAGATTATGAGTAGGCTTCAGTGGCGAGGATCTTTCCACAAAACATCTACTTGTTCAAAGCTTCGGTAGCAATTGCACTTTCTATTTTTTCTCTTTTTTTCTCTGTCTCTTCAGCTCTTTGCTTTGTATTTTGGGTCGTAGAATACATCCGGAAGGAGGAATGTCCTCTACATTAAGTACCATTTCGGAGGAGGGTGTGATTGGTATGTGCTCTGTCACTTGTGGCTTTGTCTTGCTTGTTCCCTGTGCTCAAAACTTTGGTTGTCTAGACAGGGGGTCTCTACATTACGTCCTTCTACATTAATCAATTGATTAAAGGTTTCTCATTCTTTGTCTAATTCAATGCTTGGTTAGTTCGTTCTTTCGTACATTGGTTGGAGGAGGATTTGTCCGTTGAGAAGTCAAAATTTGCTATTTAGTAAGTTCTTTAGATTGTGCGGAATCTTTAATGGATTCTTCCATTTTATCTTCCTTTTCTTTAGACTTATTGGAGTGTTCGGAATCTTTGTCGGATTTTTGATTTAGATTTACCTGTACTTGAAATGCCATTAAGACTAACACTAGGGAGTTTGCTCCCTTGCGGGCTCTAAGCGTAGATCATCCAAAGGAATAGGAATTAGTCTTCTTTCTCTGTAAAGCTTGAATTCTCGAAATTCCTCTGGAGATAGGGCGAGCTTGAGTGAATTCAAAACTTCTTTGAATGAATTTATTGCTTGGAACATATCATCAAAAAAGATCTCGTTCCCCGGAGAATTCCCTTACTTTGATTGCATTGGTAAAATTTTTTTAACGAGTATCATTTGGGTCGAATAACCTTCTTGAGAATTTGAACAGTGTAGGCATGTAACGTTGCCTATTTCTTGAAATGCATGACCAATATCAAACGGTGAAAATGTTCCACATTTTATGGGAAATTGTGGCCAAATGTCCTTTTGCTTCTCTTTTAAATCTTTTGTTATACCTCCACGGCCACGAGTGCGATAAGCAATTTCTCGAGCTACAAGTCTATCCGGAACATATAGGGGGTAACACATGGGGAGAAGCATAACTTCCAAAAACCCTAATATAGGTGAACAATTCTTCTCCAAACCATCTTGCGACGGGGAGAATATCAACCTCTCGTTTCGAGGATAACCTCGGGGCATCCTTATTATACAATGTTCTATACAATGGCGGCATTATTCCATGACAAATTTGGTAAAAATGGGGGGACAAACTTAGACTCCCATAGTTCTTTATGGTACACATGAATGGGCAAAGGATCGTGGATAGTCCATTTCCAGCCCATCACGAGGGAATTTAGAGACATAGCGAGATGGCGTCCATGACATAAGCGGATAAATAAAAAGGCGGATAAACCCGGTGGGAAACATTTCGTTTAGACCGGTAATGAAAAATAGCGGTGGTGAGATTATCGGAGAGGATTTTCGCCCGATCTGCAATTGTAGAATTAACGATCGCATTCAACAAGGGAAGCCATTCGGGTAAGATCATATTTATGTCGGGGCTTTCAAAAAGCACGCATAACATGGCAGACAATAAAACAATAAGGAGAGGTAAGTGAACCCGTGCTTGTACATACCTTGTTTGTTTTTCTTCAATGGTTCACTTCTTTTGGTCTACTCCTTTGTGCATTATCGCAAATTTGAATGTTCTCTGGAAAATTCTTCCATAAATTGTTTGTTGAAAGTCGCTTTGAGGTTACGGCGAGCTTGTACATTAATCTCGGATCTTCTATGGTGAATGACCCGATTAGCTCTTCGAGATGGAGTTCGAATTGTCCGTACGAAATATCTGTGCTATCCGGCACCCATCTCACCATGTCACGTATATGGGAGAATCCTTGGCCTTCTTTGCTATTCTATGCATAAATGAGCAAGCCAAGTCTCTAAGGGGTTGCATCGGACGTATTCTTTGAACCTGCTTTGTAGCTGCAACTTTTATCACCACGGGGGTTTTCATCTTCTAACAGATTATACATTCCTTCCCAAGTGGATATACCGAGCATCCTTTGTTACGGGCGGTGTACGCATATAGCGAAGCCATCTCTTTGAATTTGAGCTCTTCTCCTTCTTACCCATAGTGTTTAGCGGAAGCTTTGTATAGTCGTTTGCTCCTTCGTGCACTGCGTTTTACGAATAAATGAGAGTAATGATATAAGAAAGGTGATGAGATCTGTTTTGAATGTGAAAGCGGATGAAATATAATATTTAAATTGTGAAACGACTTTCAATCTAAACACAATCTCATTTCACATTAATAATCAATCCAATCATTTAATATAATCATTAAAGCGCATAACGGATTTGACATATGGGAAGATTGCCTTGGGATAGCGCGCCTATATGAATCTGCGACATTGCGATCTGTGATTTGCTGCGCAATATCGCAATATCGCAAAATGAAGTCATCGCAGTCATAAAAATAGCGCAAAAGCGGAAATTGCGCAATAGCACAAAGCGCATATCGCAAAAGCGCAAAAGCACAATATCGCAAAAGCACAAAATCGCAAAAGCGCAATATAGCAAAAGTGCAAAAGATATTCATTAATCATTTCTGTTTTCTGCGCTATGCGATCTGCGATCAATGCGTTTTATACATACCATTTTGTTATGGATGCGCTTTTGTTTAAAGAGCAATTTTATTATAATCTATCATAAACTTAAGTGTTTATAAATATTCTTTCTAAGGGATTTCTATAGGTTTATGATAGAAAGTTTTAATTGAAAAAGGCAAACAAATCCTAATTGATTTTTTTGGATTGTTTTAACTAAGGGTCCCCATTTATTTAGTATTATTACTAATAATAAATAAAAGGGGGGTTGTTGCTGGTCACAACAATTGGCGATTCACTGAAAGAAACAGTGATCTCTGAAAAAATAAAATGAACATTCTATCTTTAGTAAGTAAAGATTTTTAAAGATAATGAAAACTATCTTAGGATAATTCAAATAAAATGTAATTGTGAAAAAGAAATAAAAACAATTTCATAATTTCTTTCTAATTCCTTAAGAAATAAAAACATTTTGGGTTATATCAAGCTTTGATTGGTGTTAATAATGAAGTATGTGGATCTCTCCAAGTTTTGGTTTTATAATATACTCTATTGCCATAGGTATTGCCTCTACTGCTTGACAAATGTTCATAGTCTCGACAGGGGTTACCTTTAAACCATTAACCATTCATTGTCCCATCCAACTAAAATTATGACTTTTTAAAAGATAAATTCATAAGACCTATTATCTCATGTTTTTTGTCTTTTATTTTTTTATTTTTTTTAAGAGCCATTGTTACGGGTTTGGCGACGATTAATAACAATGCCATTCACTAGTTATAATTAAAGCTGAACAAGTCGGCTCGTGATGAGACCCCTTGTCTTATATTTATAAGCCATTACCCTGTTTTGGTATGCAGTATTGGTAATGTCAGTTTTATTACTCCTTATGAAAATGGTAAGTCGGCTCGTGATGAGACCTCTTATATCTTAAAATTTTCGTATAATTTCTTAGAATTACATTCTAAAAAAAAATCATAACTTAAATGGATGGGGTGAAATAGTTTTATCCTTAAGAATCAATGGATGACAATTTTCAGAGTTTTTTTTTTAATTCCAAAACTTTGAAAAAATCTATACTTTGATAGATAACCTTTCTCTGCTAAATAAACTTATAATGATTTACATTCTTCTCAAGTTTTCAAAAGATCATGTAAATGATTGAAATAATCTTTTCAAAGTTTAACATCTTATTTTAAACTATTCAAAAACTGTGATCATTACTTTAAAAATTCTTATTTACACAAAATAAATATTTATAATATTTTTTTTTGTAGAAATTTTCTCAAATAGTAAACAGTCAATCAAAGACTCATAAACAACCTTTATTTGTAAAAACAAAAACAATCAGAAACTTTGCAGAAAGAAATATGTACAGTTTAAGAAGGGGTTACCTCCTTATGAAAAGAATTTCTTCAAGATAAGCCCATTCACAGGAAGAGACTCTCTCTTACCTGTTAGATCTTGGAGTATGAATGTATTTGAGCTTATCTTCTCAACGATCTGAAATGGTCCAAGCCACATTTTATGAAACTTGGTATGTTTACCTTTTTTCTTCGTGTGCTTTATCCCATTTCAAAACGAGATCACCAATTGACAAAATTTTTTGAGCCGGGTAGAACTTGCATCAAAAGAAGATTTTACAAGTTGTTGATGTTTTTTCATGAGTAATTTTTGCTTTATCCCTATCTTCTTCTAATTTAAGGATTTGATTATATCTCAATTGAATGGATGAAGAGGGATTTTCTTCAATAAAGCTGCACTAGGGATAATGATGGAAGAGTTAAATTTGATGGTATCACGACTTCTTTTCCATAAAAGCAGATTGAAAGGTGAAGTCCCTATTGAAGCTTTTTCGGTGATACGATCAGCCCATAACGCGAAGGTTAAAGATTTGTGCCAATTCTTTTGATTTTGATCAACGGTCCTTTTAATGATTTTGATAAGGTTTTTATTGGTGGACTCGACCAAACCATTACCTTGTGGATAATAATTTGCTTGAATATTTTAATTTAAAACCTCTTTTGATTGCAAATTCAATTAAACTATTTCCCGGAGAAGTAAGATGCATTATCAAAGACAAGAGCTTGAGGTACACCAAACTCTGGTTATGATGAATTGATCTATGAAATCAATAATTGCATCGAGAATTGGCTACCTTCAAGGGAATTGCCTCTACCCACTTTGTAAAGTAATCAATTGCGGTAAGGATGTACTTGTCTTTGTTTGGAAGAATGAGGTACTATCTCACCAATAATGTCAAGCCCCCATTGTTCGAATGGTTGCTCAATAGTTACTTGGTTGCAAAGGAAAAGTTTGGTTTCCTTTGTCTTCCACTTGCGGTTTGACAAATTTGACACTTCCTTACGTAATCATGCGTATCTTTAAAAAGGGTAGGCTAGTAATAACTCGACACGCAATTATTTTGTGAGTACTGTGGTATCACCTCCAAAATGACCTCCTGTTGGTCCATCATGCAATTCTGCAAAAACCTTTTTCGACTTCGAGTTTTTTCAAGACATCTTAATAAAATTGAATCATAATTTTTTCTAAATAACACATTATCAATGATCTGATATTTAATAGCCTTTAACCTTAAAGCGCGTTTACTCTTATAGATGAGATTAGAAGGAGCATACCCGTTTTTCAAGTAATAGATAAGATCAGCATACTGAGATTTGGAATCTGTAACACTTATCTGACTTACTTGAATATCTTGATTTGAATCTTGATGTTCTGGTATGTTATGAGCTCCTGCCAATAATTTGCAAAAACCTTGTCCTCTAACAATCTTAGTCGGTTTAATATCAATATCATATTCTTGCAAGGTTGTTACCCGAGTTAGCTCTCTTTTCTCCTACTTCTTTTTGAATTAATAATTGTCTCACTGAGAGAATGGGACAATAATTTTTGTATGTGTCTTCAAGAGAAAAGGTGCTGAAATGTTTGATTGATTTAAAAACGACAAAGGCTTGTTTTTTCAACATCGGAATAATTAAGCTCGACTCCTTGTAGATTTGAGCTAAAGAAAGAAATTGGTGCTTCGATTTCTTGATCATTGAGTTGTGTTAAAACAGTTGTACATAGGATGTTTCAGGGTGGCGAGTATACAAAGTAAAATCTTTAGAAAAAATGCGGGGTATTCAATCTTTGGTGCATTAATGATCGCTTGTTTGATTGCCTCAAAAGCTTCTTTTTCTTTATGCGCCCATTTGAATATTGAATTCTTCTTGATCATATTTTGCATAGGTAAAACAATTAAAGAAAAATCAGGGGAATAAATCTTTTAACAAAATTGTTACTGTCAAGAAATGATTGCATGGATTTTTTTGTTATGTGGTAAAGAAATATCAGAAATTTATTTCACTCTATACGGATCAATATATATACCATCTTTTGACACAACAAATCCTAAAAGTTTTCCTTCATCTAAAGCAAAAGAAAGATTCTTTGGATTTAAGGAGATACCAAACTTTCTACATCTTTCAAATATTTGTTTTAAATCATGTAGATGATTGGCTCTCTTTTTTGAAAATCTTGTTATGTCATCAAGATAAACAACAACTAATTTATTGATCAGACCTTTGAATGCTATATCCATGGCTCTTTGAAAAGTTGCTCCCTGCATTTATTAGACCAAAAGGCATTTTTCGATAAGCATAAGTTCCCCATTTTGTTCTGAAAGTTGTTTTCAATCATCATCCGGATGAACTAAAACTTGATTATAGCTCTGAAAATCCATCGAGAAAAGACATAAGTTCGGAACCGACTACCTTTTTGAAGTATCCGTTCCATGGTTGGCAATGGGAAATTGTCTTTTAAACATGCCTTGTTTAAATTTCTGAAATCAATACTGATTCTTATATCACCATTCTTCTTCCTCACGAGTACCATATTGGAAACCCAATTAGAGTGCACATTGGAAAAATGATTTTGGCTTTCAAAAGTTTATTAAGTTCGATTTGATTTGACTTTCGAGATTTGGATGGATCTTTCTCAACTTCATTGAACGGGTTTAATATCGAGAAGCATTGGAATTGTATGTTGAATAATCGAAGTATCATATGTTTTTAGATCATCGTAATTCCAAGCAAAAACGTTTTTATACTTGTTCAGCGAGTTTAATGAATGCATTCCTTTCCTCTAGGTGTTAAGTTGAGTCCTAAGTTAACGTTTTGAGGTTTAGAATCGAACCAAGATTTACTAATTCAAACTTCAAAGTGGAACTTTGAAGTTTCGTATTAGTGACTTTCTTGAATCACGTCGTAATGTCATATAAATCCTCTAATTTAACAACGAGATTTTGGAATGGGGTTTTCATTACCTTTTGAAGCAATTTGTAAATCATGACCATCTTCGTCAATAATTTTCTCATCATATGATTTCTACTGAAGTCATGAAATTTAGAATATCTTGATCATGATAGAATACTCTCCAATTTGTAACATTATACGGGACGGATGGACAAAAAAATCAATTCTACGAGAAAACCTATCGAGATTTGCAATCTTCGACGGGTAGGAGTTTAGATGCGACATTAGCTAACAAGTCGAGTTGATGTATTCGATTTCTAGGAATAGGAGAAATATTGAATGCTAAAAAATGAGTGGTGAGGTCTTGTACTAGGGTTTGATAGTGTTTAAGATGTCTTGAAAGGCAATGAATAGTATTCCTAACTTGTTTAATAACAATTTCGGAATCACCAAAAACTTTCAAGTATTTAACATCTAACCCTATAGCTTTATAAAGTCCTTGAACCAAGGCTTCATATTCTGCGGTATTATTAGTACACTCAAATTCTAATCTAAATGACAGCATGGTTTTCTCCCCATTTGGATCAATTAGGATGCATCTAGCTCCAGCTCCATCACTAGATTTCGATCCATCAAAATATAATGACTAGAATAAAGACTTATCTATTGGCTTATCTACAATTACATCAGAAATATTTACAATTATGGAAGAATCAGATTGTGAAAAAATTTCTATCTGAGAAACAAAAGTATTTACAGAAAATGGTGATTGAGGAGCCTTGAAATTTCCAAGGAATGATTCGACGAGAATAGCCTCCAAGAATATTGTTGTTGAATGCTACAGGTTCATTAGGTTGTTCAAATTCAGTGATAGTGTGCATCATATGTTTTTCTCGTTCAACTTTGATTTGATTTGGTTTCCCTTTGTAAGGAAGCCACATATATGAATAATCGGTTGAGATATAATTGTTAAGTTTCGCAGACCAGTCCCTGCTCAAGATTAATCCATAGAATTCGGGGAATATCGACGAATCGAATATCAATTCTTTGGACAATCCTAGGATCTGCGAGGCTAATCGATGAGTAATGCTGAATTGATTTCTCCTACCACTTGGACTTTAGAGTGATCCAAGCTGAATGATATGAATTGCTGATTTACGTGGTTCAATATTCAATTTAGCATGAACGGAAATAGGCATTATATTGGAGGAAGCTCGGAATCAATCAAACAATTGTGCATATTTTTTATTGTACATCTCATAAGTCAAAAGAAAAAGGGGGAGTTTGAGAATTTGAATTTTCCCCAATGAGCACGATATCGGTAGCATCTACCTTATCCGGGGGCTTACCAGTTCCTCTTCTTTGCTTTTGCAATTACACGCTTGGTAAAGGAGCAATTGGTGTAGCATTTAACTCTTTTAATAGCAACTTTTGCTAGTGTTTCGAGTTTCTTTGAGTTCATGTAAGGAAATGTTGGCTTTGATATTTTTTCATGTCTTTGACAATATTGTATTCCATAGGATCCGATACTACTAAAGTTTTTCGTTGTTGATGTGAGAGGATTAGAAGAGGATGGGCTGATTTTGAGTAGGTAATGGAGAAGTTTTCTTCACGAGTGGGTTTGTATTTGGTACTTGGAGTTGTAATTTTCTTTTTTAGGAGCTGTTTGCACTAGTTCTGCTGTAGATTTACTCCTAGTACTTACGAGCATAGCTTCTTCATTATCGGGAATTAGGGAGAATAAAATCCCACATTCCATTCAATTCAACTATTTCTTCATTTTCGTCTTCTTGATCTGATACTATAGATGTATCTTCTTCTTCTTCCTCTTCTTCGATTCTGCATTAGAGATTATATTAGGAGGTTTAGATTCAACTTGGTTTCTTCGAAATTTCGGAATGGTTTCTTGTTAGAAGTTTCAACCACTTGTTTTTTAATTTCAACCATTTCATTTGACATGGTTTTAAGAACTTTACGTAAACCTTCCATGTCATATGGATCTTTGGCCTTTTTCTTTGAATCATCTTTGAGTGACCTTCTTTGATTTTCTTTCTTCAATAGCATTTTTCTTTTCCGAGAAGTGATACGTTTTTTCCACTGCAATAGCTTCTTTCATATTCTTAGCTAATGTAGGCTTTGCGACTCTGTCTACGAAAATTGCTATGTTTGAGGAGTAAGGCGGTTATATACCATTCAATTCGACTTGTTCTTGGGTTGTGAATCCGTATGAATTTTGTTCAAAATTTTGTTGAATCTAGCATTGAATTCTTTTATAGGTTCCTTGGGTTCTATCTTCAAATTTGAGAGATCATTGAGTAAAGTTGCAATTGATCGGTCATCTCCAAATTTGGTCAAAAAATGATCCGCAAAAATGTCCCAACTCGTTATGGATCCGATGGTAATGAAAAATACCATGATCCTACTACTCCCACGAAGAGTATATGGGAATTATCTAACTACAACATCTTCGTGTATGACTCCATTCAAATTTATAGTCGGCATAAAGTTATTGATATGTTCTTCGACTTGAATGTTAAGATCCGGGCTAAACTTTGGAAGCCATTTTCCCGAGATTGTTTGGTAAATCATGTAAAGGTGCGACCATGTTGATTTGCTCTGAGTAGACCATGGTCTCTCGTGCCATTATTGGGATGACTATTGGAGGAATAGTAGAAAGCTCGGTGGAATTTTAATAGAAGTGGTTGGAATAGATGATGTTGAGATAGATGAGGATTGAGTAGAAGATGTTTGTAGAGATGATGATGAAACAAGCTGTACTTTGTTGAGTTGTGGTTTTGGAAACAGTGATTGAATATGAGATGATGAACTTGTATCACTTTACGTTTTCCGATTGAATTATTTTTTGTTTTTTCCCTTACTAGGTAAAGGAAATTCTTTCGGAGAAATACCAAGTTTTTCACTTTGCAACCTAGTAAGAGGTTTCGAAGGAATAAATTTTGAGCTTACACTACCTTCGGATATTTCGGACTCTTGAGAGATAATGAGAATCCTTTCAATTTATGAATTAGATCTTTAACTTCGAGAGATTCGAGGATGTTGTTTGTCGAATGTTTTGAGATTTTGGTAGTGGGTGTCCGAATATTTTTACGCAATTTCTTCTCTTGGATTCTAAATTTCAGAAGAAATTGAAGAAGTTAATGAGGGTGTTTTGCTCTCAGAATGGATTTTGGATAAAGATTTACTTGCCATTCATAGCTCATGCCCTTCTTCTAGCGCCAAAAATGTTGAAGCCTAGAAAATCTCTACTTCAAACATCGGGGAAAACCACCCGATCGGGACCTTAAGGCAGCTCCTTTTCCATTTGATATGGTGGCTCCGACTGGATTTAAAGGACCAGTTTCCTTGTAACTAAATGGATTGGATTGGATGGGTGGAAATGGGACTAAATTAATTTGAAATAAAACTATCTAATTTAAGCTAAATACGATAAGGAAATTCTAACACTAACTCGGGTAATTATATGTGAATACAACTTAAGATTGTTCCAATTCAACAATAACCATGAAAATGTATTATTAATTAAATTGAAATGTGTAGGAAAAAATAAAGATAACTCTGTTTAAGAAATTAAATAGAGTTATATTAACATATTGCATTCATCATTGTATACCATTTGCATGTAACTATGAAAAAATAACGTTTCAATTATACTCGAAATGATATATAAAAGGAAGTGTTGTAAAAATCAATATACATATAAATGATAGCAATTTTAAAACGAATATCATAAGACAAAAGAGATCAATAGTGAACAGAGATAGAAATACCTCGTTCATCTTGAAGACTTTCAAATGCAATCGATACTCTATCCGGTAACTCTAATGCAAAAATCAAATTTCAAGATACAGAAATGCAACACTTCAAAGATAATTAGCATGAAAATCACCAGATGTGATCCTTTTAAAAAAAATATATAAGACAATGGAGTACGAAATGCAATCTCCAAGTCCAAAAATATTAAGATCCAGGGACCCTTCTCTAAATGCATGAGAGGGTTTAAATACTACTTAACTAATTCTAAAAATAGTTTATTACAAAAATTAAGGATTCGGTTCAATGACCAGTCCTTTTTCCTAGGCTAAAATACGAGTGGAATTAAAACTAAATCTATCTATCTATTAACTTGATCTTTAAGCTACGGGCATCTAGCATAGTTTTGAGAAGATGCGGTTGGCCGACTTCGGAATTCAATTGTCTGAAAAAGACAGAGTCGGCAAGCGTAGGAGCAATCTTCTCTGTAGCATTGATGATACAATTGAGTGCCTGTGTCTTGACTGTGTGGCTTCACCAAGTACATCCAATATGAGTCCCAATTCAATCTTAGCTGACCCTTGGATGGATTTTTCTCTTTCTTCTCGCCTTTTTTGCCTCCATTTCGTTTTGCGGTTGATTTGCACTGTGGGAGATATCCTGGAGCAGTTTCGGGGAATCGAGTTAGCTTTGTGTAAATTGTCATTTACACAATCCGTGAGAGTTTTTGCTACGTTGTAGTACGCCTCCTCTGCTGCCTTTTACGCCCTATCCCGATTTGTGCATCCCGGGTTATTGAACAATATTTCTTTATGGTTTTCATTAATGATGGGTGCACCAGACTTTTCTGCCTTCTTAAAGTCTTTTTGCCATGTCGGATAATCATTGATCTTTTCATTAATAAAATCATAATCATTTCGTAAATCTACTGACATGATTTGTGATTTTATCATTCTCTTGGAACAAATAATTCCATTGCAAGATTTTTTGGCAGAAAACTTCCTCTTGTTGCGAGTAGTTGATTGTTCAAAGAGATGGTTTTTCGAAATGAATTACGAGAGCTTAGGATCATCTTTATGCTGATCTTGGATAATCCCGTATTTGTTTGTCTTTATCATCCAGGCTTTTTTTGATGTCCTATTTGCATTTCTTGAAGTTGTTGTTGTAACTCTTCAAGTTTCAATTGTGCTTCCTTATTGGCTACATGTACTGTTGCAATTGTTGTTGCGGGAGCTTTTACACTGTTCTTCTTTTTCATCCAACAAAAGTTGTATCTCAATCGCTTTATCAATTTTTGTAGAAGCATAAGCTCTCATTATTTGTGATAACTTAGTGAGATTATGAGTAGGCTGCAATGGCAGGATCTTTCCACAAAACATCTACTTGTTACCGCTTGGTAGCAATTGCACTTTCTATTTTTCTCTTTTTTCTCTGTCTCTTCACTCTTGCTTTGTATTTTGGGGTGTAAAATACATCCGAGAGGAGGAATGTCCTCTACATTAAGTACCATTTCATAGGAGGGTGTGATTGGTATGTGCTCTTGATTTACTATGGTTGTCTTGCTTGTTCCTGTGCTCATAACTTTGGATTTGTGCAGACAGGGAGTCTCGTACATTCTTGTCCTTCTACATTAATCAATTGATTAAAGGTTTCCCATTCTTTGTCTAATTCAATGGTGATTTGTTGTTCTTGTACATTGGTTGGAGGAGGATTTGTACATTTGAGAAGTCAAAATTTGCTATTTAGTAAGTTATTTAGATTGTCTGAGAATCTTTAATGGATTCTTCCATTTTATCTTCCTTTTCTTTAGACTTATTGGAGTGTTAGAATCTTTGTCATATTTTGATTTAGATTTACTGTACTTGAACTTCCGTTAAGACTAACACTAGGGAGTTTTCTCCCTTGCGGGCTCTAAGCGTAGATTATCCAAAGGAATAGGAATTAGTCTTCTTTCTCCGTAAAGCGTGAATTCTCGAAATTCCTCTGGAGATAGGCGAGCTTGAGCTGAATTCAAAACTTCTTTGAATGAATTTCTTGCTTGGAACATATCATCGAAAAATATCCCTGTTCCCAGGAGAATTCCCTTACTTTGATTGCATTGGTAAAAATTTTAACAATATCATTTGGGTCGAATAACCTTCTTGAGAATTTGAACAGTTTAGTAGGCATGTAACGTTTCCTATTTCTTGAAATGTACATGACCAATATCAAACAAATGAAAAATGCTCCACATTTTATGGGAAATTATGGCCAAATGTCCTTTTTCTTCTCTTTTAAATCTTTTGTTATACCTCCTCGGCCACGGTGTCGATAAAGCAATTTCTACGAGCTACAAGTCTATCCGGAACATATAGGGGTAACACATGGGGAGAAGCATAACTTCAAAAAAACCCTAATATAGGTGAACAATTCTTCTCCAAACCATCTTGCGACGGGGAGAATATCAACCTCTATTATCGAGGATAACCTCGGGGCATCCTTATTATACAATGTTACGTACAATGGCAACATTATTCCATGACAAATTTGGTAAAAATGGGGGGACAAACTTAGACTCCCATAGTTCTTTATGGTACACATGAATGGGCAAAGGATCGTGGATAGTCCATTTCCACGACCCATCACGGGGAATTTAGAGACATAGCGGATGGCGTCCATGACATAAGCGGATAAATAAAAAAGGCGGATAAACCATCTGGGAAACATTTCGTTTAGGCCGTGTAATGAAAAATAGCGATGGTGAGATTATCGGATAGGATTTTCAGCCGATCTGCAATTGTAGAATTAACGACCGCATTCAACAAAGGAAGCCATTCGGGTAAGATCATATTTATGTCGGGCTTTCCAAAAAGCACATAACATAGCGATGATGAAAACAATAAGGAGAGGTAAGTGAACCCGTGTCTTTGTACATACCTTGTTTGTTTTTCTTCAATGGTTCACTTCTTTTGGTCCACTCCTTTGTGCATTCTGCCAAATTTGAATGTTCTCTGGCAAATTCTTCCATAAATTGTTTGTTGAAAGTCGCTCGAGGTTCGGCGGCTTGTACATTAATCTCGAATCTTCTATGGTGAATGACCCGATTAGCTCTTGGGATGGAGTTCGAGATTGTCTATTTGAAATATATGTGCTATCCGGCACCCATCTCACCATGTCCGTGTATGGGAGAATCCTTGGCCTTCGTTGCTATTCTATGCAAAAAATGAGCAAGCCAAGTCTCTAAGGGAGTTGCTTCGGACGTATTCTTTGAACTTGCTTGTATGTTGCTAACTTTTATCACCATAGGGTTTTTCATCTTCTAACAGATTATACATTCCTTCCCAAGTCGATATACCGACATCCTTGTTACTGAGCGGTGTCTGCATATAGCGAAGCCATCTCTTTGTTTTTCAGAATTTGAGCTCTTCTCCTTCTTACCCATAGTGTTTAGCGGAAGCTTTGTATAGTCGTTTGCTCCTTCGTGCACTGCGTTTTACGAATAAATGAGAGTAATGATATAAGAAAGGTGATGAGAGACTTGTTTTGAATGTGAAAGCGAGATGAAATATAATATTTAAATTGTGAAACGACTTTCAATCTAAACACAATCTCATTTCACATTAATAATCAATCCAATCATTTAATATAATCATTAAAGCGCATAACGGATTTGACATATGGGAATATTGCCTTGGGATAGCGTGCCTATATGAATCTGCGACATTGCGATCTGCGATTTGCTGTGCAATATCGCAATATCGCAATGTCGCAATATCGCAAAATGAAGTCATCGCAGTCATAAAAATAGCGCAAAATCGGAAATTGCGCAATAGCGCAAAGCGCATATCGCAAAAGCGCAAAAGCGCAATATCGCAAAAGCGCAAAATCGCAAAAGCGCAATATAGCAAAAGCGCAAAAGATATTCATTAATCATTTCTGTTTTTTGCGCTATGCGATCTGCGATCAATGCGTTTTATACATACCATTTTGTTATGGATGCGCTTTTGTTTAAAGAGCAATTTTATTATAATCTATCATAAACTTAAGTGTTTCTAAATATTCTTTCTAAGGGATTTCTATAGGTTTATGATAGAAATTTTTAATTGAAAAAGGCAAACAAATCCTAATTGATTTTTTTGGATTTTTTTAACTAAGGGTCCCCATTTATTTAGTATTATTACTAATAATAAATAAAAGGGGGGTTGTTGCTGGTCACAACAGGACTATGACACCATTTATGTGTACATCCACAACTGAACTACCAGGGTCTAGATACTTCATGAAGATCCCCCTTCCTAGCATTAATTCGGATAGTTGTCCTACTACATTGATGGTTGGGGTATCTTTCTTCTTTCTCCCATGTTTCTTAAAGAAATTTTCCTTGATGAGCCTATTGTAAATAGGAACATCCTTCATGGCCCTAGAGAAGGGGTATTTTCACACACAAATTTTCCAGCTTCTCCCACAAGTTTCAGTATCCTATGGGGTGTGCTAACTAGAGTGGATAAAGCACTCATGAAAAGGATGTTGTTGGATCTTAGTGTTACTCTATTCCTTTTCCTCCTTGACCTCTCGTAGTTGGAGATAGAGGATGATTATCCGGGATTACTCTTCCCAACCCTGAGATTGATCTCATGTATCTCCACAACAGTAAGTTGGATAGGATGTCTCTCCGCTCTAAACCCTCGTTGTGCCTATTTGTTGTTCGAGTTCGGTTTGGGTTGTGCGAGTATATGAGGCGGCTTGGGTGGATCGGAATGGGTGAGATGAGGGTTTAGGTTGGGGTGGAGGCGAGTAAGTCGTGTGGTCGATTATGTTGGGGGCCTCCACCTTTGTGATGGTTTTCTCCACCGAGGTGGTTGAGGAACATCATTGCTAGAATGTTTGGTTCACAAGATGGGGGGTGATATGGAGGGTTGTAACACCAAGTAGGAGGTGTAGGCTATGATGGAGGAGTGAAAGTGTACCAATATTTCATAGGTGCATTATGATTGGTATGATAATAGGAGTAAGGTGCACCTTGCATACCCCTGCCGATATGATCGAGGCACTTGAGGCCTTCTTTGATTATGAAAAAAAGGTTGCTCTCGGTCCTACTTCCCCACCTTGATATACACCTTTCAGCCTCAGGTAAGGAGGGAACCTTATCTATTGCATGATTCTCTTCACGCAATAAGAAAACCTCTATGACATTGAATGGACATTCGTTCCGAGGGTGTTTTCTAGTACATCTAGGGCGAGAAGATATCCAAAGGCCATTTCTACTTCCTATTGCTTCCCTATTGATCTACATTGTGTCCATTTTTCAAAGAAAAAGTGTGTAGCATCTCACTTTTAAATTCCTCAAACATATTTCCAATCCCATGCTTGATGGAGGTGGAAGAGGAAGGGGTGTTGGTCATGCTTTGGCTAGCTCTACCTTTCTTCCGGTTTGCCCTAGAGTTATTCCTAAAGATATTTTTTGATGTCCTTATAAATAAGTCGGTAGATATATCCTCCCTGATAGCATATTAATGGTTTCTATCACCTCCTCCATGATCGCTTAGAGAAGTACCAGTTTAAGTGATCCCGGGATCAAGGGTGCAGTTGCATATTTTTGTAGTTTAAGTGGAATATTTATTCATAATACTCTAGGGATTCATCAGGTCCTAGAGTCATCATAAATATTTCTTCCTCGCTCATTTGGATCTACGAGTAGTCCCTGCATTTTTTTGTTAAAGGAATCTTGTCATATGTTCCCAAGTAGTGATGTTGTTCCTAGGAAAACCCATGAACCGAGCACAAGGTTTCATCCTTGAGGGTGGATGGGAACAATTTTCAAACTTTTGGTCATCGAGGCATAGTCATAGGTCCTGCGGACAAAAAAACAAATTGAGCATGAATGTGTCGGGATCCTCATACGTAAGTCCATGGAAATGTGGAAGGGCTAAAGGACTAATGTTCTTCATCCTAGTTTCCCCATCTATTTATTTAATGGGAAGGACTCCTTGGGTCCTTGTCTCGGCCATGGCTTGAATTGGTGAAGTAAGTTCCCGGGTGAAGCAAGTTCTTCTTCTTCTCTAATAGGTTCTTCAAAGTTTTCAAGAGACTCACCTATGGTGTGTTCAACTTCACATTCATTGAAGAAGAGTGAAGGGTTACTCGTGTGGGGATGTGGGGGCTTTTTCGGTAAAAAGATTTCCTTGGTTATCCCTACTCCTATGAGGCACGAAAGTCAAAATGTTTTTTGTATTTTTCAATATTTTGGAACCCGAATGTAAAATAAAAGCAGAAAATGAATGCTAAAACAAAAGCAAAGCATCCACTTAGACACCTCCCTAGAAACAACTCCAAAAAGTGGTGAGCCTTGGTATTGCACCATGAGTGCTACAACTCCCAAAGTCTACTCTACTTTACTTTATCAATCTAGGATTCGTACAAACTTGGAGGTGACAATGCATATATACATAGTATATGCATTCCACTCATGCCATCCTCTTCTTAGTCCTATGAAGGGGTGTTATTGCTAGGGCTACTTCTAGGGGATGAAGTCTATCAAACTTCTCAACGAAAACCTAAGACTGTAAATAAATAAATACCATTACTCTATCAGACAAGAAAGAAACTAGTCTAAAGCATAAGGACACACCTAGATATTTTCAAGAAAGGAAATCCCCACAATTAGGCTAAATCAAGAAATAGAGTTAAAACTAAGTGGAATTCATAAAGTAAATTGTTGAATTAAACTTTGGGCCAAATGGTTAATTAACCTCTAACTACTTCATGCTTGACTACTATGTTTTAACAATGCATCTATTCATGAGCTAAATATGCTTGTAAATACTCTATTTTGAAGCAAAAGAAGGAGGCACCGAGGTGGATTAAGAAGATCTTGGACTCATGGATTCAGATCTGAAGGTGTATTTGAGGTTGTTTCAGGTCTAGGTGAGATGAGAGATGGTTTACGGGCTGAAGAAGTGGTTTACTGAGCACTCGCTATAGGATTCTGCTACAGGGGTTTCTGTAGTGCTACAGAGGATGTACTAATGGTATTTTGAGGCCATAAATGATGAGGAAAGGGGTAGGAAAGGTGGGATGAAGGTGGAATTAGGTGGATGGAAGGTGGCCAACCCCTTGGAAAATCTCATAAACTTCTTTCAAATGCCCAGTCTTTAACCTCCAGGGTTAGCTCTCGGTGTTGTGGTGAAGATCTAAAAAAAACAACGTTGAACGCGATTTTTGTTTGAAACTAGGTTGGTGGGGGGTGGAAAACTAAAGTTAGGAATGCTGGTGGAGTCCTCCTTTATTGCTCTAATCAAACCTCACAAGCAAAAATGCATGTTCATTCAATTAACATCTATAAATCTATGATGAAAATGGTGGAAAATATGAGTTTAATTTTATAAGAAAAACCTACCAATGCATTTGAATAAAAAACCTAACTCAACATTCACAAAAATGTTCATGATAAATAAAACAACCTAACTATCATTTCCAAGAAACCATAAACTGGGAAGAAATTTTGGATTTCGTGGTGAAGATCTTCCCTCCTCAAGCTCCAATGAAAGAGGTGAGAGAGGGAGGCTTTGACACACGACTTTTGGAGTTTTATATGCTAATGTACCATGATCTACAAGAGCCTAACTACAACAACATGAAATGGAAGCAAACTAAACACAACAAAATGAAATGTAAGAAAAACTAGCTACAACACATGAAATAAACTAGCTATAATGGCATGGGAAGTAAATATAAATACACAAGAGAGATCGAGGCCAATGGATTGGGCCCTTAACCCACAAAGCTTGGCTCTCCGAAACTATATCGATGAAGGATAAACCGAATACTCAGTTTTATTACGAAAAACAATCTCATTGCATAGCCATGAAAGTCACAAAACTCTATTACAAGAGCTAAGAGTCTCCTAGCTATCTCATAAAATTTGAATCCTAATGAGCTCTTGCTCTACCCTATTAAACCTAAATGGTAGCTACAAAAAAAATCCCTAAAAAGTAGGGTGATTTGTCCCCTTTGACTGCAAGAGAAGTGGATATTTTGTTCACTTGGTCTTCCACTTTGCTTGTCGCCTTTGATTTCGAGTTGTTGGAGGGAATCTCGACAATCCTTTAGTTGCCTTTAGGAGTTAAGGAGGTGGTAAACCCCCCCCTATAATCTCACCTTTTTTTTCTATTTTGAGATTTTGATTGCACAATATTCAACAAAAAAATGGCATATATTTGTGATTATCCCACATTTAAACCATATTAGGCATTCAAAATATGACAAGCCTTAATCACCATATACACTAAGCAAAACATATGACCATAATCTAATTAAATGTGAGAAAGATAGACTAATAAAGCTAAAAAGGTGACAATAAACCCCCTCCACATATACCTAATGATGGTGCTCATCACTCGACCACCATCTCGTTCATAATGCTATCACATACAAGGTGCACAAATAAATTGGTGTACCTTCTTGCTTCATGAATTGTTCGAGGCGTGTGAGGACAACTATAAAAGAGCGATCGCATTCATTTATGGATATATAATTTGTTTGCAATGGAAATGGTGTCCATCGAAAGGTCGGGAGCTAGCCCATATCAGAATATCAACCACTCACTCTCGGATAAATGCCATGGCGAACCTCATGGGATCCAAGCGAGTAAGAAGATTAATGAGGCTTCATTCACAAAGTTGGTACCGAAAAATGTTGGGTGTTGTGAAATATAAGGAAAAGGATTCCAAAGGTACTACTAGACGAATACCCGCAGGGAGGTTTGGTTCGAGATAAACCATGACCATACATGGATAACACCAAGATGTGTGCATCTTGAAAAAATCCTAATGAGAGCCCATAATTTTTTGCTAACGGTGGATGAAATCCACACGTAGAGTAATGTCATGTATAGGCATTGCGAGCGCAATTTGGGATGAAAAAAATATATATTCCTCCGAAGCAATGATAACCCAGACCACTAATGGGAGAGACACTAGAAGAATCAAGGAAAGCAGCTAGCTAAAGTGGACCCGCAACACTATCATCGAAGCACACTAGAAAAGACAAATGCATTGAATCAAGGAAACAATGGTCAACATGGGGGTATCAACGAGGTTCATTCCCAAAATTTTCTAAGTTTCAAATTTTAAAGCGACAATACCCATTGTCAAACCTCCCCCTAGTCATTGCATTTCCGGTCATTGGACCACGTTCATAGTCTAAACCAATAGTCCCAACATCCCGATGAGCCAAAGGCTACAAAACCTATGATCCTAGAAAAAATAAAGAAGATGACCAATGTCACCCAAGTTTTAGATCTCACTCAGGGAGGAACCCTAGTTATACTCTACCTCACCCATCTTTTGAGGAAACCACACCCTCTACCTCAATCGTGTCACCCGAGCTCCGGAACCCATCATCTGAAAATGGCCTCCACTTTCGCCTACAATCTCTAACACCATTCCATATGGGAAACTAATTGTTGAGCTGCCTTTTTTGTCCAAAGTTTCATGTTTTTCACTGAATAAATCTATACGTATATTAAGTATTTTATTCTTTTTTATGCATTATTGAGTTATTTAGAGGCATTTAGAGTCGACAGGTTGTTAATTTATGAACTATTCTTGTCCTATTAGTATTTAATGTGAAATGTCATTAATGTTGGGTTCTCTTGTGACAGTGCTTGCAGTTCCTACACCACATTCCTACACTAGGCATTACTGCACCATGTATTCTCGCACTACAAATTCTTGTACCAGTGCAGTGCAAGAAGAGGATGTTGCGAAAGAAAAAATGAGGCTATTGTAGTTGATAACTTCTTTAGTGGTTCAAAGGAAAAATAATAGAAAGTTGGATTAGACATCCAAATTTCTAGCTTATTAGACATGATGTGACAGAGTCTTTACTCAATACAAGTTGATCAAGTATATCATCTAACATGCCCAACATCTCCAATATTCTACAAGTAAAATCTTGTCAAGACAATAAAAACCATTATTGGTACATTGAACATGTTGGGACTTACTAAGACGATGGAGCAAGGATTTCTACTAACATCAACATACTGAGGTATATGGTGATCCCCTTGAACATCCTCAAAAGGAAGAATATTGGGGCAATGTCAACCCAATTGGTGTAAGAAGCTATTACGATGAGGGAAAGTGTGTCACAACGACTCTAATTTTTGACTACCATAGGCAACATGGGGCGAGAGATCCGTATTTCTCAAATATTCAATACCTATGGGCCACGAATGAACATTGATGATAGTTGTGTTTTCAACAATTTTAGTGCTCAGGCCCTTAGAGGTGAACCAATGAAAATCCAAGCCCTAGGAACACAAACCCAAGCTTCCGCTATGTTTCTAATATGGTTGATGGTTTAATTCAACTAATGGAAGGGGATAATACTAGTGCCTATTAATATTGGAGAGTTTACAATCTTGGAACTTGCTGAAGCTATGAAGGAGCTTATTGAAACATCAACAATTGCAAAGATGGTTGAAAACACTCTAGATGATCCACTGCAAGAGGAAACGGACATTCCAAAGGAATCAACACTTCTTGGATGGGAGGACCGAGACTTTATCCTCAATCACATTCTTATTGGAGTTTACGTGCTAGAGTCGAGTAGGTAGCGGCCGAATAGATGTTGACTCTCGGAGAAAATGGAATGACTTTGACGAGAGGAAGGCACAATGGGTGTCCAGCATCAACGCTGCCCAAGAATGTGTGTAGATTCATGATTTTATCTGCGGAAATAGGAAGCAACGCATCGTTTTTGTTGTAATTGATGGAAAAGGGGTGTCATATACATTCAGCAATTCTTTAAGCAAATCGGACCACAGAACTTGCCAGCTTGTGTGTTTCCTTTGCCAAAAATATGATGGAGTTGAATTATTTCCAAAAGTCGGATTCACGAGCAACTCAATGAAATAAATCTTCTCATTGTGATCTTAACCAATTTTTATTAACAAAATAAATCCTAAATTTATATACCATGTAACAATCAATCCAATTAATTAGGAGTAGTGTTTCTACTATATAATAGAGATTGTTGTGCATTGTGAGAGTAGAGATCCTTGGAAGGATTCAAATCCCACCCTTTGAGGTGAAGAGTACATTAATGGAGGAAGTAGGTCGGGGATTGGAGAAGAACGATCAATTATGGAATGGAGCCCAACATTTTAGAAATTGTATCATTTGATTTGATTGAGTATTTATCTAATTCAATTCCTGTATAATATGAATCCGCATTTTAATTTACATTTTCATGTTGCTTTGAATTTTTGAGAGTGATGTGCTATTGTAGTTTCTTTCCAGGGAAGATCGAGTTGGGTGATCGAGCCAATCGACCCATCTCGTTGCTAAATTACTTAGCATTTATTTATTTCAACGCATTGTATTTCCTATTGGTGTGATTTGTTTTATCGCATTTGATTTCCGTGAGTGATTCAAATTCTAATTTTTGCAATTTCATTCTATAGATCTCCTTTATGTTTTGAAATTTAATTATGTAGATTTGATTCATGAATTTAGCAATTTATTTCGAGTTTATTTAGTTAGCAAGCACTTCTTTTATTTGTGTTTTTCATTTTCACTATTTGCGGTGTTCAATTCATTATCTAACAAAATAGATTTTCAATTGAAGAGATTTATAATGGAGATAATAATTATGATATGACCATTGAATTCTAATTTAATTAATTAACATTATCTGAATTCATAAGCATTTTTAATCCTGGAATTTTAAATATTCATCATTATAATAATGCTAGAATTAGCATGAGGAGACTTTTTGGTCCAAGTTCATAAAAATGTCCGACAAAACTCTTTAAGAATATCTACGATCAACAAACTTAATTTCCTTAAATTGAACACTCAAATTCCATTTCATAGATTTCCTTTACGTTTCAATATTTAATTGCATAGGTGGATTTAATGCAATTGTTATTTTAGGATTTATTTCATGTGAAAGAAAACTAGATTAAAAATAGAGTAGATTTAACAAGCGCTTCTTTTCTTATTTTTTACTATTACCTGTTCAATTTATTTTATAACAAAATATTTTTCGAGTTGCACAGATTCAAGGCGGGGATAATGATAATTTCATGTGATTAGATATTCATATTGTTTGACACTTATAGAAATTTAAATCATTACATGGAATTGATCTCGGTATTTTAAGAAACAACATTCATTTAAATACCATGATTAGTTTGAATACATTTTTTAACATAAGTAGAGTGTCCAGAAACTTAAAGATATCCACGATTAATGATTTGAAATTCTGAATTAAACATTGCAATTCCTTTCTAGCATCATTCGAAAGAAGCATTTTAAGTATAGATTTTAAATAGTTATTTATTTTATTCTTTCATATTTACGGTGTAGTTTTAGCCTTTTAAGAAGCTTTGCATTCTTTATTTCCTACATATATTATTAATTTGCGATTAGTGAAATGTTTGATTTCTTTTCTGAATTATTTCCTTTTCAAATTATTTTTTAGGGTTTTGATTTTACAAATCGCACGATAGTATTCGAGCATATATTGTGCTACGTCTCTATGTCTTACGACCCCGAATTTACCATTTAAATGTGGGTATAAATCTAGCATTTATATGTCCCAAAGCTAATAAGAAAAAATTGGAGATGGAGTTTGAATCCGTAATTCGATTATTACAACGAGTTACCAACACATAATTTTCACCCGGGTCCATGTTATATTTATTATTGGATTCAAGTTCTATAATAGTCACCGCCCCTATATTACACCTCAAATCACTACCACTTTGCACACCCATTATCACTACCACTCCAACCCATCATTTCAATTCCACCCATCCCTGTTTTTCATCCATGCCAGTCCATAGTCTACTCAACCTTTGCAGGTAAAATAACATTCTGCAAAAACATTCGTAGAAGTCCATTTCCGGTGGAAAACCACTATAAATTATATTTGAGGAACCATCCACAATGAGTGAGGATGATCTTTAGGGATGGCCAACAACCAAATTATTTAATTCCATTCGGGTAGTTGCACACGCAAGCAGATAATTCCGGAGGCAACCAAGCAACTCAAAGAGGAGTGCACTCAATATTTGTTTACTTTGAGTCAAGTGGACTCAATCACTATTTTTTAGGGAGTCATTGGTAGCTTCCCTATAGAATAAATAGAGAAAATCTAGAGCTAGGAAGGGTCGAACTTTGTTGCAAGCTACCGAGCTTTTTATTATTTTACTCACTGATCAAACTTTCACAAATTTATTAGGTTATTCTTTTATGAAATGAGCGGACTGATTTCATTTTCATTGATTTAAGTTTTAGAGAGCTAGGCTTGTGGGTTAGGGCCCAATCCATGTGCCTCGGCCTCTCTCTCCTATATTTGTTCTCTGCTTTACATCATTTCATTAGTTCCACTTCGATAATTTTGTTTATGTTTTAAGTTGTTGTTTAGTTTTGATTTTAGTGTGCTTGTTGTAGGGTTTCATTTGCTTGTGAGTAATAGAGATAGAGAAGAAAAACCAAAAAAAATTGTGGATCAAGACCCCCTTCTCATCTCTTTCAATACGACTTGAGGAGGGGAAAACCTTCCCACGGACTCAAAACTGATTTCATGTTCACTATTTCCGAGATTAAAAGTAGAGTTGCATTACCATTTTTTCAATCTCCCTTTGTACTATATTTTTTAAGAATTTGTTTGTTTCTTTGCGCATAAGTTAGCGAGGTTGATTGAAAGAATTATTGTTAAAACCCTAGAGCAACTCCGTGGTGCCTCCCCACTTCATTCTCCATCTCTACTGTCTTCACAGTGCACTACTGCAGTGTTAAGCCCTCCATTCTCGCCTCTTTCCCTGCTTACTCTCACTGTCTTTGCACCCACCTCTTTATTCATAAAAACACTTAAACCATTCAACTCGCTTTCGATTCCTTTGTTTTTATTAGTCACGTTTCTACCCTTTTAACACAAAACACTTGAAAACCATTGGAATTCAACCTACGCCCTTGCTCCTCAAACTCCCTCCTATCGTACTTCGCTCCATCGCATATCACGCCTGCGTCTCTGAACAACACTTCCACCACTCCTCCAAGCTGCAGCTGATATTGCGATGTTACATATTACGTGATTGCAACCTTTTGCCTTTTTGCAAATCACATTTCCTACCTGTCGATCCGCTCCTTGTTAACGCTTATCGCTCATGTTTTCCGATTGCGATATTGGTATCGCGCTCCACCACTAGTCCCACCACCTTGTCATTTGACTCATCGCAAATCGCAAATCACACTTTTATTTGGTTCCCGTTAACACTTACCACTCCAAACGCCGCACTGCAATAACTCTCCATACTCCATTACATCGTACATCGTAAATCACATCTTTTTATTTGGTTCTCGTTAACACTTACCACTCCAAATGCCAATAGTGATAACTCTCCGTCACTCTCGTTGCATCGCACATCGCAAATCACATTTTTAATTTTTTTCCGTGAACACTTACCACTCCAAACGTCGATTGAAATAATCGTTGTCATACTCTACCAGTGGCCCTACCTCCACATCATCCCATTTCATTTCGCATTTCACAGTTTTTATCCCATTGCATTTCGCATTTCGCAGCTTTTTTATCCTATCGCATATCGCATATCGCGTCCACTCCAGAACAACACTTACGTTATCCCTCGAGTTTTTCCATATCGTATATCGCATATCGCACCTGTCCCCTCCATCACAAATCTGCCATCACACTTTTTCAAAATCATTACTGCTCCATAACATTTTTTGCGCTATAATAAGTTTTAATAAGGCTTAAACCCCCTCTTTCCACCTCTATGCCTTGTTCAATGTGGTGAGACCTCCATTAGAACTTTTAGCTTGTTTTCCTCCAAATTGCAAGCCACACTTTCTGTCAATTTTTAATTTATCTTGAATAGTTGCATGGTTCGAAGCATGATAGCATGGTAAATAGATCAAAGGATAAGTATGGTGTGTTTAGCTGATTGGCCTAGCTAGGTGCAACTTAGTTTAGTTTCTTTTCATTCAGTTCCTTTTTTTCAGATTAAATTAGTTTCCTTTATGTCATTTCCTTTCGCAATTTAAGTTAGTTTCATTCCGTCAGTTCCTTCCCGACAATTTACTTTCTAGTTCTTATCATATTTTAAGAAATAGCACCCCTTGAGTAAAGCGAAGAGGATGACATGAGTAAAATGCATCTCATTGTGTATATAGCAATGTCACCTCCAAGTTTTTACGAACCCAGGGTTGATAAATTAAAGTGAGGCAACCCTCAGGAGTTACAAACACTCTTGGTACAATACTAGGGCTCACGACTTTTTGGCAACTGTTTTTGGGGAGGTGTTTAGTAGATGCTTTGATTTTTTTTAAGAATTATTTTTCTGCTTTCCTTTATTTTCATGTTATTTTAGAAATATTGAAAAAAAAATATCTAATTTTCATGCCTCGTAGGAGTAGAAATACTCAAAGACAAATCTTACCTAAAACCCCCCACATCACCTCTTAGCCACCCTTCACTCTTCTTTGGTGGCGGTGAGATAGAAATTCCTATACGGAGAGCCTTTTGAATACTTCGAGGAACCTATTGGGGAAGAAGAAGAAGACCTTAGTCCAAGCGAGGGACACGCTTCACCTATCTTAACCATGGGCCGGGATCCGAGAGATCCTTTCCCATAAGAGAGGCGGATGGGAAACTAAGATGAAAAACATTAGCCCCTTAGCTCTTCCACACTTCCATGGACTTACCTCCCGAGGATACTAACACATTCATGCTTGAATTTGTTGTTGTTTGTGAGGACTTGTGACTACAATTCGATGATCGAGAAGTTGAAGCTATTCCCATCCACCCTTAAGGATGCAACCTTGCGGCTGGTTCATAGGGTCTTCTTGGGGATAACATCACTACACAGGGCACAAATGGAAGAGACATTCGAGTAGCAAATAACAAAATTACCGTAGGTCCAAGGAAACCAAGGATGAGATATTTAAGAATAATTTAGAGTCGGATGAATCCTTAGAGGAATATGAAGAGAGGTTTCAATTGAACTATAAGAGAGCCAACTATACTCTTGATCTTGAATCACTTAAACTTGTACTTCTTCGAGGGATCGGAAGAAGAGATTATAGAAACCTTGAATATTCTATCAGGAGGAAATATCTACCAACAACCCTATGAAGCAATCAAAACATGCTTTTGGTACCATTCTAGGGCATTTAGGGAAGAAGTGTAGAGCTAGCCGAAAGTACATCCAATACCCCTTCCTCTTCCACCTCCATCAAAGATGAGATTGGGAATATGTTGGAGGACCTCAAGAGTGACATGTTGCACTCCCTTTACTTTGCAAATGGACACCATCTAGGTCAAGAGGAAGCAAAAGAGCCTTGGCTATATTTTGTCCCTAGATGTACCAGAAGCACCCAAGAAATGAATGTCCATTGAATGTCATGAGAGGTTTGCTTAGTCTGCGTGAAGAGAATCGTGCCAAAAATAAGTGTCCCTCCTTACCTAAACTTAAGGCTATATATCAATGTGGGGAAACAAAGCTAGAGAAACTTTGTTTCATCAACCACGAGAGACCTCAAGTCCCTAGGCCATATTAACAAGGTATGCCAGTGCACCTTACTCTTATTATCACAACAATCGGGAGAGCACCATGCAACCTTGGTACACCCCACCGATGTGAGTCCTCCTTTATTGCTCTAATCAAACCACACAAGCAAAAGTGCATGTTCATTCAATTAACATCTATAAATCTATGATGAAAATGGTGGAAAATATGAGTTTACTTTTATAAGAAAAACCTACCAATGCATTTGAATTAAAAAACCTAACTCAACATTCACAAAATGTTCATGATAAATAAAACAACCTATCTATCATTTCCAAGAAACCATAAACTGGGGAAGAAATTTTGGATTTCGTGGTGAAGATCTTCCCTCCTCAAGCTCCAATGAAAGAGGTGAGAGAGGGAGGCTTTGACACACAAATTTTGGAGTTTTATATGCTAATGCTACCATGATCTACAAGATCCTAACTACAACAACATGAAATGGAAGCAAACTAGACACAGACAAAATGAAATGTAAGAAAAACTAGCTACAACACATGAAATAAACTAGCTACAATGGCATGGAAAGTAAACATAAATACACAAGAGAGATCGAGGCCAATGGATTGGGCCCTTAACCCACAAGCTTGGCTCTGCGAAACTATATCGGTGAAGGATAAACTGAATACTCAGTTTTATTACAGAAAACAATCTCATTACATAGCCATGAAAGTCACGAAAACTCTATTACAAGAGCTAAGAGTCTCCTAGCTATCTATAAAATTTGAATCCCTAATGAGCTCTTTGCTCTACCCTATTTAAACCTAAATGGTAGCTACAAAAAAACTCCCTAAAAATGTAGGTGATTTTGTCCCCTTTGAATGCAAGAGAAGTGGATCTTTCGTTCACATCGGTCTTCCACTTTGCTTGGTCGCCTTTGATTTCGAGTTGTTGGAGGGAATCTTGACAATCCTTTAGTTGCCTTTAGGAGTTAAGGAGGTGGTAAACCCCCCTATAATCTCACCTTGTTTTGTCTACTTTTGAGATTTTGATTGCACAATATTCAACAAAAAAATGGCATATATTTGTGATTATCCCTACATTTAAACCATATTAGGCATTCGAAATATGACAAGCCTTAATCACCATATACACTAAGAACATATGACCATAATGTAATTAAATGTGAGAAAGATAGACTAATAAAGCTAAAAGGTGACAATAAACCCCTCCACATATACCTAATGATGGTGCTCATCACGACCACCATCTCTGTTGCTGAACACTCAACGTACGAGTGCACAAATAAATTGGTGTACCTTCTTGCTTCATGAATTGTTCGAGGCGTGTGAGGACAACTATAAAAAGAGCGATTGCATTCATTTATGGATATATAATTTTTGCGATGGAAATGGTGTCCATCGAAAGGTCGGGAGCTAGCCCATATCGTGAATATCAACCACTCACTCTCGGGTAAATGCCATGGCGAACCTCATGGGATCCAAGCGATAAGAAGATTAATGAGGCTTCATTCACGAGGTTGGTACCAGAAAAATGTTGGGTGTTGTGAAATATACGGAAAGGATTCCAAAGGTACTACTAGACGAATACCGCAGGAGGTTTGGTTCGAGATAAACCATGACCATAAATGGATAACACCAAGATGTGTGCATCACGAAAACATTCCTAATGAGAGCCCATAATTTTTTGCTAACGGTGGATGAAATCCACACGAGAGTAATGTCATGTATAGGAATTGCGAGTGCAATTTGGGATGAAAAAACATATATATTCCTCCGAAGCAATGATAACCTGACCACTAATGGGAGAGACACTAGAAGAATCAAGGAAGCGACTAGCTAAAGTGGACCCGCAGACCTATCATCAAGCACCTAGAAAGACAAATGCATTGAATCAAGGAAACAATGGTCAACATGGGGGTATCAGCGGGTTCATTCCCAAAATTTTCTAAGTTTCAAATTTTAAGGCGGCCAATACCCATTGTCAAACCTCCCCTAGTCATTGCATTTCCGGTCATTGGACCACGTTCATAGTATCTAAACCAATAGTCCCAACATCTCGATAGCCAAAGGCTACAAAACCTATGATCCTAGAAAAAAGAAAGAAGATGACCAATGTCACCCAAGTTTTAGATCTCACTCGGGAGGAACCCTAGTTATACTCTGCCTCACCCATCTTTTGAGGAAACCACACCCTCTACCTCAATCGTGTCACCCGGCTCTGGAACCCATCATCGAAAATGGCCTCCACTTACACTACAATCTCTAACACCATTCCATATGGGAAACTAATTGTTGAGCTGCCTTTTTTGTCCAAAGTTTCATGTTTTTTCTATTGAATAAATCTATACGTATATTAAGTATTTTATTCTTTTTTATGCATTATTGAGTTATTTAGAGGCATTTAGAGTCTGACGGTTGTTAATTTATGAACTATTCTTGTCCTATTAGTATTTAATGTGAAATGTCATTAATGTTGGGTTCTCTTGTGATGGTGCTTGCAGTTCCTACACCACATTCCTACACTAGGCATTACTGCACCATGTATTTCCTGCTACAAATTCTTGTACCGAGCGGTGCAAGAAGAGGATGTTGCGAGAAAGAAAAAATGAGAGCTATTGTAGTTGATAACTTCTTTAAGTGGTTCAAAGGAAAATAATAGAAGTTGGATTAGACATCCAAATTTCTAGCTTATTAGACATGATGTGACAGAGTCTTTACTAATACAAGTTGATCAAGTATATCATCTAACATGCCCAACATCTCCAATATTCTACAAGTAAAATCTTGTCAAGACAATAAAAACCATTATTGGTACATTGAACATGTTGGGACTTACTAAGACGATTAGACAAGGATTTCTACTAACATCAACATCGAGGTATATGGTGATCCCCTTGAACATCCTCAAAAGGAAGAATATTGGGGCAATGTCAACCCAATTGGTGTAAGAAGCTATTACGATGAGGGAAAGTGTGTCACAACGACTCTAATGTTTGACTACCATAGGGCAACATGGGGCAGAGATCCGTATTTCTCAAATATTCAATACCTATGGGCCACTGAATGAACATTGATGATAGTTGTGTTTTCAACAATTTTAGTGCTCAGAGCCCTTAGAGGTGAACCAATGAAAATCCAAGCCCTAGGAACACAAACCCAAGCTTCCGCTATGTTTCTAATATGGTTGATGGTTTAATTCAACTAATGGAAGGGGATAATACTAGTGCCTATTAATATTGGAGATTTTACAATGTTGGAACTAGCAAAGCTATGAAGGAGCTTATTGAAACATCAACAATTGCAAAGATGGTTGAAAACACTCTAGATGATCCACACGAGAGAAACCGGACATTCCAAAGGAATCAACACTTCTTGGATGGGAGGACAGGGACTTTATCCTCAATCACATTCTTATTGGAGTTTACGTGCTAGAGTCGAGAGGATAGCGACGGCAATAAGATGTTGACTCTCGGAGAAAATGGAATGACTTTGACAGAGGAAGGCACAATGGGTGTAGCCCGCATCACACGTGCGCGAGAATGTGTGTAGATTCATGATTTTCTCGCGGAAATAGGAAGCAACGCATCGTTTTTGTTGTAATTGATGGAAAAGGGGTGTCATATACATACAGCAATTCTTTAAGCAAATCGGACAACAGGAACTTGCCAATACATGTGTTTCCTTTGCCAAAAATATGATGGAGTTGAATTATTTCCAAAATTTGGATTCATGACAACTCAATGGGAAATAAATCTTCTCACTTGTGATCTTAACCAATTTTTTATTAACAAAATAAATCCTAAATTTATATACCATGTAACAATCAATCCAATTAATTAGGAGTAGTGTTGCTACTATATAATAGAGATTGTTGTGCATTGGGGGTAAGTAGAGATCCTTGGAAGGATTCAAATCCACCGTGAGGTGAAGAGTACATTAATGGAGGAAGTAGGTCGAGGATTGGGAGAAGAACGATCAATTATGGAATGGAAGCCCAACATTTAGAATTTGTATCATTTGATTTGATTGAGTATTTATCTAATTCAATTCCGTAGCAATATGAATCCACATTTAATTTACATTTTCATGCTGCTTTGAATTTTTTGAGGTGATGTGCTATTGTAGTTTCTTTCAGGAAGATCGAGTTGGGTGATCGAGCCAATCGACCATCTCGTGTTGCTAAATTACTTAGCATTTATTTATTTCAACTGCATTGTATTTCCTATTGGTGTGATTTGTTTCCTTGCATTTGATTTCTGCGTGAGTGATTCAAATTCTAATTCTGCAATTTTCATTCTATAGATCTCCTTTATGTTTTGAAATTTAATTATGTAGATTTGATTCATGAATTTAGCAATTTATTTCGAGTTTATTTGGTTAGTAAGCACTTCTTTTATTTGTGTTTTTCATTTTCACTATTTGCAGTGTTCAATTCATTATCTAACAAAATAGATTTTCAATTGAAGAGATTTATAATGGAGATAATAATTATGATATGACCATTGAATTCTAATTTAATTAATTAACATTATCTAGGGAATTCATAAGCATTTTTTAATCCTGGAATTTTAAATATTCATCATTATAATAATGCTGAATTAGCATGAGGAGAATTTTGGTCCAAGTTCATAAAAATGTCAAAGCAAAACTCTTTAAGAATATCTACGATCAACAAACTTAATTTCCTTAAATTGAACACTGAAATTCCATTTCATAGATTTCCTTTACGTTTCAATATTTAATTGCATAGGTGGATTTAATGCAATTGTTATTTTAGGATTTATTTACATTTGAAAGAAACTAGATTAAAAATAGAGTAGATTTAACAAGCGCTTCTTTTCTTATTTTTACTATTACCTGTTCAATATATTTTATAACAAAATATTTTTTAGAGTTGCACGGATTCAAGGCGGGGATAATGATAATTTCATGTGATTAGCTATTCATATTGTTTGACACTTATAGTAATTTAAATCTATTACATGGAATTGATCTCGGTATTTTTAAGAAACAACATTTATTTAAATACCATGATTAGTTTGAATACATTTTTTAACATAAGTAGAGTGTCCCAGAAACTTAAAGATATCCACGATTAATGATTTGAAATTCTAATTAAACATTGCAATTCCTTTCTAGCATCATTCGAAAGAAGCATTTTAAGTACTGATTTTAAATAGTTATTTATTTTATTCTTTCATATTTACGGTGTAGTTTTAGCCTTTTAAGAAACTTTTGCATTCTTTATTTCCTACATATATTATTAATTTGCGAGTGTGAAATGTTTGATTTCTTTTCCTGAATTATTTCCTTTTCAAATTATTTTTTAGGGTTTTGATTTTACAAATCTGCCAGTATTTGTCATACGGCATATATTGTGCTACGTCTCTATTTCTTACGACCCCGAATTTACCATTTAAATGTGGGTATAAATCTAGCATTTATATGTCCCAAAGCTAATAAGAAAAAATTGGAGATGGAGTTTGAATGCAGCAATTCAGGTATATTACAACGAGTTACCAACACATAATTTTCACCTGGTCCATGTTATATTTATTATTGGATTCAAGTTCTATAATAGTCACCGCCCCTATATTACACCTCAAATCACTACATTTGCACACCCATTATCACTACCACTCCAACCCATCATTTCAATTCCACCCATCCCTGCTTTTTCATCCATGCCAGTCCATAGTCTACTCAACCTTTGCAGATAAAATACATCACTGCACAAACATTCGAGAGAAGTCCATTTCCGGTGGAAAACCACTATAAATTATATTTGAGGAACCATCCACAATGAGTGAGGATGATCTTTAGGGATGGCCAACAACCAAATTATTTAATTCCATTCAGGGTAGTCGCACATCGCGAGCAGAGAATTCCGGAGGTAACCAAGCAACTCAAGAGAGTGCATCTCAATATTTGTTTACTTTGAGTCAAGTGGACTCAATCACTATTTTTTGGGAGCCATTGGTAGCTTCCCTATAGAATAAATAGAGAAAATCTAGAGCTAGGAATGGGTGTCGAACTTTGTTGCAAGCTAGCGAGCTTTTTTATTATTTTACTCAACGATCAAACTTTCACAGAAATTTATGAGGTTATTCTTTTATGAAATGAGCGGACCGATTTCATTTGTCGATTTAAGTTTTAGAGAGCTAGGCTTGTGGGTTAGGGCCCAATCAATGTGCCTCGACCTCTCTCCTATATTTGTTCTCTGCTTTTCAGTCATTTCATTAGTTCCACTTCGATAATTTTGTTTATGTTTTGAAGTTCGTTGTTTAGTTTTGATTTTAGTGTCTTGTTGTAGGTTTCATTTGCTTGTGAGTAATAGAATAGAGAAGAAAAACCAAAAAAAATTGTGGATCAAGACCCCCTTCTCATCTCTTTCAATACGAGCTCGAGGAGGACAAACCTTCCACGGACTCAAAATTGATTTCTATTCACTATTTCTGAGATTAAAAGTAGAGTTGCATTACCATTTTTTCAATCTCCCTTTGTCACTGTATTTTTAAGAGTTTGTTTGTTTCTTTGCGCATAAGTTAGCGAGGTTGATTGCAGGAATTATTGTTAAAACCCTAGAGCAACTCCGTGGTGCCTCCCCACTTCATTCTCCATCTCTCGTCTTTCACAATCTGCGTACACGTTGTTACACCCTCCATTTCTGCCCTTTCCTCGCTTACTCTCCACTGCTCGCACCCACCTCTTTATTCATAAAAACATTCTTAAACCATTCAACTCGCTTTGATTCCTTTGTTTTTATTAGTCACGATTTCCTCACCCTTTTTAACACAAAACACTTGAAAACCATTGGAATTCAACCTACGCCCTTGCTCCTCAAACTCCCTCCTATCGTACTTCGCTCCATCGCATATCACGACTCGTTCATCGAACAACACTTCCACCACTCCTCCAGTACGCGATATTGCGATATATTACATATTGCAGTGCAACCTTTGGCCTTTTTGCAAATCACATTTCACCTACATCCGATCCGCTCCTTGTTAACACTTATCGCTCATGTTTTCCGATTGCGATATTGGTATCGCGCTCCACCACTGAAATTTCCACCACCTTGTCATTTGACTCATCGCAAATCGCAAATCACACTTTATTTAGTTCCCGCTAACACTTACCACTCCAAATGCCGACGTCGCAATAACTCTCCATACTCCATTACATCGTACATCATAAATCACATCTTGTTTGGTCTCTCGTTAACACTTACCACTCCAAATGCCAATAGTGATAACTCTCCGTACTCTCGCTGCATCGCATCATCGCAAATCACATTTTTAATTTTTTTCCGTGAACACTCATCCACTCCAAACGCCGATTGAAATAATCGTTGTCATACTCTGCAGTGGCCCTACCTCCACATCATCCCATTTCATTTCGCATTTCGCTGTTTTTTATCCCATTGCATTTTCGCATTTCGCAGTTTTTATCCTATCGCATATCGCATATCGCGTCCCACTCCCGAACAACACTTACGTTATCCCTCGAGGTTTTTCCATATCGTACATCGCATATCGCACGCCATCTCCCTCCATCCCAAATGCGCATCACACTTTTCAAATCATTTCGCTCCACATAACATTTTTGCGCTATAATAAGTTTTTAATAAGGCTTAAACCCCCTCTTTCACCTCTATGCCTTGTTCAATGTGATTTGTCAGACTCTCCATTAGAACTTGCATGTTTTCCTCCAAATTGCAAAGCCACACTTTGTCAATTTGACTTTATCTTGAATAGTTGCATGGTTCGAAGCATGATAGCATGGTAAATAGATCAAAGGATAAGTATGGTGTGTTTAGACCTGATTGGCCTAGCTAGGTGCAACTTAGTTTAGTTTCTTTTTCATTCGGTTCTTTTCTGCATTAAATTAGTTTCCTTTATGTCATTTTCTCTGCAATTTAAGTTAGTTTCATTCATCCACTGCGTTCCTTCGCCAATTTACTTTCTAGTTCTTATCATATTTTAAGAAATAGCACCCCTTAGTATAGCAGAAGAGGATGACATGAGTAGAAATGCATCTCATTGTGTATATAGCACTGTCACCTCCAAGTTTTTACGAACCACAGGTTGATAAATAAAGTAGAGCAACCCTGGAGTTGCATCACTCTTGGTACAATACTAGGGCTCACGACTTTTTTGGCACGCGTTTTTGGGGAGGTGTTTAGTAGATGCTTTGAATTTTTTTTAAGAATTATTTTCTCACTTTCCTTTATTTTCATGTTATTTTAGAAAATATTGAAAAAAAAATATCTAATTTTCATGCCTCGTAGGAGTAGAAATACTCAAAGACAAATATTACCTAAAAACCCCACACATCACCTCTTAGCCACCCTTCACTCTTCTAGGGCAGTGAGATAGAAATTCCTATAGGGAGAGCCTTTTGAATACTTTCGAGGAACCTATTGGGAAGGAGAGAAGACCTTGGTCAGCGAGGGACCGCTTCACCTATCTTAACCATGGTCGATCCGGAGATCCTTTCCCATAAGAGAGGCGGATGGGAAACTAAGATGAAAAACGATTAGCCCTCACCTCTTCCACACTTCCATGGACTTACCTCTGAGGATACTAACACATTCATGTTTGAATTTGTTGTTGTTTGTAGGACTTGTGACTACAACTCGATGATCAGAAGTTGAAGCTATTACCATCTACCCTTAGGATGCAACCTTGCTTGCTGGTTCATGGGTCTTCTTTGGGATAACATCACTACACTGCACAAATGGAAGAGACATTCGGTAGCAAATAAAGATTATCAGTAGGTCCAAGGAAAACCCAAGGATGAGATATTTAAGAATAATTTAGGGTACGGATGAATCCGTAGAGGAATATGAAAGAGAGGTTTCAATTGAACTATAAGAGAGCCAACTCATACTCTTGATCTTGAATCACTTAAACTTGTACTTCTTCTGAGGATCGGAAGAGATGATAGAAACCTTGAATATTCTATCGAGGAGGAAATATCTACCAACAACCCTATGAAGCAATCAAAATTGTCTTCTGGTACCATTCTAGGGCATTTAGGAAGAAGTGCAGAGCTAGCCAAGTACATCCAATACCCCTTCCTCTTCCACCTCCATCAAAGATGAGACTGGGAATATGGTTGGAGACCTCAAGAGTGACATGTTGCACTCATTTACTTTGGCAAATGGACACCATCTAGGTCAAGAGGAAGCAAAAAGAGCCTTGTCTATATTTGTCCTAGATGTACCAGGAAGCACCCAAGAAATGAATGTCCATTTAATGTCATAGAGGTTTTCTTAGTCCATGAAGAGAATCATGCACAAAATAAGTGTCCCTCCTTACCTAAACTAAGGCCATACATATATCAATGTGGGGAAACAAAGCTAGAGAAACTTTGTTTCATCAACCGTAGAAAGGCCTCAAGTCCCTAGGCCAGTATCAACAAGGTATGCCGAGGTGCACCTTACTCTTATTATCACAACAATCGCGAGAGCACTCCATGCAACCTTGGTAGCACGACCTCGGTGGAGTCCTCCTTTATTGCTCTAATCAAACCTGCAAGCAAAACACATGTTCATTCAATTAACATCTATAAATCTATGATGAAAATGGTGGAAAATATGAGTTTAATTTAATAAGAAAAACCTACCAATGCATTTGAATAAAAACCCTAACTCAACATTCACAAAATGTTCATGATAAATAAAACAACCTAACTATCATTTCCAAGAAACCATAAACTGGGAAGAAATTTTGGATTTCGTGGTGAAGATCTTCCCTCCTCAAGCTCCAATGAAAGAGGTGAGAGAGGGAGGCTTTGACACACAACTTTGGAGTTTTATATGCTAATGCTACCATGATCTACAAGAGCCTAACTACAACAACATGAAATGGAAGCAAACTAAACACAGACAAAATGAAATGTAAGAAAACTAGCTACAACACATGAAATAAACTAGCTACGATAGCATGGGAAGTAAACATAAATACACAAGAGAGATCGAGGCCAATGAATTGGGCCCTAACCCACAAGCTTGGCTCTACGAAACTATATCGATGAAGGATAAACCCTGAATACTCAGTTTATTACAGAAAACAATCTCATTACATAGCCATGAAAGTCACAAAAACTCTATTACAAGAGCTAAGAGTCTCCTAGCTATCTATAAAATTCTGAATCCTAATGAGCTCTTTCTCTACCCTATTAAACCTAAATGGTAGCTACAAAAAAACTCCCTAAAAAGTAGGTGATTTGTCCCCTTTGACTGCAAAGAGAAGTGGATATTTTGTTCACATCGGTCTTCCACTTGCTTAGTCGCCTTTGATTTTCGAGTTGTTGGAGGGAATCTTGACAATCCTTTAGTTGCCTTTAGGAGTTAAGGAGGTGGTAAACCCCCCTATAATCTCATCCTTTTTTTCTACTTTTGAGATTTTGATTGCACAATATTCAACAAAAAAATGACATATATTTGTGATTATCCCACATTTAAACCATATTAGGCATTCGAAATATGACAAGCCTTAATCACCATATACACTAAGACAACATATGACCATAATGTAATTAAATGTGAGAAAGATAGACTAATAAAGCTAAAAAAGGTGACAATAAACCCCTCCATCATATACTCTAATGATGGTGCTCATCACGTACCACCACTCTTTGTTCGAACATCTTGATGTACGGTGCACAAATAAATTGGTGTACCTTCTTGCTTCATGAATTGTTCGAGGCGTGTGAGGACAACTATAAAAGAGCGCATCGCATTCATTTATGGATATATAATTTGTTTGCGATGGAAATGGTGTCCACCGAAAGGTCGGGAGCTAGCCCATATCATGAATATCAACCACTCACTCTCGGGTAAATGCCATGGAGAACCTCAGTGGGATCCAAGCGGTAAGAAGATTAATGAGGCTTCATTCACGAGGTTGGTACCAAAGAAAAATGTTGGGTGTTGTGAAATATACGGAAAGGATTCCAAAGGTACTACTAGACGAATACTGCAGAGGCTTTGCGTTCAGAGATAAACCATGACCATACATGGATAACACCAAGATGTGTGCATCTAGAAAAAATTCCTAATGAGAGCCCATAGATTTTTTTGCTAACGGTGGAGTGAAATCCACACGAGAGGTAATGTCATGTGATAGGCATTGCGGTGCAATCTGGGATGAAAAAAATATATATTCCTCGCGAAGAAATGATAACCCGACCACTAATGGGAGAGACACTAGCAGAATCAAGGAAGCGAGCTAGCTAAAGTGGACCCTATAACCTATCATCAAGCACCTAGAAAGACAAATGCATTGAATCAAGGAAACAATGGTCAACATGGGGGTATGAGAGGTTCATTCCCAAAATTTTCTAAGTTTCAAAGTTTAAGGCAAGCAATACCCATTGTCAAACCTCCCCTCAGTCATTGCATTTCCGGTCATTGGACCACGTTCATGAGTACTGAAACCAATAGTCCCAACATCCCGACAGCCAGAAAGGCTACAAAACCTATGATCCTAGAAAAAAGAAAGAAGATGACCAATGTCACCCAAGTTTTAGATCTCACTCGGGGAGGAACCCTAGTTATACTCTACCTCACCCATCTTTTGAGGAAACCACACCTCTACCTCATTCGTGTCACCCAGCCTCCGGAACCCATCACTTGAAAATGGCCTCCACTTCCACTACAATCTCTAACACCATTCCATATGGGAAACTAATTGTTAGTGCCTTTTTTGTCCAAAGTTTCATGTTTTTTCAATGAATAAATCTATACGTATATTAAGTATTTTATTCTTTTTTATGCATTATTGAGTTATTTAGAGGCATTTAGAGTGGCAGGTTGTTAATTTATGAACTATTCTTGTCCTTTGTTTAGTATTTAATGTGAAATGTCATTAATGTTGGGTTCTCTTGTGACAGGGTGCTTGCCAGTTCCTACACCACATTCCTACACTAGGCATTCCGCACCATGCATTCTGCTACAAATTCTTGTACCCTGAGCGGTGCAAGAAGAGGATGTTGCGTAAAGAAAAATGAGATACTTGTAGTTGATAACTTCTTTAGTGGTTCAAAGGAAAATAATAGAAGTTGGATTAGACATCCAAATTTCTAGCTTGTTTAGACATGATGTGACGAGTCTTTACTAATACAAGTTGATCAAGTATATCATCTAACATGCCCAACATCTCCAATATTCTACAAGTAAAATCTTGTCAAGACAATAAAAAGCCATTATTGGTACATTGAACATGTTGGGACTTACTAAGACGATGGAGCAAGGTTTCTACTAACATCAACATCGAGGTATATGGTAGATCCCCTGAACATCCTCGAAAAGGAAGAATATTGGGGCAATGTCAACCCAATTGGTGTAAGAAGCTCATTACGATGAGGGAAAGTGTGTCACAACGACTCTAATGTTTGACTACCATAGGCAACATGTAGAGATCCGTATTTCTCAAATATTCAACACACTATGGGCCACTGAATGAACATTGATGATGGTTGTGTTGTCAACAATTTTAGTGCTCGTGCCCTTAGAGGTGAACCAATGATATCCAAGCCCTAGGAACACAAACCCAAGCTTCCGCTATGTTTCTAATATGGTTTGATGGTTTAATTCAACTAATGGAAGGGGATAATACTAGGCCTATTAATATTGGAGAGTTTTACAATGTTGGAACTGCTGAAGCTATGAAGGAGCTTATTGAAACATCAACAATTGCAAAGATGGTTGAAAACACTCTAGATGATCCACGTTTGAGAGAAACGCGAGATTCCAAAGGAATCCACACTTCTTGGATGGGAGGAGACCGAGAGACTTTATCCTCAATCACACTTTCTTATTGGAGTTTACGTGCTAGAGCCGAGGCAGCGACGTCACAGATGTTTTCGACTCTCGGAGAAAATGGAGATGAGCTTTGACGGAGTGAAGGCACAATGGGTGTTCCAGACTATCGCTCATTTGCTCAAGAATGTGTGTAGATTCATGATTTTCTCCTGCGGAAATAGGAAGCAACGCATCGTTTTGTTGTAACTGATGGAAAAGGGGTGTCATATACATTACGCGCGAATTCTTTAAGCAAATCGGACGACGGATCGTGCCAGCGTGTGTTTTCCTTTGCCCGAAAATAGTGATGGAGTTGAATTATTTCCAAAAGGCCGGATTCACGGCAACTCGATAGAGGAAATAAATCTTCTCATTGTGATCTCAACCAATTTTATTAACAAAATAAATCCTAAATGTAGCAGACGATGTAACAATCCAATGCAATTAGAGTAGAGGCAGTGCTACATATAACAGAGATTGTCGTGTATTGAGTGGGATCCGGAAGGATCCAAATCCTGTGAGGTGAAGAGTACATCAATGGAGGAAGTAGGTCGGGGATTGGAGAAGAAACGATCAATTATGGAATGGAGCCCAACATTTAGAATTTGTATCATTTGATTTGATCGAGTATTTATCTAATTCAATTTACTGCACACACATGAATCCGCATTTTAATTTACATTTTCATGTTGCTTTGAATTTTTGAGTGTGATGTGCTATTGTAGTTTCTTTCCAGGAAGATCGAGTAGGGTGATCGAGCCAATCGGCCATCGTCGTTTGCTAAATTACTTAGCATTTATTTATTTCACTCGCATTTGTATTTCCTATTGGTGTGATTTGTTTCTATCGCATTTGATTTCTGCGTGAGTGATTCAAATTCTAATTCGCAATTTTCATCCTATAGATCTCCTTTACGTTTTGAAATTTAATTATGTGATTTGATTCATGAATTTGTGCGAATTTATTTCAGAGTTTATTTAGTTAGCAAGCACTTCTTTTATTTGTGTTTTTCATTTTCCAATATTTGCGAGTGTTCAAATTCATTATCTAACAAAATAGATTTTCAATTGAAGAGATTTATAATGGAGATAATAATTATGATATGACCATTGAATTCTAATTTAATTAATTAACATTATCTAGGCATTCATAAGCATTTTTTAATCCTGGAATTTTAAATATTCATCATTATAATAATGCTAGAATTAGCATGAGGAGAATTTTGGTCCAAGTTCATAAAAATGTCTCAGAAACTCTTTAAGAATATCTACGATCAACAAACTTAATTTCCTTTAAATTGAATATGAAATTCCATTTCATAGATTTCCTTTACGTTTCGATATTTAATTGCATAGGTGAATTTAATGCAATTGTTATTTTAGGATTTATTTACATTGAAAGAAAACTAGATTAAAAAATAGAGTATATTTAACAAGCGCTTCTTTTCTTATTTTTACTATTACCCTGCTCAATTTATTTTATAACAAAATATTTTTAGAGTTGCACGTATTCAAGGCGGGGATAATGATAATTTCATGTGATTAGCTATTCATATTGTTTGACACTTATAGCAATTTAAATCATTACATGGAATTGATCTCGGTATTTTAAGAAACAACATTTATTTAAATACCATGATTAGTTTGAATACATTTTTTAACATAAGTAGAGTGTCCGAAACTTTCAAAGATATCACGATTAATGATTTGAAATTCGAATTAAACATTGCAATTCCTTTCTAGCATCATTCGAAAGAAGCATTTTAAGTATAGATTTTAAATAGTTATTTATTTTATGCTTTCATATTTACGGTGTAGTTGTAGCCTTTTAAGAAAGCTTTGCATTCTTTATTTCCTCATAGATTATTAATTTGCGATTATGTGAAATGTTTGATTTCTTTTCCTTTGAATTATTTCCTTTTCAAATTATTTTTTAGGGTTTTTGATTTTACAAATCGCCATAGTATGTATTCTGGCATATGTATAGTGCATACGTCTCTATGTCTTACGACCCCGAAATTTGACCATTTAAATGTGGGTATAAATCTAGCATTTATATGTCCCAAAGCTAATAAGAAAAAAATTGGAGATGGAGTTTGAATCAGTAATTCGATGCATTACAACGAGTTACCAACACATAGGTTGCACCCGGGTCCATGTTATATTTATTATTGGATTCAAGTTCTATAATAGTCACAGCCCCCTATATTACACCTCCAAATCACCTATCACTGCACACCCATTATCACTACCACTCCAACCCATCATTTCAATTCCCACCCATCCCTCGTTTTTCATTCATGCACAGTCCACAGTTCTACTCAACCTTGCAGTAAAATATACATCACTTGCACAAACATTCATAGAAGTCCATTTCCGGTGGAAAACCACTATAAAGTATATTTGAGGAACCATCCACAATGAGTGAGGATGATCTTTAGGGATGGCCAACAACCCAAATTATTTAATTCCATCTCAGGGTAGTCGCACACGCAGTGCAGAGAATTCGCGAGGTAACCAAGCAACTCAAAGAGGAGTGCACTCAATATTTGTTTACTTTGAGTCAAGTGGACTCGATCACTATTTTTTAGGGAGTCATTGGTAGCTTCCCTATAGAATAAATAGAGAAAATATAGAGCTAGGAATGGTCGAACTTTGTTGCAAGCATCGAGCTTTTTATTATTTTACTCAGTGATCAAACTTTCACAGAAATTTATGAGGTTATTCTTTTATGAAATGAGCGGAGTGATTTCATTTTACTTGATTTAAGTTTTAGAGAGTCTAGGCTTGTGGGTTAGGGCCCAATCCATGTGCCTCGTTTACTCTCTCTCGTATTTGTTCTGTGCTTTCACTGTCATTTCATTAGTTCCACTTCGATAATTTTCGTTTATGTTTTCAAGTTGTTGTTTAGTTTTAATTTTAGTGTGTTGTTGTAGGTTTCATTTGCTTGTGAGTAATAGAATAGAGAAGAAAAACCAAAAAAATTGTGGATCAAGACCCCCTTCTCATCTCTTTCAATATACTTGAGGAGGGGCAAACCTTCCACGAGACTCAAAACTGATTGCGATTTCACTGCTTCTGAGATTAAAAGTAGAGTTGCATTACCATTTTTTCAATCTCCCTTTACTTTCTGTATTTTTTAAGAGTTTGTTTGTTTCTTTGCGCATAAGTTAGCAGAGGTTGATTGTAGGAATTATTGTTAAAACCATAGAGCAACTCCGTGGTGCCTCCCCACTTCATTCTCCATCTCTGTCTTCACAATCTGCGCTACCGTTGTTACACCCTCCATTTCTGCTCTTTCCCGTTACTCTCACTGCTCGCACCCACCTTTTTATTCACTTAAAAACACTTAAACCATTCAACTGCTTCATTCCTTTGTTTTTATTAGTCACGATTTCCTTACCCTTTTAACACAAAACACTTGAAAACCATTGGAATTCAACCTACGCCCTTGCTCCTCAAACTCCCTCCTATCGTACTTCGCTCCATCGCATATCGCGCCTCGTCCATCGAACAACACTTTCCACCACTCCTCCAAGCAGTGATATTGCGTATATTACATATTGCGATCGCAACCTATCGTGCCTTTACAAATCACATCCTAGCCCTGTCATCCGCTCCTTGTTAACACTTATCGCTCTATGTTTTCCGATCGGATATTGGTATTGCGCTCCACCACCGCCACCACCCTGTCATCTGACTCCATCGCAAATCGCAAATCACACTTTTATTTGTTCCGTCAACATCATTTACCACCAAAACGCGACTGCAATAACTCTCCATACTCACTACATCGTACACTTCGCAAATCACATCTTTTATTTGTCTCTCGTTAACACTTACCACTCCAAATGCAAATAGTGATAACTCTCCGTAGTCTGTTACAGCTTTTCGTACTCACAAATCACATAATCCCGTGAACACTTACCACTCCAAACGTCGATTGAAATAATCTGTTGTCATACTCTGCATGGCCCTACCTCCACATCATCCCATTTCATTTCGCATTTGCAGTTTTTATCCCATTGTATTTCGCATTTCTGCTAGCTTTTTTATCCTATCTCATATCGTATATATCGCATCCACTCCCGAGGAACAACACTTACGCTATCCCAGTGTTTTCCATATCGTATATAAACGGCTTCATCCCTCATCACAAACTGCCATCACACTTTTCAAATCATTCGCTCCATAAACATTTTTTGCGCTATAATAAGTTTTTAATAAGGCTTAAACCCCTCTTTCCACCCTCATGTCTTGTTCAATGTGGTGAGACCTCCATTAGAACTTTTTAGCCCGTTTTCCTCCAAATTGCAGAGCCACACTTTGTCAATTTTAATTTATCCTGAATAGTTGCATGGTTGAAGCATGATAGCATGGTAAATAGATCAAAGGATAAGTATGGTGTGTTTAAGCAGATTAGCCTAGCTAGGTGCAACTTAGTTTAGTCATTCAGTTCCTCGCATTAAATTAGTTTTCCTTTATTTCACTCCTTTCTGCACTTTAAGTTAGTTTCATTCCTAGCGCGTTCCTTCCGCAATTTACTTTCTAGTTCTTATCATATTTTAAGAAATAGCACTCCCTTAGTAAACATAAGAGGATGACATGAGAAAGAATGCATCTCATGTATGTATAGCAATGTCACCTCCAAGTTTTTACGAACCTCGTGGTTGATAAAGTAAAGTAAAGCAACCTGGGTTGCGAGCACTCTTGGTACAAATACAGTGCTCGCCGAATGCACCGTCTTTTGGGGAGGTGTTTAGTAGATGCTTTGATTTTTTTAAGAATTTCATTTTCTGCTATTTCCTTTATTTTCATGTTATTTTAGAAATATTGAAAAAAATATCTAATTTTCATGCCTCGTAGGAGTAGAACATCAAAGACAAATCTACCCACTAAAACCCTCATCACCTTAGCCACCCTTCACTCTTCTTTGGGTAGTGAGATAGAAATTCCTATAGGAGAGCCCTTTGAATACTTTCGAGGAACCTATTGGGGAAGGAGAATAGACCTTGGTCCAACCGAGGGACCACTTCACCTATCTTAACCATGGTCGGGATCCGCGAGATCCTTTCCCATAGAGAGGTGATGGGAAACTAAGATGAAAAACATAGCTCCCTAGCTCTTCCACACTTCCATGGACATTACCTGTGAGGATACTAACACATTCATGCTTTGAATTTGTTGTTGTTTGTAGGACTTGTGACTACACCTCGATGATACGAAGTTGAAGCTATTCCCATCCCACCCTTAAGGATGCAACCTGCACTTTAGTTCATGGGTCTCTGCTTTGGGGATAAGATCACCACCGCACGAAATCGGAAGAGACATTCGATGCAGAATAAGAAAAGTCATCAGTCGCCCAAGGAAACCAAGGATGAGAGATATTTAAGACGATTTAGGGCTAGGGATGAATCCTTAGGAGGAATATGAAGAGAGGTTTCAATTGAACTATAAGAGAGCCAACTGCACTCTCGCATCCTGAATCACTTAAACTTGTGCATTCTTCTCGAGGGATCGAGAGAAGAGATGATAGAAACCCTGAATATTCTAATCGGGAGGAGTATATCTACCACCAACCCTACGAAGCAATCAAAAGCGTCATGCTGTACCATTCTAGGGCATTTAGGAAGAAGTGCAGTAGGCCAGCCAAAGTACATCCAATACCCTTCCTCTTCCACCTCCATCAAAGATGAGGGTGGGAATATGGTTGGAGGACCTCAAGAGCGACATGTTGCACTCCTTTACTTTTGACAAAATGGACACCATCTAGGATCAAGAGGAAAGCAAAAAGATGCTCTTGGCTGTATTTTGTCCTAGATGGCACCAGAAGCACCCAAGAAATGAATGTCCACTGAATGTCATGAGAGCTTTTGCTTTCAGTTCGCAGGTGAGAATCGTGCAAAGCACAAAGTGTGCCCTCCTTACCTAGACTTAAGGCTATATATCAATGTGGGAAAGCAAATGCTAGAGAAACTTTGTTTCATCAACCGTAGAAGGCCTCAAGTCCTGTGGGCCAGGTCTTCAACAAGGTATGCCAGTGCACCTTACTCTTGTTATCACAACAACTGAGAGAACCTCTGCTTGTAGTACACCCCCACTCACATCTTGGTATACACCTCCTACTTTGGCCTTACAACCCTTCATATCATCCCGGCCAGCAAGAACCAGCCATTCCAAGTAGTATGTTCCCGCAAAACCTCGGTGGAACAATCCATCCCAAGGGTGGAGGCCTCAAACAAAAATTCAACCACCGCTTCTAATGCCTCCACCGCAATTACTCATGTTGCTCCTCCACCTAGGCTACTCCTCAAATACCCGTGCACAACCCAATCCAAACCCAAAAAACATGCATGCACAATAGGCTCCCGCTGGAGCTTATCCTATCCTAAATTGCGCGTTTCGTGAGAATACTGAGAGTTAATCCGTGCGGAAGAGTACTCCCAAAAACAACCATCCTCCATATCCACTCAATAGCTGTGTTGAGGAGGAGAAAGGAGGAAAGGCAACCTCTGCAGATCCAACAACACTCCTTCTCCTGAGCTCTCGCAGTCCACACACAGTCGGCGACACCCTGAGAGGAGACTAAAATCCCTAGGAGAGTGGAAAATTTGTGTGTAAAATATACCACTTCTCTAGGCCATTAAGGATGTCCCTCATCTCACGAATAGGCTCATCAAATAAAATTTCCTTCACGAAAGCACTAGGGAGAAGGAAGAGAGAGACCCCCACCATCAATGTGGTAGGACAATTGTCCTGACCTAATGATGGGGAGGATGAGAGCTTTCAAAGCACCTAGACCCTAGGAGTCCAGGATTTTGATGTGTGCATATAGATGGTGTCACAGTCAAACGACTACGATTGATCTAGAGGCTGCCATCAATGTCACGACCAGGAAATTATGTTGAAACTTGTCTCTAAGGGACTTTGGGGAAAACCACAACAGACACGCAGTCACTGCCGATCGGTCCATGGTAACTCGGATGGGAATTGTTGAGGATGTTATGGTTACCATCGGGACTCTCTGGAAGTATCCTATAGATTTCCTAGGGTCCTCATGACACAGTTTAATGGTTATCCCCCTCATCTATAGGAGACATCAGTTAGCCATTACTGAGCATGCTTATATTAGTTGTCGAGCAGGAAACATGACTATAAAAAATGGGCCTTTGTCTAAACAACTAGTGCTAGCATCCTCCACTGACCTTCCATTGATCATGATCTCCCTATATGGTTGGAGGATGAATAGAGAGGAGTTACATAACGCCGCCCTGTAAAGTGTACCATAGATGTTTATTCTTAGAAGAGCAAACTTGATGAAGATGAACTCACTGACCATGCCATTCAAAACCAGTCCTCTCCACTTAACATTCCTCTCTAAACCTTAGTCAAAGAGTCTGAAAGTCAGCCTTGGATGGAAATGCATAGCAATTGAGTCAAACCATGAAATCCTCCAAGGCTATTGAGTTTTGGCCCATCTAGGTCTGCGAAAAGTCAACCCAAACCTCTCGAATTAAGAAGAGAAGCAACTATGTTAGCTTTTCTAAAGAGATAGGTGATGCATTTTCTTGGGATTGACCAAGGACATGAAAGGGGTGCATCCTTCGGTGTGCAAAGCTTATCATATTTACATCAAAAGAAGGATGCATGGCGTGTGAGACAACCCCAAAGAAGGATGAGACCCAACTGCGAAGGACATAGCTCAAAGAAGAGTTGCATAAACTATTGGATGCGGTGGTTCATATATCATATATCCGATAGTAGAGTGAGGCATCTCCTCTATGTCTAGTCCCAAAGAAGAATGGGAAGTGGTGAATTTTTGTTGGACTACTGTAGAGAACTTAACAGAAGCCACCAAGAAAGTTATCCATTTCCCTTTTTCCCTTTATAGACCAAGTCACGGATGGCCTTGCGGGAAGAAGATAGTTTTCCTTCTTAGATGGGGTTTAGTGGGTACAATCGGATCTCGAAACCGGCTGCAGAGACCGGGATAAGACTACTTTCACCTCGGCTCAAATTCCTTCTTATAGATTCCTACCTTTTGGGTTGTGCAATTCTAGCTACCTTTCCAAAAGAGCGCTCCAGCATCTTTTCTAAGTTAGTCCATGAATCTGTCGAAATCTACATGGATGATTTCACACCATATGGGGATGACTTCCGGGAATATCTCTCCAATTTGGGTAAATTAACAATAAGGTGCATTGAGATGCATCTCCTTAAGCCCAAAAAGTGTGAATTCCTAAAAGCGGGGTTATATTAGGACATTCCATATCCCAAACAATGCGGTGGAGCAGAAAAAATCACTATCATCAAAGGTACATATACTCCTCAAAAAAAGTAGAAAGATGTTAGGAGTTTCGTAGGCTTAGTTGGTTACTATAGAAGGTTCATCAAAGATGCAACAAGATGGCTTTGCCATTATTTGGGTTATTGGCCAAAGATTATGAGTTTATGTGATGTTTGGTCCTTGTTAAGAGGTTTCAATAATAAGGAAAATTTGACTATTTGCCCAGTCTGCGAGGTCAAATTGGACCATGCCGTTCCACATCCACATTGTGCATGCGGAAAAATTTGTAGGGGAAGCATTAGGACAATTAGAGGAAAAAATCCCTTATGCCATTTATTTCATCGGCCATATAACTTGTCAAGACGAACTGAATTATATTGTTACTGAGAAGGTGTTAGAAATTGGCCATGCTTTGAACAAATTCAATAATTATGTAACTAGATATTAGAACTTCATTCACCGGCCATGAAGCCATCAAGTATTTAATGGTATTTGATGTTAATGCTAGTACAATTAGATGGTTGTTACTTTTGCGGCAATTTGATTTGACTATTGTTGATAAACCTTGAAAGGAGAGCATTTTTTTGTCCTGAGTTGGCTCTCCTTGCAAGTGAAGAAGGAATGGTGGATGACAAACTTCCAAATGAGAATCTCTTTGCTATATCGGCCTCTACCATGGTTTGATGATAGCCAACTACTTGGTTGCTAGGATACTCCCTCCTAATCTTTCATTCGAGGAGAGGAGAAGAATCATCCAAAAAGCGCCCCTTTCACACGAATTAGGGGAAACATTTTCAAACTAGGCCACGATCAAATCCTAAGGAGATGTGTGAGGAGGAAGAAGTTTTATATCCTCTCTCCATGTCATGATATCCCATGTAGAGGAGACCCGCCTGCTGCAAATAAAATGCTTAAAGTTTTGCGGGCATGATATGGCCTACCCTTCACCAAGATTCAGAAGATACACCAGCGAGGTGTGACCGGTGCCAAGGATGGGGAAACCCAGCAAAGGGATGAGATGCCTTTGCACCCTCGAGTAGCTCTTGAGCCATTTGACAAGTGGGGTATGGAAGTTTTTGGACCTATCGATCCACCATACGAACAATTATATCATAGTACGCGATTGGGCGACAAAGTGGGTTGAAACAAAAGAAGTGAAGGTCAAAACCGAGGAGAAAGTAGCAAAATTTACGAGAGAGAATGTGTTTTACAAGTTTGGGTACCCTAGATAACTAGTCAGCGATCCAAAGACACAATTCACCTCTCACCTCATTGAGAATATTTTGAGGAAGCACAAGATTAAACATAGAACTTCTACTACCTATCACCCTCAAGAAAATGACCAAGTAGAAGTAACTAATGAAGGCTTTAGAGAGCATCCTCACCAAGGTTGTGGCTCTTATAAAATATTGGGCGGAGACAAATTGGTAGAAGCTAGTTGGGTGTACAACACTACTTGGAAGACAACGGCATGATTCACTCCTTATGAACTAGTCTATGGTAAGAAGGTTGTACTGAGTTGAGTTTGATTTCAATACTTTAACAATGGAATTTGAATTAAATTAGATCTATCAAATGCCTAAAATGATAGGTTGCTGCAACTTAATGGATTGGATGAGTTCAGATGCAAGCACTTCTTCACATGGAGGTAGTTAGTGCAAAGGAACATATGTCATGACAAGAACATCAAAGAAAAGACCTTCGAAGAAGGATATTGGGTGTTGTTTTATTATTAAAGGTTTAAATATTTCGAAGGAAAAATGATGACAAGATGATTGAGACCTTACACGGTGGAAAATCCCCTTTCTTGTTAATGGTCACGGACTTAAAATTTTAAAGCCTTTGTCGAGGGCGATTTCATAAATTGAATAAGCAAAGAGATGTATATGATGGGAAACTCCATGGTTCCACACCTCTAGTAAAAAGAAGAATAAAGATCCATGGGTGAAAAAATGAGGTGCGGAGAGGATTTGTGGGTTGAAAACCTCCATAGACCAATCCACTTTCTTTCAAAAAAAAAAAACAAAAAAAAACAAAAAAAAACATTTGCATCTGTTTGTGTTTCACATGTTTTTGCGGGTGTGTAGTTTGGAAACACGGGGAAGCATTCATCTTCTTTCCTTCTTATATTTACCATCCATCCCCATCATTCCTCCCTTCATTTTTCTGCTTCCTCATCCTCTACACCACATTCCTCCATTCCTGCGACACAATGTAGCAAGGGAAGAAAAACCTGCGATCACACTACGGACATCGGGGAATTCCTACGTATAAAAATATGTTTATGAACAACAAGAAAAAATAGAGAGAGGAGGCTGATAAAGTAGACCACAGGAGAGAAAGTGTTCCACACATGGCATACGGAGCACCCCACGCATCATCTACAACGAAGAAACAATAAGAAATATTAGTAGCTCACTCAGAGGATTTCTCATTGAAGCAATCTACTCACTCATAAAATAGGAAAATAGAGAAGAACACATCACATGGAAGTCTTGTCTCAAATTATACCTCCTACAAACGCCTTGACAACAGGCAGTAAGCTCGGGTATATCCCCTCCACCCCCTTGCTATGCATTCATAATGGCCAAAATAATTAAATTTGCGGACTAAGAAGTGTTTAAGAGAGCGAAATGTGGCCAGTTAATTTGGCCACCACTATGAAGTATGAATAGAAAAAACTAGGAGTACACACCACGGGCCAGCAAGAAATTTAAATCAATTGGAGTGGAGGAGGAAGAGAGGAGGAGACACACGGTATCAGCTTCGATTAACAGAAGAGGGTCAAGCGTCTACTGCTTGAAACTAGAGCTGAGTCGTTTTGGCTCCCGTGATTTGCAATATTGGCAAGAACAACTACGGGAACCACATCAAACCTCTTTAAGGTCAAGGACTAGCCTTCTGGACTCGGAGAGGGCTCTCCCCATTTTGTGATGAGAATATTTTACTTTTATTCTTATGTTTTATGTTTTTAGGCTAGTTATGGAGTTACGGGGTTGTTTGTTTTGTGTTGGTTGATAGATCGTTTGATTAATTGATTGATTGTTTCGGTTGAATAGATAGACTATGAAACATTAATCCATTGGGCTATGGAGTCATAAGAGGCTTTAATTGTATCAACTCTACAAGGGTTTTCATAGGGCAAGCTAACTATATCAAGTGGATATTTTAGATTAGATGAAATATGAAATGTGTAGTGCAGAAAATCGATAAAACTAAAGGGAAATTAAGAATCCTTTGCTATGCTTCAACAAGAAAAGCCTCTAAGATGACTTTTTAAGAGGAACCTGAAACGGGAGCAAACCATAAATTCCTTTAGCTAAACTCTACTAAGTAAGCCTTAAGAACAACAATCCAACAATCTAGAACGAGGACACCTAAATTCTCTAGCTACTACTTCAGAACAAAGAAAACACTCAAGATAACGAGTTAGTGAACCTAAAAATAGGGTATACACAGATTCTTTAATCAAACTTCAAAAGAAGGCCTTTAAAACAATAGTTTAAGAAAAACCAAAGGATAGAGCAAACCATAAACTTCTTTGGCGAGACTCTACTAAGTAAACTTCAAGGCAACAAGCTAGAGTGGAACTAAAGAGTAGGACACTCCTGAATTCTCTAATCATAACTTATGAAGAAAACATTAATATGAAGAAGAAGACGAAATTAAGGTGCCAAGAGAGCATATATTAATCTAAAATTTATGTTCTTTTTTAGAGAACGGAGATGGACAATATGGAAAACGGAAGAGAACATTTGTAAAAGAAGGATAACATCACCATCAACATAGCTCAGAATCCTGGCCACGGCATGCTTGTATTACTAATGTCAAAAGCAATTACAATATTCGATTACCAAAAATCTACTGCAACTCGAGTCTAATCAAAATCGACCTAGCGACTCGACGACTAACCAATCAACCAACCCACACGAAAAAATGAACAATACATACGTATTTATACGCAAAATGAGAGTTTTTCCCTAACCTGGTGGCCCGGTTGCATTAATTACGAGTTAATGTAACCTTGACCTTTGAGACCATGCAAGGCCTAAGGAAAAATATCAGCAGCTGTTCTTGTAATAATAACTTTTAACTTAGCGCCGAGGCTAAGTTTTGAGATAATTTTGACTTTTGGCTTTAATACTAACTTTACAATAGCTTTTAAGTAGGCAGAAATATCTCGGTGGAACATTAAGTGAGGTAGTTGTTTTAGAGAAATAGGCTATAGGTGGCCAAATGAGGTTTTGGAAGAAGTAATTGATGTTTTTCCTTTTCATTCGGATATGTCTTCTTTGTTGTTTGCTTCGGTTGTCCTTTAAACCTCGATGCATATGCCTTTAAACTTTGATTTTCCTTTTCCTTAATTCTGATTTTTGTGTTTAATTCTTTTAACACCTTTATATCTTCACTCTATCTTCTAATTCTATTTTCCTGCCTTTGTATATGGATAAATCTCTTAACCCCTTTTATCTTTGGTAGCAGTGTCGTCTTTCTTTATTTGTCTATATCTACGCATCCACCGTAAATTATTTTATTTCTTTCCTTGTGTTGTGGAGAAATCTTGTTGCATTTGGAGTGTTTGAATGACCATCAATGGTCATGATCCATTGGCACGATTGATTTATCTTGCCTCCTAGTCCCTTAGATGAAACAAGTCATTAGGATCGTCACCTAGAGGACCTATTTAAAACAATTCTTGGACCTTAGAAATGTGATTTATGCATTTTCTCGCATAATCATACGCACACTAAAAGTGGTAATTAAAACCTTCATTTGTAGATAGGAGTCCGAGAAAATGGGGCTTGTTGGTTTTACGTATTTTAGTTGGGGCTTTTCGGGCCTTTTGGAGTGTTGCGGGGGCATTAATGGTGGATGGGGGCTTATCGCGAGAGACAAAAGCCTTTGATATTTTAAAAAGGTCAACGATTTCAGGTTATGGCGGGGAGCGATGCGCCGGTTTTTAGCGTGAGGTGGTGACGAGGCGGTATGAATCGCAGGATGCGATACCATGGTGCGTGATGTTTGGTAGGGAGGACATGCGATATTGCGTCTCATTAGGGTTCAAAGGTTTTAACCCCTGCCTTATAATTAGGTTGCAATGTGGAAAGAATTAGGGTTGTTGGATCAGGGAGGGGAGGAATTGATGCAATGGTGGTCGAGGGATTTGGGCAGTGGGTAGGTTTAGAAGAGTGGGGCCCGGTATACGGAGCGAAATTTTTATTTAATCGTATGCAAAATTGTTTTGTAATAATGCGAGTCGGAGTAGTTTTTCAAACAAAACGAGTTTTATTTAACGAGAAAGCGAGGTCTGAATAAGATAATATTTAGTTTTTACAACAATGGTTTTACATTGTTTCGAGAAGAAGGAAATGAATGAAGGGGAGGGTTTTGATGAGGAGAAAGGGGTGTTTAAGAAGGGGACAAGGGTAAAAAATGTGGGATTTAAGATCAAACCATGAAATTTTTAGAACATCGGGGTAATTAGAGAAGGAAAAATGAGATATAGTAGAATAGGTTAAATGAGGATAATAGAAGGCAACAAGATTTAAATAAAATGAGAATGAAGTCATTTATTTTTCAAAATATTGTAAGAAAATCCCATAGTCACTAGTGATGTTATGAAGATCTGAGAATACCAACAAATGGCTCATGCGGGAGGAGTAGCTCCTTTAGGAGCTGTCAAGAATCTCGGATCTTAGATCTACGGATTTTGTAGATGAGTGCCTTATTACTTGGTTGTCTTTCCATTTTGAAATGTTGATCTGCTATAACTTTTATGACTATGATATTCAAAAATTAACAACCATGCTTCCTTCAAATAGATTAGCCTACCCATCACCTTGTGTAACATTTTTCTTAATTTTTGGAGGTGCATTTAGACTTGCAGACCTTGATATCCTTTTTCTTTTGAAAGAAAAACTATTTATTCCTATATATCTTCCAAAGCTCAGTTAAGTGATGAGCTCTTTTATTTCTCTACCTAACTACTTTCTTTGTCAATATCAAATAGTTTGATAATTTCATTCACCTAATATCTATCAACATAATTTAAAGCATGACTAAATCAAGATTAAGCAATTTTATTTGTCATGAATTGTGGCATTTTGGACAAGTTGCACACAATATTTGCTGCAAAAGTAAACTAAGTAGAGGGTTTTGTGCTTGGATCATCATTATCATTTATCCCTCCCACTTTTCATATTGGCTTGATTAAACCTTGGAACCAATGTCATTTCCTATCTTTCTATTGATAAGCCAATTTTAAACGGTCTTGGCAAATCTTCATTTCCAACTTATCGGCAAAAATAAAAAATTTTACAATCATGATTAGGCTATGATTGAAAAATATCTTTTTCAATAGTAGTGGCATTTGGACTTACTTTCAAAATATTTATTTTTTGGTATGGGGCTTACCTTTTTCTTTTTATGCCCTCTTTTCTTATTTTCTTTCTTTATTTTTGTATCAATTTTTTTGAGTTTTTGTTTAGACAATGTTATATGCAGTAGGAAACCTTAAGGCGAGGATTCTTAGCTGAAATAATGCTTGAGCATCTGTCATTGGCAGGACCTCCAAAAAATTCCGTTCCATCCATTTCTTGTAAGAAAAATGCATTGCTACCTCTTGCGGAATGGATGATGTATGGACCTTTCCATAAGTTGTCAAATTTTCCATGCTTTCCTTTGCTCTCTCTTCTTGAATCCACTTGAGCACTTTGTCTCCAATGCGAAATCATTTGCCTTGGTCCTTTTGTCAAAGAGCTTCTTGATGTTCTTTTTGCACTAGTTATTGTCTTATTGTATACTTCTACTGCAGTTTCTTTGTAATTTGGACAATTTGGTTTATTCTTCTTTGTATATCATTTTATTCAAGCCTTGCTTCTTGAAGGAGCTTCATTACTGGCACTCCCAAGCTTGTTGGGAAAATTTGTATCTATTCCATAGACTAGGTGATAGGGAGAAATACCACTTGAATTCTTATTTATTTGTCTGCTTATGCCCAAAGTGAATCTACCAATTTGTTGTGCCATGACTATCATTCTCTTCCAACAACTTTTTAATGATGTTCACCAAACACTTGTTTGAGGATTCAACCAACCCATTACTCTGAGGTAATAAGCTATAGAATGTCCCAATGTAATATGATATTTGTGGAAAAAATATACCATTTTCTTGGATCTAAAAATAGCATTATTAGTAATAATTTTCCTAGGACAACCAAATCTAGATAGGATAATATTTTCAAGAAAGTTGATAATCAGAGTCTATGGAAGTTACGGAAGGGATGTTCTATCACTTTGTAAAATAGTCGGTTGTAGTAAGGATCCATTTATGTTAGGCAAAGGAGCGGGGGTGGATTTCTCAATAAATCAAGACCCCATCGTTGGAAAGGAGCTTCAGCGAGATTGGTTGTAAAGGCAAAGGAAACATTTATTTTTACCCTCGAAAGATTTAGCATTTATGACAAGAAATTATCATTTTGTGGATGTATTGGAAGAGGTAGGCCAATAGTAACTTGACTCTAAGGATTTCATTGAAAATGGTTTCCAATAGGTGACCTCCACTATGTATATCTGAAATTCAGCCCATAATCTCTCAGCATCTTCTTGACAAACATTTAAGCAATACACCACCGAGTTTTTGCAATATAAAAATTTATCTAGAATGTAGAAATTCCGACTTTCAATGTCAAGATTCGGCCTTTGTTTTGGACAAACCGGGAGGAACATTAAGATTAAAAAGCACATATAATATATCAACATACAGGAGTGAGTTCGAAATTCTTCCTCAATAGGTGGAGTCTCCAACTCCTCTTGTTCATCCAATGATGAATCTTTATGTCCGAGTGCTTGAAAATTCTTCAGCCATGAAGTTCATGGATCCTTGTCCCTTTGATTAGCTTGGTAGGCTTGATTTCCAAATCATATTCTGGAAGTAACGGCAATCAACTTACCTCTTTTTCCATCAAGATCTTGTGTAAGTATGTCTTTAACCATTGTATGAGGCACACATGTAATGATGTGTGTGAGTGCGGAATGTATACTTTCTGAAATCCTTGATACCTTGATTAAGGAAAAATCCTTTTTTTCCCGTATATTATATTTAAAGTTCATCTCTTAATTCTTAGTTAAAGAATGCTATGAAATTTCTTTGTCCTTCTATATTTTTATATCAATAAGACAACAACAATTGTGTTCTAATACAAGGAGAAAATGAAGAAATCCTTAGTAAAATCGAAGTTGATATTTAGAATGATAATTTGGGTAGAGATTTCTTTACAAATCATGTGCTTTGCCTCTATGGTCCATTTTGACTCATGTTTCTCTTTTCATCATGTTGAATTTTGTTAGGAGTTACGCAAGGTTTGGTATGAATCTTCTTAAGGGGTATCTTTCCAATGAAAGATTGCGGCTCTTTAGTTTCTTGGGTGACTATTCCCTCAATAATTTTTGAGTCAATATTGATCCCTTCTTCAAAATGCAAATATGGCCTAAAATATTCCCCCTCTTGAATACCAAACAAGGTTTTCTTGGATTTAAAGACGAGGCCATACTTTACATTTTCTCAAATACCTTTCTTAAGTGAGCTAGGTGTTACGCATCGGTTTTTAATAGATTGTTATGTCATTAAGGTATATCACAATGAAGTAACCTATTTCTTACGAGAAAAGAAATATCCATTTCTCTTTGTAAAGTAGCTCCATCATTCATTAACCCAAAGGAATTTTAGCATACATGAAGTTTCCCCGGGGTGTGTGAAAGTTGTCTTGTGTTGATCAATGCAGATGTACCGGTACCTAATTGTACCCTAAAAAGCCATCAGAAAAGATATTCATGGAGCCTACTACCCTTTGCAATATGCTGATATTTTTGGTAAATGGAAGTTGTGTCTGAGGAGGCTTTGTTTAAATTTTTGAAGTCTATGCATAGCCTAATTTGCCCTGTCTTCTTCCTCAGGTACAAGATTGACACCCATTATAAGCATACGAGGAGGACTATTATTCCATCATCACATACATTTTCTTTATTATTTCTCAACCCGGTTGCGGTTTACGGGATTTGTCTGCATAATTTATGTTTAAAGGGCTTCGGTTCTCTTTGAAGAGGACCTTGTGTTTGGATGATCTCGGTATCATATGACTTTAAATCTTCATAGCTCAAACATCTGTAAATTCTCTGAACAGCTCAAGATATTTCTATTTTATATGTGTTGGCGGTGTCTTTGACGGTTTATCATTTAGGTTCTTGCTCACTACCTATATCACCTCTTCTACATTTGCTTCGGTGGATTCCATTTTTGGCTTCTTAGCAACATCATTAAAATCAAGAGTTCTTCTAGAGGGGCAAGTCCTTTTGGAAATGTATTATCTCTGGCTTCACCCAACACTTCAAAGTCTTCCTTTTACGGATACACCGACCATCTCATTTGGGTGATTTTATGTATAGGTTTATATCGGCATCATTAGGGGGCTGCGTTTTGTATGTTGTTTCTCGGTAAATGAGTCCTCTTCATGATTTGAGTCTGAATTTGGCATTCAAACTCATTTATGGACTGTAGGAAATATTCAATACGATTGTCCCCTTCAAAAACTTTTGATATTTAATGTTATCGAGGATTCTTTGGTCTATACTTGACTTGTCTTGTGTATTGTTTACTATGATAAGGTTTTTGACAATGTGTGCAAATTCTAATCCATTAGCAAGGATGTTTTGATTTCTTGGAATGAAAGGCAGAATCATATTATTTGAATGTTTTTAAGAGGTCAAGGGCATCATTCCTATGATCTTAATCTAGGATGTTTAGTTGCATATTCTCCCTTAATCTTCCTAATGACTAACTTGAATCCTTGGACAAAGATCTTCCTAGCTCCTAATTTCTTGAGTAATTGTAGCCCTAGGAGGAATGCCTCATATTCTACTATGTTATTTGTACATTGAAAGTTCGGCTTATATGGTGGCCTTCTGCATGGTTGTTTTCAATTTTGTGTACCCAAACGCTTGCCCCTAAACCGGTTTACCACAAGGAACCACCAAAGCTTATACTACAAAGAGGTTCGAGTTTAGATTTACCATTATGTTGATCATTTTGGTTGCCATCATGTTGGTTATTATGTTGTTCATTTTCTATTTTGATGCACTTTGGTCTAAGCATTCGACTCTTTTTCCTCTTTTCATTTGTTTGCTCATTTGCGATACTTTTTCATTAATGTTCTCATCATTGTAAAGGATAAATGAATCAAGCTTTGTGTGGATAGAATATAGAGGGGAGTTATTGGGCTTTTTCTTGACTAATAACCATGTATTTCATATGATTCTCCCTATATAGTCTTAGTGGTTTACTAAAGACGGTATGGTAGCATAGGTCATGTCCATTTGGAGGGTGCCTTTAAGTTTAGCTCATAGGCGAAGATAAGAGCATGCAATATTTAGGAGGAATGTCGGCTACTACAATATACATTACTAGGCTCTTGGGTTGTGTTGTCTTATATTAACACAAAGGTCTTTGATTAGGCCTAGATATTTAACTCTAATGGAATCAAGAGTATAAACCTTTGTATGGTCAAGTTATCTCAAGGCCTAGTGTTACACAACATTTTATTGTCAACATCTAGCAATCCCCAACTACTTTGTGGAGGGTCGTTTCTGGCAATACACGGTGTCATGCTTTGCAAATACCATCCTTACATCCTTTTGATGAAAACAACCATTCTTCTTGTTGACATTTTCCTTAATAATTTGTGAAAATCCCTATTTTTTTCCTTGGCGAGTAGCCCATTACATCCTCGCGCCGACCTGGAAATTTAACACTAAGCCCATGCTGCACTTGGTGCTCTGTGCTAGTTATACACACATAGCAGTATTTGTTTATGGAATGTTTTTTTAGGAATAGAGCGGAGAGGTTCCATTCAAACCACCTTGGGGATGAGTCATTGAGAGTGGTTGAATTAGGCAACCACGAGACTCCTTTCTTTAGTTAGTAGTTTCCACCTCCCTTGGAACTCTCCTAAAAGAACTCCCTCCCACCTTTGTGGGGATCCCAACCTCCTCTTCTCCTCTATATAAGAAAATATCTCTTTTAGTAGAAGCTAGTGAACACATTGTAAGAAAAATGATTTGAATAGTTGAACTAGAGAATAATACTATCAGCTGTTGCTAGAGAGATAAAGTAAGAAATATAGTGTTGAGAGAGCTAGAGTCGATGACTTCTAAGATAGCATGAGTCCGAATTATCGGCCCAGAGCGGTTGAGACGCATTTCTTCGACCCGGCTGGAGATCACGACGTCAAAGCATTGGTTGTACTCTTCCTTCTACTCATTAATATACATGACTACTTGTTTGGTTCCACTATTGTGTTATGATGTTTATTTGATATGATATGTTTAGCCCTCTTTGGTGGCTAATAGTTGTGAATGAAACATGCTATATGTTGTTCTTTTTCTTGCCTTGTGTGCGTTATCCCAGGCATGACGGTGGACGGATCGTGACGTGCCAAGAGCGGGAGCAAGAGACATGCCTCTTTCTATCGATGGCGTTGGATTCAAAGTAAGTCAATCTACCATGTCTTTTGTTCATTCATTAACTAGGAATCAACACTTTAGCGTGTCCTTTTGTTACTAGACCCACTATAGGGCTATAGGGATCGTCTACGGCTCCACAAAGAGGAATTACCTTCATAAAAAATTGGCGACTCCACTAAGGATTAGTGCGAGTTTTCGTGTCATCTGTTGAGTGGGCGGTTTCCATTCTTGGTTTAGTTATATATCTTTTTTTGGTTTGTTTTGGTTCCATTGCTCTGTTCGGCTCCGGAGAGTCAAGGTTGATTTCTACTTATTAGGTTAGGGTTTTTTCCACTTTTTCCCATAGGTTTCAGCTTAGCACATTTTTTGTACGGGCAGTCATGCCAATTGGCGCATCTTGCTCTTTTAGCACTGCGCCAGCGCCTGCAGCATGGTGCGGATTACGACGCACGGTCGCGCCCATCCTGATGAGTTTTGGATTGACCCCCTAATGCATTTTTTGATCATTTGTTCTTGCCTCTGGGTTATTTTTGAGTGTTTTTTAAGCCTTTGGAGACTATGTAGACTAATGTAGACTTGTTTCCCTAAGTCGTTTTTCCATTGTCTTATCGGTGTGAGTTAAGACCTTAGGGTTTTCTAGGTGTTCTTGCACATCGGGCAACACGTTCGGGCTTGAGTCTCTTTGATTGTTGCCAATCTCGTTTTGGAGTTTTTAGTAGGATTTTTCTTGATCCTTTTGTTTTTTGATTGAATGGTATTTTCATTTTTTCGATTAGTATTTCTTCTTCAGCACTTTGAGCATCGATTTATTTGCTTGTTTGGATCATTTCAGAAATCTCGTTCTCAAAGAAAAGCTTTCTCTATTAGCTTGCATGTTTTGTGTCTATTTCGCTTTGGTTGGAGTCATTCAATTTCACACGCTTTACATTCGAAAACTCAAGCAGTGTTTATTTTTTTTCCATTGAATTAGTACAATGTGCTTCATTTCGTGAAAAAATAAATAAAAAATATTTGCACTCTTTTATTACATGAAAATAAAGAGCGTTCCTTTGGATAAACTAGCATTTCTCAATCCTGGAAAGGAATTTCATTTCGCTTGATTGCATTAAAGGCATTAAGAATTTTCTTCACATATTTTTCTTGCTTGCTTGCTTAAAATATTTCTATCCTTCTGCTTCTTATTCATGAATTGAAATGATATTCATTTTGCATATAGCTTGCATTTTAGGATTGAGCTCACATTCGATAAGGCACACGGAATTGAAACAAAATTCCAAGATTAACTTCCAAATTTGCTCAATGACCCTAAGGCAACATTGGAACCTAACGAAAAATTTCTAGTGAATTAGGCTAGAGACGTGTTCCGGCATCTTAAAACCTAGTAGCTATCGCTCCCTTTCGGCTTCATACAACACTAGTATGACTTGCGCTCCCGTCTCGTCGCGTATATAAAGGGAGACCCCTCATAGGTTGCAATCCTTTATCCATAGGGAAAGTCGAGTCTGCTCCTGTAGCAATGATACACGAACACGACATTCGAGGGAGACTAGCTGTCGTACGTCAAGTCCTTGGTCATTTCTCTTTCATTTGATCACCAAGGTGTATATTGCGATTCCACGATTACCGTGTAACCCTTTATGCCTAGAATACCACGAGAGTAGTCATTTCGATACTTTTCCTTGACTCTTTAAGATTTTAGAAAATATCATTGAGCACTTGTCCTTTCATGCTCGTTTCAAATTGAAAGTGACTAGAGTCATATTTTCTTTGTTTCTTGACTCTTAAAACATGAAGCAGTGAATTTTGGTTTCGGTGTTATAAATTAATCACCTTCGATTACATGCCCATTAAAAGTTGTTACTTGGTTTGATTAGTTTTCACTGAATCTTGATTTTGTTTTACTGATTGGTTATCTCTTTTCCTTCATTTTGATTTACGATCAAAGTGGCGAAACATCTAGTTTCATCGTCCTCACTGCCTCCTAGTGGTGATTCGTTTCCGGATGTTTCTTTGACCCCTCAATCACTAGATGCATTGAGTTCTTGCGGCCTATTCTTCCATCTATCCGGCCCCTTGCTACTCAATCTCCACTTGTGAGCAGTTGAGTTCAATTGGCCTCCTTCAAGTGCTTGGTACTGGTTTTGGGGACGAGGAGAATTTCCTTCTCTTATGTCTGGATCACCTTTTGTTCTTTGCGTAGTTCCTCCTAGTCCGTAGTCTTTTTGAGATCTTACGGGCTTCCGAGTATCGTTCCTCCAGTTCTGGCTGGTAGTGAAGGAATGCACGTATCCACGAGAGAATATCAACTCTTTCCACGAAGATCTTTCTCATGCCTACGCTCCGATCTTCTTCACCTTCGGTGTTCATCACTTCATTGTATTTATAGGTCTCGAGTGAGATTATGTTTGAGTGTTGCGTCCATTGCACGATCCGGCTTGATAACTCCTCCTCGGAGTTCGGTCCAATATTCGTCGATACGTACCTCAACATCAAATACGCCAGTTCTTGTTACATGTTCCGATCAAAACCTACGATCCGTGTAACCTAGTTCGATTTCCACACTACTCTTGTGATTCCAGAAGCGGTCTCACCTTTGAAGAATGCTCGGTGGCTATTCGTGAGGAACCTGTAGGGTTCTCAACGACCCCACCTCTAGAAATCCTCGTTTTCATCACTATGATGTTGTTGGTACTCCCATATGAATATAAATCATTATGATGACCATGGGAATCTAGTTTATATGCCTCCTATAGATCCTTATCGGGCCGTTTATGATCCTTACGGACGGTTATGATCCTTATCGGTTTGTTACTCATTTGGGACCTACTTTTTCTGTACAGCAAACACAAGGACAACCCACTCAAAGGACAACCTTCAACTCGAAGGGGCCACGATTTTGGTCCACGGGGACAACCATATAGTCCCTGAGAGCCAACCTTTGCAAGGACAACCTTTGGTCCAGCATGGACAACCCTGGTCTCTCGGGTCAATCTTTCGTTCCAGCTTTGGATCATCTTTTTGGTCACGGGGGGGCAAGTTTATCCATCACAAGGAAAATCCTATGGTCCTTCTCCATGTCTAACCTGGTCATCGGGGACACATCTGAACCATCTCAACCATCGGAGCCAACCTTCACCACAAGGTCAACCTAGTGGCCTCAAAAACCATTTCAAAAGCAGGTTCAACCGGCTCGAAGCGGGTACCTTTTGTCTACCAGCCAATTCATCGTTTCGCAACCGTTTTACCTATTTACCCTACTACGACCTTCTCAACCTTTTGCTCCGCAAAGTCAACTTTATTCTGGCCTGGGTACTTATTACCCTCAAGCTTCACATCAACTTGATATACAAACGCAATCCAATTTGTACCCTACGAAATCAACGTGTATATAACGGACTTCAGATTCCTTACCCTCCAAAATCAACCGGTGTAACAACAACCTCAATATTAACTTTTGTGTATCAAAAACCTCAAATTCATGCTTACATTCATAACAAAATCCTTATGCTACTCGGCAAAGGACCTCGATTAGTGCCGCCGACTCAATATCACGGTCTCAGTCTAGTATCAACCGAATTATCACATTTTTTTAATCCCTATGATACGAATCCTTCGATACATAATATATGGAGAAAAATCATGTTTATCTTGCAGGTGGAAGGTATAGACGGTCCTTATCAAAGATGCGATGATTTTAACACTCAAATCATTTCTTTCTACCGATTTATGAATTACCACGATGTCTTCAAAGTTCATGAATGATCCTATTCTTCATAATCCATATTGGCCCCAAGTTCCGACCAAGATTCACGAGTGATTGTCTCCTAAATTTGAGAAATTAAACACTAATTGAAGATCCCCAAATACATGTGGTGACTTACTATTTTTGGTGTTATTATAATTCTTGGGTTGACGATTCTATTCGTCTCTAGTTTTCCCGACGAACTCTTACGGTGCCATTGCCAAGTGGTACATTGAGTAATCTCGTGGATTTTTCCAAGTTTCAATTCTTTGGCCATGGCATTCATACTACATTTCGATTACCGATGCTATGAGGCGAGGCGCCTCCTCACTTCATTGAAATAGGATCGAGCTACTCATATCTTGGATCATATTCATGGGTGGTGGCATCGTTGTCGCATGATCAAATTTGAGATACACAGTCAACACGACTCATTGGTTCACCACTCCTTTGTCAATCGGTGCCAAAGACATAGCTATGGAGGCATGTGTAGCCGAGGAGACAAGCCATTGATTGCTGACCTTGATCTCGTATGTTCTCAATGCAGCGCATTGTATGATATCTTTCACGATTCTCCCTCAACGGAACCTATAAAAACGCGTGACTCCATCAGTTGATGGTATTGTGGTTCTATGTGCCGGACTTCTCGAAGTCTCCTTCCTATCAACTGCAGGGAAGCGAAGTCTGCTTCTTCCAATATGTGGCTCCTCAATCGATTCGGGTGTTTGGTACACCCGCGAGGAAGTGAATGTTGTTCGGGTAAATCCTACGGATAACGCTTCAAAGGTAAGAATAAGGGTAAGGTAAGGCCAGGCGATACACCTTAAACGAGGATTCTCCAAAACCTTCCATTCTGTGATAGTTCTCAACGCAAACTAGGTATCTTGTTTGATTTGTGATCTTTCGGAAGCACTTCACCAAGAATTTGTCCTCGACGGTACGAAGTGATTCGGCTGCTCAAGGCACCCAAGAACTCACAGTCGTTCTTAAAGAACCTTTCCCTCGGTAGACTTATATGGTAGAGCACCCTCGGTCCTCTACTCCATTTGGTTCACAAGTATTCATGATGAACGTTTCTGCACCTGTTTCTATTGCTACTCGATCGAAAAGGTATGCAGTTCGCGTCGGCGGCGGGGAAAAGGGTACGCTAATGGTCCTCCTCCTCCTCCTATTTATGGTCCTCTTGAAATTGAACGACCTATCCATAGAATCCATTGTGCAACCACCTTCCAAAGGTGTGCCTAAAGTAAGTCTTCGTACAATCCCAACGCTTGGTCACAACTCGGCATTACAATATTGTTAAAGATTTGGCTCGGGCGCCATCCGAAATGTCTACGTTACAAGTACTTCAATTATCCTTTGCAACGGAAAGTTATGCTATGCGATAGGTGGAGTTGATCTTTGTCGATACTAGCTTTCTCACTTTCGATTTAGAGAATTTCATCTCTGACTCCCACACCCTGGTCGCTCATCATTCAAGTTGGTATTAATGGTTTGAATATTCAAGAACACTTGCGTGGATGAGGGTGCATCTACTGTGTTATGTCATCTACTTTTGGAAAGCCATTGGTTCTCCGGCTCTTACTTCATCACCCAATTCCCTTGAAGCATTTGATGGAAGAGAATCTAAACCTCTTGGTGTTCTCGCTAATTTTCCGATCACGTTAGAAGGAAGGCAGGTCAATGTCAAGTCGAAGTTGTTGATGCAAAACTCAGTATAATGGCTTCCTCGGAAACGGTTGGACTCACACCATGTTGTGCATTAATCACTCTCATGTTTTGGTGCATGAAGGAAAGATTATTCTTGTTTCTCAATTGTCTTTTTCCTTGTCTTCCAAGAACAACATTCCATACATGGACAAGATTCCTACTCCTTACGAGTGTAGGACCAAGCCTTTTCAGGATCCTGCCCTCATAGGTGTTTTTCCCTCTCCTATCACCAAATATTTTTCGAGTTCAACATGATTTCTCGAACCGATGACCACAGGTTATCCTTCTCGACAAATACGATTCGCTTAACGATTCGATGCCTTTGAAATAGATTGATGCAGTTATTGTGAACTCATTCTTTTTGTCAGTTGATCATTGATACGCTCCTTCTCTTTACGAGACTTAATTCCAAATGATTCACTTTTCTTGATTAGCACCCTCGATCCTTGGTACGGTGATATAATCGTCTACCTCCAAACTTCATCTTTTATATCTAAGTTGACAAAGGATGCCCGCCAACGCATCTACCATCAGTCGCAACCTTATCGTATAGTTGGAGATACTCTCTATCGTATTGGAGTCGATTCCATACTCCGACGATGTTTGACTCTCGAGGAAGCCGAGAAAGCTCTGAATGATTGTCACAGTGGCGCGTGTGGCGGTCACATGTCTGGTTATGCTACTACACATAAAATTCTTCGTGCTAGTTATTTTTGGCCTTCCATTTTCAAGGACTATATCGTCGTAGTTCGTAAATTCCATGATTGCCAGATTTATCAACGCAAGTTGCATGCACCACTTGTTCCTCTTCATCATGTCATTACCGTTGATCCCTTTGCGAAATGGGGCATCGATTTTAGGATCTGAAACCCTCACTCGGCCGGGGGGTGCTTATATTATCGTAGCCATGGACTACTTCACCAAATGGGCCGAAGTAATGCCTACACTTGCCACTGAGGATAAGACAGCTGCTCAGTTCATATTCAATCATATTATTGCTAGGTTTGTCTTTACCGATCATGGTTCCCATTTTTGGCACTATATGGTGGCAGAGTTGACTTCTAAGTTGGGTCTGCGTCACGACAGCTCAACGCCGTACTACCCTCAAGCCAATGGCCAGGTTGAAGTTGTGAACAAATTTTTTGTCATGATGCTTCAACGTACGATTGGGATCCACAAATAAAATTTGCATCTCATGTTATTTTCGGCTCTTTGGGCATACTAAACCTCAGTGAAGAACGCAAATAGGGTTACTCCTTTTTAGTTGGTTTATGGTCTGGAAGCTACTCTCTCGATTGAATGTGAAATACCTTAGCTCAAGTTGGTTATTGAATTATTGCTTAATACTACGTTAGAAGAAGAGCGTCTCCTTTATTTAGAAAGACTGGATAAAAAAGCGGGTTAAAGCTCATTTTGACCGGTCAGTTTCCCCTCGTTCTTTCATTGAAGGAGATCTCGTCCTCCTGTATGACCAAGCTCGTGATAAGCTGGGGGGAGGAAAATTTCAACCTATGTGGCATGGACCCTACATCATCAAATGTGTGTTGCAGAATGGGGCCTATGAGGTAATTGGCTATGAAGGTCATCCTCTCGAACAGCCCAGAAATGGGTTATATCTCAAAAAATATTATGTGTGAGTCATTCATGCGTAATAGGTGTACATAGGCATTGTTTTCATTTTTGTACATGTTTTTGGTTTTGGTGTGCTTTGTGAGCGTTTTCCAGCTTATTGCGCAGATGTCTATTACCCCTTATCTCGGTTTCGTGGATGGTGCTTCCCGTAGTACCAGGAATTTGTCTTCAGCAACCTGGGTAATCTATGATCCTGCTGGTGAGTTGATAGATTTGCAAGGTATTTTTCTAGGGAGAAATACAAACAATATCGCTAAATATAGCGCTGTCATTGAGCTATTAACCGAGGCAATCAATCTCGGCATACGCGCGTTGCTTGTAAATCTAGATTCACAGCTTGTTGTTCTGCAACTCAATAATCATTATTTAGTTAGAAATCCACACATTCTAAGATTATATTTACGTATTCGTTTGTTGGAAAGACATTTTGATTTTATTACATATCAACATATTCTTAGACGAATGAACACATTAATTGATACAATGGCTAACATTGTATTAGATAGACATTTGCATAATTTGTAAAAACATCATCATATGTAAGAGTTCCATGTAGGGAAATATATGTGTGTGTGTGTGTGTGTGTGTGTGTGTGTGTGTTTGCAACTATGTGCATCATAACGTCAAAAAATATATGTATGCTTCTGTTACATCCTGAGACATCATGTCTCGCAAAATATGCAGATAAAATAAACCTAGATGTCTAATCATCATGGTGCTCATGATAACATGTCACAGCTCGTACTAGCCACCTCAGAAAGCGATGAATTCGGCTAGGCACCCCTACGGTATGTCTCTGGTAGGCGCGAGGAACATCATCAAAACGTGCATAATCCGGGACTCCTCGTGTGATCCCTTCCAGGTTGCGCACTATCTCATCTTCCTCGCCGCCCTCATCTTGAGGGTTGAAATCACGAGGGATTCGCCTCGCTATCAGTGACATACCGGCAGGTCTCTCTGGGCCAACATCTGCATCACATGGATTTAATGTCAGAACATGCATAAATAAACAAAAAATCATAATACTCATAAAACTTAAAGAATGAGTCTCACCCAAATCTTCATCCCAATCTTCTCCCTCAGGGAGTGGGAGGTCCGGATCATCAGTGAAATCTGTGCCAGAGTAGGGCCAATCCTCCATGAAAATCAGTTGTCAATGGAGCCAATCAAAAAATTCCTGCCTCCAGGACATCTGTTGGCTGCCCCTGCCCTTGGCATCAGTGTTTCCCATCGAGCCATCCGTGGTTCTCTCGCTTGTGGTGTCGGAACTATGATCTCCTGTCGCTGAAAAAATGGTAATCGTTCCAAGAAGAAAGATACCATGATAAATCCATAAACAAATTGTTTCAGTTTGGTCTTCTTGCATTTGGTTAGTTGGCGCTTCATGTTTATGGTCATGGCCTCTACCCAGTTGTAGATGGTCGGAGCCATGCAATCCACAGCAAGAAGCAACTTTGTCTTTGTTGCTTCGTGCGGTGCTTGTGATCCCGCAGCCCGTGTGATGATATGCAATACCACGCGCAGTGTCAAATATGGGATAGTTTGTATATCAACTTTCCCACTACCTGAACCCTTCCGTGCTCCTCGACATACCCTGTCTATTACCATGGTCATGTTTTCCATGTAGGGCTGGGTGCCGGTTAGGAGTGGTGCTACACCTCTTTGCGATAATCCTGTGATGAAATACACGTCAGAGACATCAATCTCAAGTTCTTGATCCCATAGGATGAACTTCTCTTGATTTTCGTCCCATATACTAATAAGATACTTTAGTAATTATGGTTGGGCTCGGAGATATGGTGTTAGGAATAATTTAGCAAACCACAGTTTCTTAGGGCTTCCATAACTCCCTCATTCTCCATGGCTAGCTCATCTTCTTCACTATGTTCCTATTCTTTCCATTCAATGACCATTTTTCCTCTTTCTACCTGCAAACACACACATATGAGTGGTATTAGTCAACTTCAACCCTTAAATTTGTAAACAATTTAGGTATTTGATGCATATTTTTTGCTAGAAATGGTTTGCGTCGTTGGCGCGACTGTTTCCAAAACAATCGCGTCAATGGGCACGCCCTAGTGTTCAAAATCGGTTGGTTGGCACGACTCCATGCCCGAAACCCACGCCAACCGTGTAGCCCTAATTTTACATTTCATCCCCCAAGATTTGAAATTGACAATCGCATGAAGTAAGAAATAGCTTAAAATGACAAGAGGGATCTCAACTCTTACCTGGATTTGACGAATTTGCGATTGATCTACTGGATTGGCCGCTATCGTCGCCATAAGATTGCAGAGTAAAATGGGTAACTATTGCTCCACAGGAGGTAAAAAGTGAAAAGTAATTATTTTTACCAGTTTTGGCATTTTATAACTTTTTCACAACCCTAATTAAGTTTTAAGGCATGTTTTTTGATTATTTTATTATTGTTGAAAAATGGGTTTTACACATATCTCTTGTGCAGCAACAGGTTTTCATGCGACAATGATGAAGTAATGAGTTATATTTTATACTTTTTTTGGACTCGGTAAAAACACGAAAAAGTCACTAATGGAGTCATCTTTTAGCTCTTTTCCGACTCTCTAAAATTGAAAAGATTGCCGAGATTCTTGTCATTTTGAACTCGTTAAATGGTTGCGAAACGATATCTACCCAGTATACATTTAACCCTTTTTCGGGCTGGGATATATTATTTACGAAAAATGAATACCTTAGCCTATTGTGACTAAGAGGTTATCTCAGACACAGTTTTCTACCTTTTCGGATTTGTGAGACTACCTACGAAAAGGGATTGCTGGAGTTTTCTTTTCTGCCTTCTTTTCAAACTCTCTAAATATGAAAAGATGTCGAGTTCTCCCTTTTTCAGACTCGTTAAACCCTGATGACATCGGACTTCATCACCATGACGTTATTTCGAGTTCCTCCTTCCTAAGGCTCGTAAAATGCACCAGGTTGGAATTGTTCGAAGGACAAACTTACAATAAAAGCACATGCTATCCCCTTCAAGCTTGTTTTAAAAATTAATTGGGGTACTCACCAGAAATGGTGGGGGAAAATGGAACCAAGTTTTAGTTACGTTGGCAGTATGTCGCTCTTGAACATGGCACTTGTCTGCATTCGTGTTGGGTTGGGGACATCTCATTTCGTCAATTTTTGCCTCCATGAGTTTGGGTAATCTCTTTTGACCTCTCATATGCTCTTTACCACTTCATCATGACCTTAGATCTTTTGATGTCAAATACTGCCAAATCTAGTGTCGTGCTACTGATATATTCAAGAGAAGTTTTCCTTTACAGTTGTCAACCTTCCTATGATCTCCTGTTGGTCCTGATCCACTTTCATCATGTTCCTATGTATCGCGTCAATGATGTGGGAAACATTATGGCCCTCCTTCGACCAAGTCACTTCCTGTCGACTTCAGCTCATTATCCAGGAATTTGATCTAGAGACTCCCTTCTGGTACCTTGGAGCCTGCATGCCTCAATGGCAGGTTTTTTGCATTCGACGCAATGTTCACATCATTGGCCTTCGATTGAGTGATTCTACAGATCGACGTAAGATCCTTTTTCACAATCCGTAGATTGTACCTTTTTGTACCTTGAGGGTCATCATCATCATTGGTGGTTTCTCTCGCATCTGTTAACAACTTTCTTCGTTGGCTAGTAATCAGACGATTTTCCTACATGTTCGACTTCAACTCGTACATTCGCATGCTCAAAATTGTACTTGTTCGGGTCAAGATGGAGCGCAATACCCTGGATTTTTTCTGATAAACTCCAAGCTGCGGACTTTTGTGGATTATTATGACTTATTGCATGACTCTCTTGATTGGATGGCTGCAACCATACCTGAGTCTATTTATTGATTCTTCCTACTAGATGGTCGTGTCCATACCTCGAATCTTAGTTTCTATATACTCTATTATGGATGGCTACGCCCATGCCACATGATTCATGTATCACAAATATCAATTGTATTTGTAATCGCAGGTCTTTCGACAACGGTGCTTGGTTCGAACGTGTTCTCATAAAGCATTTCACCCCTCCCTCTCTCTCAGACTTCATACTTTAGGGGGCATCTGTTACACAACATTTTGTCACTGTCCCTGCAATCCCCAACTCGCACATTGGAGGGTCGTTTTTACGACCAATACATAGTGTCATGCTTTGCAAATACCATCCTTACATCCCTTTTGATGAAAGCAACATTCTTCTTGTTGACATCTCCCTAAGCAGAGCTGTGAAAATCCCTATTTTTTCCTTGGCGCGAGTAGCCCATTACATCCTCGCGCCGACTTGGAAATTTAACACTGAGCCCACGCCACTTGGCGCTCTGTGCCAGTTAGACACCCGCGCCAAGCTGTTTATGGAATTTAAAAAAAAAATAGAGGCGGAAGTTCCATTCCATCCACCTCGAAGATGAGTCATTGGGAGTGGTTGAACTGAAACAACCACGAACTCCTTCCTTTAGTTAGTAGTTTCCACCTCCCTTGGAACTCTCCTAAAGGATAGGACTCCCTCCCACCTTTGTAGGGATCCCAACTTCCTCTTTTCCCTCTATATAAGAAACTATCTCCTTTAGTAGAAGCTAGCTGAACACATTATAGAAAAATGGTTGAATAGTTGAACTAGAGAATTATACTATAGCTAAGCTGCTAGAGGAGATAGAATAAGAAATTTAGTGTTGAGAGAGCTTGAGTCGATGACTTCTAAGAGAGCTTGAGTCCGAATTCCCTGACCAACAGTTGAGACGCGTTTCGTCTAAACCCTGCTGGAGGAGATCACGACATCAAAGCATCGATTGTACTCTTCCTTCTACTCATTAATATACATGACTACTGTTTGTTTCCACTATTTTGTTATGATGTTTATTTGATACGATATGTTTAGCCCTCTTTGACTGGCTAATAGTTGTGAGTAAAACTACCTTGCTATATGTTTTTCTTGTTCTTTGTTTTATGTACAGGTATTTGGGCGTGACAACAAATAGATCGTGACTTGTCAAAGCAGGAGCGAGAGACCATTACTCTTTCTACAACATCGACAGCGTTGGATTCAAAGTAGGTCAATCTACCATGTCTTTTGCTCATTCATTAACTAGGAAGCAACACTTTAGCGTGTCCTTTTGTTACTAGACCCACCCTAGGGCTAGAGGGATCGTCTCTGTCCGCAGAGAGGATTTACCTTCATAACATGGGGCAAGAAACAAGTTGAGACAAAATCAATAACAATAAGGAAAAGGGGGGAACATTTTCCATACATGTTGAGGGAAATCCCTCCTATGGTGTGTCAATAGTAACCAAATCTCAAGGATTATTAGGGATTGAAGTCAAGACAAGAATTTGTGCGTGTTTAGAGGAGACCATAAGAGTTTGGATGGATTGTTCATTTGAGGAAGGAGGAACAACCACATTCTACACTTTCTAGACCCATTTCTACTTGGGCTTGTCCAAGAGACAATCCTTTCCCAAATGTCCATATGCATGAAACACACACACATTTGAAAGGAATTCCCTTGTAGTCCATGACCTGCTAATGTGTCAACTAACCAAATATGATCAAGATTACATCCAATAATCCTAATGATAGATATAGGCCCACAAAGATATGGGCCATGCCCATTTAGCCAATCTATTGAACAGAGAGATCCACCTCATAAAATAAACTTAGGATATTCCCAATATCCTTGAAGATGTATTCAAACCACAGTGTGAGGGGAAGACTTGGTAATTGAACCGAAATTGTCCATCTTTTGGTAAATAGGGCTTGAGAATTCCATTGCAATTCTTCCTTGGGGTGTTTCCTCATGTCATTTTCAGGATTTTTCTATCCTTCCCATTCAACCCTTAGCCTGGATTATACAACAAGGAGAGTAACCTAGCAGCTTGGCAAAATTTTCAGCAATCTAGGTTTGTAGTGTTGTTGTTGACATTATTTTACTCACGAACTTGCTAATGATGGAAGACTCTCCTATCTTGGAGATCTTGTTTAACATGACGTCCCTTCCTAACACTATACCAGGTTACTCCATATTTTGCTTAACGCATTTCTTTTTTTTCCTAGTGGGCTCTATGATAGATGAAGCCTTAGGAGTAGGTTATTGCAACTGTTGAACGTCTTTGGGGTTAGGAAATGGCTAAGCAAACTGGTTTTTTGAGGGGATAAGGGTAAGGGAAAATAGTAAACCAATGAAAATGGAGGAGATGATAAATGATATCAACCGAGGAAATTGATGTCCAATGTGGTTCGAGGAGAATGAGGCCTAAACTGCTAGGAGTCGATTGGGGGAGGATGTCTAGGAGTAAGGGTTGGTCCGTAGATAGTTCATCTGCTACAATAAATATTTGCAACATGATGTAGCATGTGGTCCATTAAGTGTGACGAGAGGGCTGCTATTGGAGGGAGGTTCACAAGGTCATGTGCGCATAAGAGAAATCTGCTTGCACCCATACTAGAGGATTGAAAAGTCGTGAGGAGGACTATATCTGGATTTTCCATGGAGATATTCTTTCCACTTTCCAATATGAGGAAGACATGCATTTAAAATGTATTAAATAACAAAAAAATATATTTTTAATGTCCGACAATGTGCTCATAAATAAAATAATCCACTATTCGTATTGAGTAAAATATTTCAATGTCAACTATGTGTATAATATATAAATAAATAATTTATTTTTATTTTTATTTTTATTTTATTTATTTAGTATTGTTTTTTTTAATGGTTAAATCATTTTATTCATTTGTTGCTCAAAATGGTGTAATTGATTTTAAAATGTCTTAATAACAACAAAAAAACATTTTAATGTGGCCATAAATAAAATAATTCAAAGCCCATGTCGAGTAAAATATTCCAAACTCAACTATGTATATGCAACCGCCCCTCCCACATTTACTTGCTTTTATAAGCTCCCCAGGGTAAATGTGAGGTGAGTGCTACTATGACATGACCTGACCTCCAAGTTATAGTTATGGAAGTGGGGTCGACAAACGTACAACTGTATTGACATCCCTTAGAGACCACAAACCACTTAAAAGGCTGCAAACCAATCCAGGTGGTCAATCCCTAAGCTGGAACCCTTTTCCACTGACCTAACATCCCAATCACACACACAACAAGGAAAGGGTGTGGTTATATGCCTACAAATGCACACATAGGCTTGTCTCCATGCGGTTATAGCCTAAACTCCCTTGTTTTGTGCCATCGATCCTGAAATTTGAGCCACTTTTCGAGACTATCATCCATACCACTGCCCATAACTTATGATAACTTTCCAGAATCATATTAATCATGATGAAAATGATAAACATTCAAACTTGAAGCAAGAACTTGACCCAGACTACCTAAAACACACTAGACGTTTCGTCAAACATATGGTAAACATGTGAGTTACAGGTCATGAATGCATATCTGATCTTAAATCTTTGAACTTCATCTGAGAATCACCAAGAAGGTCTAATTCCCTCTCAAGTATCTGCAACAACACTTGTTATCACATGCATTCATCAACCATTCAATGACTTATTAAATAATGAACAAGAAACATAGCTAGATCACATCATATAACCAACAAATAACCGACATAGAAACCATGGAAAACAACCATTAAATCAACATAATAACAAGTACAAGTGTTCATAAATAACAATAAGAAAAATAACTCTTATTAACATATGCAAAAGCCAACCAAGTTAGGGACTTCCACGTACCACCCGACCATAGATTGAACTAAACTAAATCTTTCTTTTAGCCAATCAACCTTGTGCCATATTCCAAGCATGAATGTGGGATCTCATGGGATAAACCGAGGCATAATCAACCAGGGAATCCAGAGGTTAAACCGCCTCCACCCTCAAACTACCGTGATCTCACCTAAACCAGTTCCGAGATCACAAAATCAAACAAAGCGTGGTTGCCTCATAATTTCTTCACCATACCTTGAGGAATTTTCCTGTCTCCACTCACCTGTCGAGGGCTTCCCAAAGAAAATCATCTCCACCCCCAATCCTTGGGAATTTTCCTGATACCACCTCACTCGGTTCCAAAAATTTCTGGAAATCCAAAGCTCAACTGATAATAAATCCCATCACACCATGACAATCCAGGAAATGGCAACGCAAGGCTGAAACCACTGTCAAACCAAGAAAAACTCATGGCAATGACAACCAATGCACCCAATAAACACATGCATTCACACCTCAGCTAAGAAATCACACATGCAACCCATTATCTGAAAAATATTCCTACTGCAGCTGCTGATCCCACATTCTCCTTGATTTCCTTGTCCTTTTCCTGCCTTGGCTTTCCTTGCTGTCCTTTGCTTGTCATTTTCCTTCCTTGACTTTCCTTTTCTTGTCCTTTCTTGCTTGTTTGATTTCTCCTCTCTCTCTCTCTCTCTCTCACTTGATCCAAGCTAAAACTGAGAAAAACTAAACCAACAAAAGTTGTGAATTGATTCTCTGACGCCTTTATTTTCTTCATTTTCCTTCATTCTTCCTCTAATTTCCATTGCATGCAAATTTGTGTCTCTTTACCTCCCTTTTCTCCTATTTTCCTTTATTTTCATAAATGAAATGACAATTATTGCCACTATGCCTTTGCCAATTTCCTTAGCCACAATTAAACCAGAAGTGATGCCCACTATAGTGTTTCCCAACATTTAGTTTGGAATAGGTGATCTATGGCCTTGGTCTTATTTTGCCTTTATTATCCTTTATTACATGGACTTTAACCCGAGGCTGTTATAATGTATAATATATAAAGCAATTGAATACAATTGAGGCTGTTACAATGTATACAAATTTTCTTATGGCCAAAACATTTTATTGGCGTTTTGCTCAAAATGAAGGGGATGTGTAATTCCTTTTATGCTCAATAGGGAGCTCACACATAATGTGTGTATAAAACTAGCATAGATACATCTTAACCCTAGATTTATCAAGCACCAAAAGATATCATATCTCTTTAAAGGTGTAGACCTTTCTTAGAGATACGTATACTGCCTTACTGTGCACATTTGTTTTCGCTGTTTGTAGCAGTTATGTGTAGACTCTATATCAACCTTGATAGCATCACTACATCTTTTTAATGGCATTTTTTTTTTT